>SJYT01035244.1:120266-238939 GCA_006410635.1 Cephalophus harveyi | reverse complement strand
AAACTCCAGTACTTTGGCCACCTCATGCGAAGAGTTGACTCATTGGAAAAGACTCTGATGCTGGGAGGGATTGGGGGCAGGAGGAGAAGGGGACGACCGAGGATGAGATGGCTGGATGGCATCACTGACTCGATGGATGTGAGTCTGAGTGAACTCCGAGAGATGGTGATGAACAGGGAGGCCTGGCGTGCTGCGATTCATGGGGTCGCAAAGAGTCGGACACGACTGAGCGACTGAACTGAACTGAACTGAGAGCAAATAATTTCACAATTTGTATGGAAATACAAAAAACCTCGAATAGCCAAAGCAATCTTGAGAAAGAAGAATGGAACTGGAGGAATAAACCTGCCTGACATCAGACTTTATGACAAAGCTATAGTCATCAAGACAGTATGGTACTGGCACAAAGACAGAAATATAGATCAATGGAACAAAATAGAAAGAGATAAATCCATGCACCTATGGACGCCTTATCTTTGACAAGGAGGCAAGAATATACAATGGAGAAAAGACAATCTCTTTAACAAGCAGTGCTGGGAAAACTGGTCAACCACCTATAAAAAATGAAACTAGAATGCTAACACCATACACAAAAATAAACTCAAAATGGATTAAAGATCTAAATGTAAGACCAGAAACTATAAAACTCCTAGAGGAAAGCATAGGCAAAACACTCCCTGACATAAACCACAGCAGGATCCTCTATATCCCACCTCCCAGAGTAATTGAAATAAAAGCAAAAATAAACAAAAGGGACCTGATTAAACTTATAAGTGTTTGCAGAATGAAGGAAACTATAAGCAAGGTAGAAAGACTGCCTTCAGAGTGGAAGAAAATAATAGCAAGCAAAGCAACTGACAAATAATTAATCTCAAAAATATACAAATAACTCATGCAGCTCAATACCAGAAAAATAAATGACCCAATCAAAAAAGGGACAAAGAAATGGACATTTCTCCAAAGACAAACAGATGACTAACAAACACATGAAAAGATGCTCAACATCACTCATTAGCAGAGAAATGCAAATCAAAACCACAATGAGGTACCATCTCACGCCAGTCAGAATGGCTGCTATCAAAAAGTCTACAAACAATAAATTCTGGAGAGGGTGTGGAGAAAAGGGAACCCTCTTACACTGTTGGTGGGAAGGCAAACTAATACAGCCACAATGGAGAACAGTGTGGAGATTCCTTAAAAAACTGAAAACAGAACAGCCATATGACCCAGCAATCCCACTGCTGGGTATACACACAGAGGAAACCAGAACTGAAAGTGACACGTGTACCGCAGTGTTCATTGCAGCACTGTTTACAATAGCCAGGACATGGAAGCAACCTAGATGTCCATCAGCAGACGAATGGGTAAGAAAGCTGTGGTACATATACACAATGGAGTATTACTCAGCTACTAAAAAGAACGCATTTGAATCAATTCTAATGAGGTGGATGAAACTGGAGCCTGTTATACAGAGTGAAGTAAGCCAGAAAGATGGTAATGACAGCTCTATATGCAAGACAGCAAAAGAGACACAGTTATAAAAAATAGACTTTTGGACTTTGTGGGAGAAGGCGAGGGTGGGATGATTTGAGAGTTTATCACTGAAACATGTATATTACCATATGTGAAACAGCTGACCAGTCCAAGTCCAATGCATGAAACAGGGCACTCGATGCTGGTGCACTGGAACAACCCAGAGGGATGGGATGGGGGGGAGGTGGGAGGGGGGTTCTTGATGGCGGACACATGCACACCCATGGCTGATTCATGTCAATGTATGGCAAAAAACGCCACAATATTGTAAAGCAATTAGCCTCCAATTAAAATAAATTAATTAATTTAAAAAACATGCCTGTGTGAAATCAATGATAAATCAGGCACAGCTGAGACAATCTGTAAACTACAATACAAAGACATTCAGAATGCAGCATAAACAGACAAAAACTCCCAAAAAATAAAGTTAAAAATCATGAGGGATAGAGTAAAAATTCTAACATACTCTAGTAGATGTCTAGCAGGTAAGAAAGAAAGAATGAAGGGGATAAAATATACAAAGGGAATGACTAAGACTCTTCTAGAATTGAAGATTGTAAATCAAGTTCAAAATTATCAGTAACTGCCCAGAAGAAAAACATGTTTAAATCCACATTTCTATAAATTAAAAGGAAATTTCAGGATACTAAGGTCCCATCACTTCACGGCAAATAGATGGGGAATCAGTGACAGACTATTTTCTTGGGAGCCAAAATCACTGCAGATGGTGATTGCAGCCATGAAATTAAAAGACGCTTACTCCTTGGAAGGAAAGTTATGACCAACCTAGACAGCATATTAAAAAGCAGAGACATTACTGAGCAACCGAACAACAGCAACAAGTCAAGAGAGACAATACAAAGAACCCAATATCAAATTGATGGCAGATCCTTCAATATCCATCACAACAGTGGAAGCCAGAAGACAATGAAATAATATACTCAAAATTCTAGGACAAACTAAGAATGCATACCTAGTGAAACTCCTTTGAAAAAACTGAGGGTTAAATATAGATATAGTTGACTCTTGAACAACACAGGTCCTCCTATAGGTGAATCTTTTTCAGTAAATATACTGGAAAACTTTTTGGACATTTGCAACAATTTGAGAAAACTCAAACTAGGTAGCCTAAAAATACCCCCAAAAATAAGAAAATGTTAAGTATGTCATGAATGCATAAAATATATGTAAATATTAGTCTATTTTATCATCTACTGCCACAAGATATGGGCTTCCATGGTGGTTCAGTGGTAGAGAATTTGCCTACCAATGCAGGAGACACGGGTTCAATCCCTGGGTCAGGAAGATTCACTAGAGAAGGAAACGGCAACCCACTTCAGTATTCTTGACTGGGAAATTCCATGGTCAGAGGAACCTGGTGAGCTATAATCCATGGGGTCGCAAAAGAATTGGGTACAACTTAGCAACTAAACAACAATGAAAAATACATACAAATATATCCAAAAACTTAAAGTTTATTGAAATTTGGAGTGATGAGCAGCGGCTGCGTGGTACTGGAGCAGCGAGTGGCCAAGAGGAGATGCCCCATGTCCAAGGTCAGGAGCGAAGGCCATAAGGAAATACCCCACGTCCAAGGTAAGGTACAGCGGCTGCACTTTGCTGGAGCAGCTGTGAAGAGATACCCCATGTCCAAGGTAAGAGAAACCCCAGTAAGACAGTAGGCACTGAGAGAGGGCATCAGAGGGCAGACAGACTGAAACCACAATCACAGACACCTAGCCAATCTGATCACATGGACCACAGCCTTGTCTAACTCAATGAAACTAAGCCATGCCGTGTAGGGCCACCCAAGGCAGACGGGTATGGTGAAGAGTTCTGACAAAATGTGGTCCACTGGAGAAGGAAATGGCAAACCACTTCAGTATTCTTGCCTTGAGAACCTCATGAACAGTATGAAAAGGCAAAAAGATAGGATACTGAAAGATGAACTCCCCAGGTCAGTAGGTGCACAATATGCTACTGGAAATCAGTGGAGAAATAACTCCAGAAAGAATGAAGGGATGGAGCCAAAGCAAAAACAACACCCAGTTGTGAATGGAATTAGTGATGGAAGCAAGGTCCGATGCTGTAAAGACCAGTATTGCATAGGAACCTGGAATGTCAGGTCCATCTTCAAGGCAAACTGAAAGTGATAAAACAGGAGATGGCAAGAGTGAACGTTGACATTCTAGGAATCACTGAACTAAAATGGACTGGAATGGGTGAATTTAACTCAAATGACCATTATGTCTACTACTGCAGGCAGGAATCCCTTAGAAGAAATGGAGTAGCCATCATAGTCAACAAAAGAGTCCGAAATGCAGTACTTGAATGCAATCTCAAAAACGACAGAATGATCTCTGTTAATTTCCAAGGCAAACCATTCAATATCACAGTTATCCAAGTTTATGCCCCAACCAGTAATGCTGAAGAAGCTGAAGCTGAACAATTCTATGAAGACTTACAAGTCCTTTTAGAACTAACACCCAAAA
The DNA here is from genome assembly GCA_006410635.1 of Cephalophus harveyi. NCBI lineage: Eukaryota > Metazoa > Chordata > Mammalia > Artiodactyla > Bovidae > Cephalophus > Cephalophus harveyi. Next base: position 234,914 of record SJYT01035244.1, on the reverse strand, counting down.
AAGATGTCCTCTTCATTATAGGGGACTGGAATGCAAAAGTAGGAAGTCAAAAAACACCTGGAGTAATGGGCAAATTTGGCCTTGGAATGCGGAATGAAGTGGGGCAAAGACTAATAGAGTTTGCCAAGAGAAAGCACTGGTCATAGCAAACACCCTCTTCCAACAACACAAGAGAAGACTCTACACATGGACATCACCAGATGGCCAACGCCAAAAACAGATTGATTATATTCTTTGCAGCCAAAGATGGAGAAGCTCTATACAATTAGCAAAATCGAGAACTGACCGAGAACTGACTGTGGCCCAGATCGTGAACTCCTTATTACCAAATTCAGACTCAAATTGAAGAAAGTAGGGAAAACCACTAGGCCATTCAGGTATGACCTAAATCAAATCCCTTATGATTATACAGTAGAAGTGAGAAATAGATTTAAGGGCCTAGATGTGATAGACAGAGTGCACAAAGAACTATGGATGAAAGTTCATGACATTGTACAGGAGACAGGGAGCAAGAGCATCCCCAAGAAAAAGAAATGCAAAAAAGTAAAATGCCTGTCTCAGGAGGCCTTACAAATAGCTGTGAAAAGAAGAGAAGCAAAAAGCAAAGGAGAAAAGGAAAAATATACCCATTTGAATACAGAGTTCCAAAGAATATCGAGGAGAGATAAGAAAGCCTTCCTCAGTGATCAGTGCAAAGAAATAGAGGGAAATAATAGAATGTGAAAGACTAGAGATCTCTTCAAGAAAATTAGAGATACCAAGGGAACATGTTATGCAAAGATGGGTTCAATAAACCTGTCTTTATTATACCTGGATTGTCTTCGTCTTCTATATTTCTTCTCCACCGTTCTTATGTGGTTTCTTGACATGTTTTTTCTAGAAGTACTGAGTTTATTAGTGTTACCACACTAGTGAGTGGATCTCGGTCTGTAGAACCTTACACAGTCACCCGGAATTTTTCGTAGTGATGCTTGATTCGATCACCTCCACTACCTTAAGGTCAACTCGATAAAGTTTATTATTTTCTACTACAACACGTTCACGACGTGAGTTATACAGTCGTTTAAACCTTTTGAGTCGTCACCGGTGTCCTGACCTTTTACAGTGAAAAGTAAGGTTAGGGTTTCTTTCCGTTACTGTTTCTTACGAGTTTGATGACGTGTCAACGCGAGTAGAGTGTACGATCGTTTCATTACGACTTTTAAGAGGTTCGGTCCGAAGTCGTTATACACTTGATACTTGAAGGTCTACAAGTTCGACCTAAATCTTTTCCGTCTCCTTGGTATCTAATTTAACGGTTGTAGACCCTAGTAGCTTTTTCACTATCTCAAGGTCTTTTTGTAGATAAAGACGAAATAACTGGTACGGTTTCGGAAACTGACACATCTAGTGTTATTTGACACTTTTAAAAACTTTCTCTAACCTTATGGTCTGGTGGACTTGACGGAGAACTCTTTGGATATACGTCCAGTCCTTTGTTGTCAATCTTGACCTGTACCTTGTCTGACCAAGGTTTATCCTTTTCCTCATGCAGTTCCGACATATAACAGTGGAACGAATAAATTGAATATACGTCTCATGTAATACTCTTTACGACCCGACCTACTTCGTGTTCGACCTTAGTTTTAACGACCCTCTTTATAATTATTGGAGTCTATGCGTCCACTCTGGTAGGAATACCGTCTTTCGTTTCTTCTTGATTTCTCGGAGAACTACTTTCACTTTCTCCTCTTACTTTTTCAACCGAATTTGGAGTTGTAAGTCTTTTGCTTCTAGTACCGTAGACTAGGGTAGTGAAGTTCCGTTTATCTACCCCTTTGTCACCTTTGTCACCGACTGAAATAAAAGAACTCGAGGTTTTAGTGACGCCTACCACTGACGTCGGTACTTTAATTTTCTACGAATGAGGAACGTTCTTTTCAATACTGGTTGGATCTATCGTATAATTTTTCGTCTCTGTAATGAAACGGTTGTTTCAAGGTAGATCAGTTCCGTTACCAAAAAGGTCATCAGTACATATCTATACTCTCAACCTGATATTTTTTTCGTGAGTGCCAAAGAATTATTGCTTTTGAACTGTGGTGTTGCAGGAGACTCTTGAAAGTCCCTTGGACTGCAAAGAGATCCAACCAGTCCGTCCTAAAGGAAATCACTCCTGAGTGTTCATTGGCAGGACTGATATTGAAGCTGAAATTCCAATACTTTTGCCACCTGATGCAAAGAGCTGACTCATTTGAAAAGACCCTGATGCTGGGGAAGATTGAGGGCAGGAGGAGAAGGGGACGACAGAGGATGAGATGGTTGGATGGCATCACTGACTCAATGGACATGAGTTTGGGTAAACTGCAGGAGTTGGTGATGGACAAGGAGGCCTGGCGTGCTGAGGTCCATGGGGTTGCAAAGAGTTGGACACGACTAAGCAACTGAACTGACCTGAACTTAACATGCACAAAAAGTTAAAGACTGTGCATGGCTCTATTCACAACTTAGATAACAAGAATATGCAGTATTACATCATAACTGTATAAAATTAACTATATTATATGCTGTACTACTGCAATATAATAATTTGTAGCCATTCCTGTCGGTACCGCAGTGAATTCTGTTACAAGTATCTGCTTAAAATACCATTTGATCTTAATTCTACACATGAGCAGTTTGTCTCTCCAGTAATTTGCATATCTGCAGTAAAAAGTGATCTCTCATAGTTCTTACAAAATTTTCATCCTATTTAGTGCAATAGTGTAAACCCTGAGTAACACCATGGGATCCATATGAAGTGCCACTAATGATGCTGGAAGTGCTCCCAAGAAGTGGAGAAAAGCCATGACATTACCAAAAAAAAAAAAAAAGGTGAATTGCTTCATATGTACCACAGACTGAGGTCTGCAGCTGCAGATGGCCACCATTTCAAAATAATTAAGTCCAGAGTAAGAATCATTGTGAAAAAGAAAAGAAAAAAAGGAAATTTGTGAAGCTGTTGCTGCAGCTATGACAGCAGATGCAGAAACCTTGCACTTTTTGTGAAGTATCGTTTTATCTTGTATTGAAAATGCAGCTTTTATTTGGGTGCAAGATTGCTATAAGAAAGGCATGGCTATAGATTCTAGTGTGATTAGATAAAAAACAGTTATTACATGACAACTTAAAGTAAAAGGAATGTGAAGTTTCTAAAGCTGGAGAATTTAATGCCAGCAAAGGATGGTTTGATAATTTTAGAAAGAAGCTTGGTTTTCTAAATGTCAAGATAACAGGAAAAGCAGATTCAGCCAACCAAGAGGCAGTGAATGATTTCCCAGACACCATTAAGAAAATCATTGAGGATTTTAATCGGCTATGTGCTATGCTTTGTCACTCAGTTGTGTCCGACTCTTTGCAACCCCATGGACTGTAGCCTGCCAGGCTCCTCTGTCCATGGGATTTCTCTAGACAAGAATATTGGGGTGGGTTGCAGTGCTCTCCTCCAAAGGATCTTCCAAACCCAGGGATCAAATCTAGGTCTCCCACATTGCAGGCAGATTCTTTACTCTCTGAGCCACCAGGGAAGTCCAAGAATACTGGAGTGGGTAGACTATCCCTTCTCCATGGGATCTTCCTGACTCAGGAATTGAACTGGGGTCTCCTACATTGCAGGAAAATTGTTTACCAGCTGAGATACCAGGGAAACCCATTAATTGGCTATACTCCAAAATAAAATAAAAAGTAAAAAAAAAAGAAAGAAAATCATTGAGGCAAAAGAATATCTGCCTGAACAGGTTTTTAATGCAGATGAAAGTATTCTATTCTGGAAAAAATGCCACAAAGGACATTTACTAGTAAGGAAGAAAAGCGAGTACTAGGATTTAAGACAGGAAGGGATATACTCACTCTACTGTTTTGTGTAAACATAGTCAGGATTGCCCATATTTATAAAGCTGCTAAGTCCCAAGCCTTGAAGGGAAAAGGTAAACACCAGCTGCCATTCTTTTGGTTGTATAGCAAGAAGGCCTGGACAATGAGAACCACTTTTCCAGATTGGTTCCATCTATGCTTTGTCCCTGAACTCGGGAAGTACTGTGCTAGTAAGGGACTGCTTTTAAAAATTCTTTTGAAATTGGACAATGCCTTTGACCACCCAGAAGCCCAAGAGTTCAACACCAAAAATGCTGAAGTGGTCTACTTGCCTCTAGATCAGGGAGTCATAAAGAGTTTTAAGGCTCGTTGGTGGCTCATATGGTAAAGAATTGCCCTGCAATGTGAGAGACCTGGGTTTCATACCTGGTTTGGGAAGATCCCCTGGAGGAGGGCATGGCCACCCACTTCAATGTTCTTGCCTGAAGAATCCTCATGGATGGAGGAGCCTGGCGAGCTACAGTCCATGCGGTCATAAAGAGTCAGGCACAATTGAGTGACTAAGCAGAGCATGCACAGTATTCTGTGGAAAGGACTGTCAATGTTATGGAAGAAAACTCTAACAGAGAAAAGATCATGAAAGTCTGGATTATGAAGGATTATATCATTAAAGATGTCATTGTTGTTATAGAAAAAGATGGATTATATCATTAAAGATGTCATTATATGGAAAAAAACTCTAACAGAGAAAAGATCATGAAAGTCTGGATTATGAAGGATTATATCATTAAAGATGTCATTGTTGTCATAGAAAAAGCTATGAAATCATGAAACCCAAACAATAAATACTTGCTGGAGAAAATTTTGTCCAAATGCTGCACAGGACTCAGCAAGATTTACAACAGATCCAGTCAAAGAAATCATGAAAGAAATTATAGATATGGCAGGATAAAAAGGTAAGGAGGGTTGGAAGACATGAATCTTAGAGAATTCAAAAGCTAAAAGACATCACATCAGAGGAATTAACAGAAGATGACTTGATAGAGATGAGTGCTTCCAAACCAATGTTGGACAATGAGGAGTAAGATATAGAAGAAGCAGTCACATAACAAATTGGCATTAAACAATCTTGCAGAAGGCTTCAGATTATTCGAGAGTAATTTTGACTTCTTTTCCCAGATGTACCTTCTATGATATGGGCACTGAAACTAAAGCAAATTGTGAAAGAAAGTTTGGTACCATATAGAAACATTTTTACAAAAACGAAAAAGCTAAAGTCAGACAGAAATTATGATGTATTTCCATGAAGTTACACTGAGTGTGCCTGCCTCTCCTGGCTATTAGTAATTAGTTTTGGAGGAGGTAAAAGCTGTATGTGTATTTTTGAATCCATGAGGGGTTGGTTCCCCTACCACTCCCATTGTTCAAGGGTCAATTATACTTTCAGACAAAAACTGAGTCTGCCAATAATGACCCTCTCTACAGGAAATTCTAAAGGATGTACTACCAGCAGAAAGAAAAAGCTATACTAGTTGGAAGATATGAAATGTAAAATAGAGTAGTACAAGAACATGGCTCATATGTGGACAAATATAAAACAACAATATATCTAAGTTTAAAGCAAAAAACTAAAATACAGTTTAACCGTGGAATATAAGTTAGATGATAGATAACCAAAATTAAAGTATCTTCAGGTTCACATATTATTCTGGAGGAGAGTAAAGATAGTCACATTAGATGATGCTAAGCATGCATATTTCATCTATTTACTAAAAAAAAAAAAAAAAAAAAAAAACCACAAAAACAGGATGTATATTCTAGTTATAGATGAAGAACCCCATGTAAGAATTTTACCACTTGTCTGAGGTTGTTTCCATATAGCAGAGCCAAGATTAGACCTCAGATTTCCAGATGCCTAAGCTAGTGCTGAGTTAGCGCATTGTGTGTGCTCCATGCCTTCAAACTGGGAGAAAAGTGTGCCTTCAGCAGTGCTCACGGGGAGATTTTCTGTAACATAACACCAGTAAGATATACGGTAGAGGAAAAGAATGAGGATGGCTACCTGGAGCCCCCAGACGACTACTGTCCATGGTGATCACACAGAACTGCCCATTAAGCTTCCCTGAGGGTTTCCCCGGTGGCTTAGCAGTAAAGAATCTGCCTGCAATGTAGGAGCTGTAGGAGACGCAGGTTCACTCTGGGTCAGGAAGATCCTCTGGAGGAGGGCTTAGCAACCCACTTGCATATTCTTGCCTGGAGAATCCCATAGACAGAGAAGCTTGGAGGGCTACCGTCCACAGTGTTGCAAAGAGTTGGACAAGACTGAAGCAACTTAGTATGCATGCGTGCATGTAGTTGATCGGCTAGGGAAATTTTCCTGAAATATTTTCTCTAATTGTGTTCAGATTCTCCCCAGAATCACTGGGGAGATTGTTCCTTGTCGGGGAACTATCACAAGGTTTCATAAAGGACACCATATAATCTGATTAAGAAAAAAAAAAAAAGAAACTTTTTTCTAAGAAAACACCAGATAGATAAGTTTACTGGTGAGTTATTTTTAAAATTACCTTTTCACAAAAACTCTGCCAAAATAAAGAAAAAGAGGGGGAAATTTCCCTAACTCATTTAATGAGTCTAGAAAAAGCCTTGATAATAAAAGCAAAAAAGGGTTGTACATATAGGAAATGTCAGGCCAGTTCCGTTCATACTTATAGATGACAGGAATCTAAAATAATAATTATTAACAAATTCCATCAAGGTATAAAAAAAGATAATGGATAATGATAAATTCGAGCTTATCACAGAAATGTAGGTTGATTTAATATCAGAAAAACCAATTAATACAATTCATTACATGAACAGAGTAAAGGAAAAACAATCATGTTGTCACAAGGTGGGTTCCCCCAAAGCAAACACTGAGACTGAGTTTGGGATATTGAACATTTATTAGGAATCAAGGTCTGTAGAAGGAAGAGAGGAAAGCAGGACTGGGCAGAGGGGAAAGCTGAACTATAATACAGACCCAACAAAACCTCTGCCAACCAGCAGGGAGCCGTCAGAGTTATTCCACGTCAGAGGAAGCCCTCACCTTGCTCAGTTTCCGGAAGCAGGCTGCTCTGGGAAGTCTGTGAGCCTGGGCCAGGAGACTGGAAACAAGCTGGCGGGCAGAAGCATTCTGCTTTCTGCATGCCCTTACCCAGAGAGCAAGTCCTACTTGAAGGCAGCATTGGCAACAAGTCTCCACATCTCACCCACACATCTCAATAGATGAATAAAGAACCTTCGACATAGTTCAGCATCTCTTTGTCATGAAGAAAATTTAATCAGAGCAAATTGAGGGAAACTTCCTTAATATGATTTTTTAAGGCATCTACAAAAAGCTCACAGAAAACATCATACATCATGGCAAAATTGAAAGCAATTCCATTAATATCAAGAAAAATAGAAAGATGCTCATATCTTCATGATCATTTTCTTTACCATAATGTGCTGGAGGCCCCAGTAAGCACATTTTGGTAAGGAAAACAGATAAAGACTGGAAAAGAAAAAACAATCTGTCATTATTTATAGATAATTTCATTTTCCCTGTACAAAACCAAAGAGAATCAGATGAATTATTAGTTTAGCAAAGTAGCTGAACAGAAATCAATAAGTACAATTATATTGTTTTACTTTATACCAAAAAAAAATCCATTTAACTAATGCTTCTTAAAACACCATTTATAATAGCAACAAAAATACAAGGTATCTAGAAATAAATGTAATAAAAGGTATACAGCTAAGTCACTTCAGTCGTGTCCGACTCTGTGAGACCCCATAGACGGCAGCCCACCAGGCTCCCCCGTCCCTGGGATTCTCCAGGCAAGAACACTGGAGTGGGTTGCCATTTCCTTCTCCAGTGCATGAAAGTGAAAAGTGAAAGTGAAGTCGCTCAGTCGTGTCCGACTCTTCGCGACCCCATGGACTGCAGCCTTCCAGGCTCCTCCGTCCATGGGATTTTCCAGGCAGGAGTACTGGAGTGGGGTGCCATTGCCTTCTCCGAATAAAAGGTATGTGAGCACCTTATATGTAAAACAATAAAATTGCATTAAATGAAATTTAAAAGTTCTAAATCAATTTAAAAAATTATGTTCATAGATATGAAGACTTAAAACCATAAAAAGGTAAATTCTTCTCAATCGATCTGAGATAAATTAATTCTAACAAAAATCCAGGCTTTTGGGCTTCCCTGGTGGCTGGATGGTAAAGAATCTGGCTGCCCAAGTAGGAGACACGGGTTCAATCCCTGATCTGGAAAGATCCTACAGGCTGCAGAGCAGCTAAGCCCGTGCACTGTGACTCCTGAGCCTATGCTCCAGAGCCTGGGAACCGCAACTACGGAGCCTGTGTGCTGCAGCTACCAAGGTCTGCTCACCACAGAGCCCATGCTCTGCAAGGAGAAGCCTGTGCACCACAACTAGAGAGAAGCTCTTGCTCTCCACAACTAGAGAAAAGCCCTGCAGCACCAAAGACCCAGCACAGCCAAAAATAAATAAATTAGTATTTTCAATTCAGACTTTCCACAAAGCTTTATAAACTGGTTCTAAAATTTATTAAAAAAAGAAGAAAAAAATCACCAAAACAGACTTACAGACATAGAAAGAGAACTTATGGCTACCAAAGGGGAAAAGCTGAGGGAGAGATAAATTATGAGTTTGAGACTAACAAATTACCATATATAAACTACTGTATACAAGGTCCTACTGCATAGCACAGGCAACTATATTCAATACCATGTAATAACCTATAATGGAAGAGAATCTAAAAAGAATATACATATATATATATAATATATATATAACTGAATCACTTTGCTGTACATCTGAAACTAATAAAATATTGTAAATCAACGATAACTTTTAAAGTAGCCAAGATGCTCCTGAAGAAGAAGAATGTAGATATATAGAGAAACCCCAACAGATATCAATATGTATTATAAAGAGGAAAATATGATCTTGAGAGTAGAGGATTCCTTAAAAAAGACACACACACAACTATAAGTTATAAACAAAAAGATTAATGTAGTCAACTAAACTAAAACTGAACACTTCTGTTGGTGGAAGGATACCATAAAAAAAAGAAGAATAAAAGTTCAAACTAAAAACTGAAAGAAAATTTGTAACACATAGGAATGACTAAGGATTCATATTCAAAATCTATAAGAAGTACTAATAAACTAGAAAAATACCCCCCAAAAAGCAAAAAATAGTGAAAGGAACAATCACTTTACTGCTCCTTTACTGTTTCCTTAGAAGAGGAAACACAAGCATCTAAAAAGATGATCAATCTGAATTGCATTATATGCAAATTAGAGTCACAAAAAGATACTATTACAACCATCAGGCTGGCAAAAAGTAAAAAAATCTAAAAATGACAAAAGTTAGCAAAGATTTAAAGCAACAGAAATGTATACATTGCTAGTGCAGGAGTGTAAATTTGTGCAATTGCTTTGGGAAACAATTTGGCTTTACTGCATGTATATGGACTATCTCTATGCATATCTTACAGTTCACTCCTAGCTGGCTACAATGAGAGCATAGTAATTCATAACAACAATTTTTGTAATAGGGAAAAACTGAAACAGTCCTGCTATTCATACCAGTAGTTGGATGATAAATTGTAGAATCAATAATCAATGAAATATTACACAGAAATAGAAAATAATTAAATACACATAGCCTCATCAACATGAATAAATCTCAAACTACAAAATTCAGCAAAACTGTTAGTCAAGAGAACCACATACAGTACAATTTCTTATATGTAAAATCCAAAACCTGCAACATTAAACAAATTTTTACTTTTTCAAACAAAGCAAAAGAAAAACAAACATAAAATTAAGCATATTTTTTTCCTCTAAAAGGCCAGGGAAAGGCAGATGGGTTCTTAATGGACACAAAAGGACCTTCGAAAGTACTGAAACATTCCATATATTAAACTGAATAGGACTCATATTTGTGTTTTAGTGTTCATTTAATATCTTCCACATACATTGTAGTCTTTCTTTGTACCAATTCAGTATTTAATAAAATTATTGATATGAACTAATAACACTTTACTATCTACATGCAGAGACACTGTGATATTCTCTGATGATGTTATAACTTTGTAATATGTTAACTCTTAATCATATGTAAAAATTATAAATATATAAAAACACATATCTAATGTTAGATGCATAACAATAATGTGTTCCATCACCTGTTATGCTTGGACCATGAGCCAGGAGAGTTTTGATTAGGAAATAGAATTAAATCATTAAAAGCAAAGAAAAAAAAAAATAAATCATTAAAAGCACAGAGACCCAGACATTGGAGAACTGAAGAAATATGAGTACAAATTACCAGAGAGAAGTGTGTTGAGTTCTGGAACAGAGACTGCATTCTGGAGGGAGAGGAGAGCTGACTAGGATGAAAAGCTCTAGCCACACAAGCAATGTCAAGTTCAGCCAGCAGCCAGGTTTGAGGCTTGCAAACTTTCAGGAGTGACCCTGCAGACAGAGGGATCTGGGCAGACCAGGAATGAAACAGGAAAGAGAAAAAAAAGTAAAAGTAGGCTACACACAGAGGCAGGGAAGAGAAAAGCATAAACTGGAAAGGCCAGAATACTGTCCAGAGCAATTACTGATTAGTTATCAGCTGCACTTTTCTTTTTTTCTGACTCATAGCTATTGTAACTATTAGAGCTTCATTAATTTATTTTTCTCGCTGCATTTTAAATCAACAATTATTGTGTAGCTACATGAGAAGGAAAAACAGAAAACTATACCAAGGGCATTTCTTCGGCAATAGTCTGAAGAAAAGCGAAATCCAGAGGCAGCACACCAGTGACCTTGGCCCCCAGATGTGTTTTTGTTGGCCTGTCCCCAAGTGTTGCTGCTGTTGTTGTTACGCTGAATTACTTACCAAGATTTAAAACCCATATTTCTGATTCAAGTTGAAATCAGAAGATTCAATAACACAGGGCCTGGAGAGGACATCTTCTGGAACAGAGCAGCCCCTTCCTGCTGTGGGAGCCCTCTAAGACCTCACTGACGTGTGTTATCTGCTCTTCCCTATAAGTATCTGACTTTGGTGACCTTGTTTGTACATTTAGGAGGACAACAGAAATAACCACAAGTTTCAAAAATGAATCTTCCAAACTGGGTGCTTGAGGGAGCAGCCTTTCACTCTAAAAATGGAAGAAGTAGGAACAGGCTCTATTGAAATTCCCCAGTTTATCTTATGGTTTTAATTTTATGTGCATACATTTGTCATTTCCAGCCCAATGAGAACAATAAAACAAGATTCTGTGATTACACAACAGTTTCATTTCGAGAAGTTCAATGACCCTTTTAAATGTTTCATTTTTCTTGTTATTATTTTTATTGACCTTGCTAACATCTGACCTGAACAGCTGCTCTTTGGGGAGCTCTCTTGAGTGACCACAAGCTTGTGACCAGACACAGGGAAACATGAGGCTACAGTTCAGTGCAGCTGTGGTCAATTTGGAAACAAAAGGCACTGCCAGTCCAGGCTAACAGGCAGTCACAAAGAACAAGAGTTTCTGGGGTTACCTCGTGGGGTGGATCAGGGATCTGGGAAGTACTGTGATACCAACCACAGCTGCAAATGAAAACAGAACTGCAGAAAGAATGCACAGTAGCATTTGGGTCTTTCAGGATACACAAACACACCCAGCACCCACTGTCCCTGGAACAAGACATAAGCTAGCCCCAAGAGAGGACCAAATTATATAAACCCACCTGACAAAATATTGGGCTTCCCAGGTGGCTCAGTGGTAAAGAATCTGTCTACGAACCAAGAGATGTGAGTCCTATCCCTGGGTCAGGAAGATCCCCTGGAGGAGAAAATGGCAACCCACTCCAATATTCTTGCCTGGAAAATCCTATGAACAGAGGAGCCTGACAGGTTCTGAGGGGTTGTAAAGAGTTGGATGCAACTTAGCAATTAAACAACAACAAACAAAATACCAGACCTGAGAAGTTCACCTGTTGAGTCACTCAGTTGTGTCCAACTCTTTGCTGCCCCATGGACTGCAGCACACCAGGCTTCCCTGTCCATCACCAACTCCCAGAGCTTACTCAAATTCATGTCCATTGAGTCGGTGATGCCATCCAACCATCTCATCCTCTGTTGTCCCCTTCTCCTCCTGCCCTCAATCTTTCCCAGCATCAGGGTCTTTTCCAACGAGTCAATTCTTCACATCATGTGGCCAAAGTATTGCAGCTTCAGGTTCAGTTCTTCCAGGGAATATTCAGGACTGATCTATTTTAGGATGGACTGGTTTGATCTCCTAGCAGTCCAAGGGACTCTCAAGAGTCTTTTCCAAAACCACAGTGCAAAAGCATCAATCCTTCACCACTCAGCCTTCTTTACGGTCCAACTGCACATCCATCCACGAATACTGGAAAAACCATAGCTTTGACTATACACACTTTGTTGGCAAAGTAATGTCTCTGCTTTTATTATGCTATCTAGGTTGGTCATAGCTTTTCTTGCAAGGAGCAAGTGTCTTTTAATTTCATGGCTCCAGTTGCTATCTGCAGTGATTTCGGAGCCCAAGAAAATAAAGTCTGTCACTGTTTCCATTGTTTCCCCATCTGCTAAGTCACTTCAGTCGTGTCCAACTCTGTGCAACCCCATAGACGGCAGCCCACCAGGTTCCCCCGTCCCTGGGATTCTCCAGGCAAAAACACTGGAGTGGGTTGCCATTTCCTTCTCCAATGCATGAAAGTGAAAAGTGAAAGTGAAGATGCTTAGTCGTATCGGACTGTTAGCGACCCCAGGGACTGCAGCCCACCAGGTTCCTCCATCCATGGGATTTTCCAGGCAAGAGTACTGGAGTGGGTTGCCATTGCCTTCTCCATCTATTTGCCATGAAGTGATGGGGCTGGATGCGATCAGGCCTTGTTGATGATACCTCCCTGTGGACATGGTATATCAATACAAACCACACTTTTGAGGTGAACCATAAACCCAGTAAGTTAGTCTTGATTTACTAGTTTCATTTCAATACAAATCTCCCCCTTGCTAGGAGGTGCCCAGTTTTTTCCACTGGGGCCCAAACCCACTTTAAGTGGCACTGTGGGGTTGCACAGAGTCAGACATGACTGAAGTGACATAGCAGCAGCAGAGTAATGACATAACACAGAGAACAAGCAGACCACCTTCTCCCATAAACTAAATTTTTCATGGCTCTATATTAAGCATTTATAGAAATTCTAAAAATTTCAATTGTCGCTTATTATACCAATGCAAGAAAGTATGTGGAACATCTTAGTCTAAGGAAACAACAGGTTCGAAAGTGGTATTCCTTCCTTTCCCTGCTTTCTTTCAGAAGTTGAAAGCAGAACACAGAGTTAGTTGAATACACAAACTGGTCAACTCAGCAACAGCATAATTTTATGGTTATTTTCAAGAAGAGAAATATTAAAAATCAGAAGACTCGATCTATAATCTTAATCCATCATCTAGATCCAGTTCTGCCATTTACTAGCCAAGCAATCTTGGGCAAGTCACTTCACCTCTCTAGACCTGTTTAATCACCCATAAAATGAGAATAAGAAAAACTGAGCCATATAACTACCAGGGTTGATGGAGGATTCAGTAAAATAAAGGATGAGAATACATTTTGGTAGAATGTAAAAATGCTTTATTACAGAAGTATGTTAGTGAACCATTTTATTTGCTGCCTTGCATTCAAGCCAGGCTCACTTCCGTTGCTTGTTGGGAAAACACATAACAGGTACGGAAAAACCCAATCCTATCAATTATTCCAGGGAATGATTTAGTCCTAACACAAGTGAATGGTTAATTTTATGTGCTAACCTCACTGGCCATGCAGTGCCCAGATTAAACATTATTTCTGGGTGTGTCTATGAGAATGATTCGAGGTGAGAATGATTCCTTTTGACTTTGTGGACTCGGTAAAGTAGATGGCTCTCTCCAGAGTGATGGGGCATCATCCAATCCACTGAGGGCCTCAATAGAACAAAAGGCAGAAGAAGGAGGAATTTCTTTCTTTTTTTCCTGTCTCACTGCTTAAACTGGAACGTCTCATCTTTTCCTGCCCCAGACTGGGATTTTTACACCATTGGCTCCCCTGGTTCTCAGGCCTTCAAACTCAGACTGAATTATACCAGCAGCTTTCATAGGTCTCCCCTTAGCAGAGGGAAGATCATGGGAATTCTCTCCCCCATTAATCACATGAACCAACTTTTTATTTAAAAAATCTCTATCTATCTACATGCACACACGTATGTGTGTGTATTTATTATTAGCTGTTTCTCTGGAGAACTCTAATACAATAAGCAACACTCAAACCCTGAGTTATCTGTTCAGAATAGACAAAAGAAGCAGAACTGTGCACCATTCCTCAGGAAGTCACTGGCCTTAGTGGGCATCGCACATCCACAGTCTCAAAACCTCAGAGCAAGAAAGACCTCCTCCCATTCCCCATTTCCTACCACACTAAAAGCCAGGACTACACATCCAACTGAAAGTTATTCACAGTTTCCAAAATTAACCGCCAATTTTACTCCCCTGAATTAGATCTCCCGTGTTTTGAAAATTCCACCTTTTAAGTTTGGATGTGGAACCGACAGCAGTCGTATACGCAGTCTGAAATCTGCATGGAGCATTTCATATGTTCTAAGAACAACTGTGATTCTTTTAAATAAGCCATATAATGCAGTAGCTAGCTAGACTAGACCCTAGTAAGAATAGAGTTGAAAACAAAAACAATTAAAAAGCTATTTCCTGTTCAAACATTTGCTTTCAAAGTATGATATACTCTTGGTTAAGATACTTTAAGTGTTTTGTTTAAAAATAAACTTTAAATGACCCCTATTCTCAAGTTTCCATTGCATGCAATAACTTAATTTTAAATATTTTATGATGCAAAATTCTATATATACAAAAGAATATATGTGAAACATATATGCTATGAAGTATAATAATACAAAAGACATACAAACCCATTATTCAATTTAAGAACTAGAATCTGTTTTTATAACAGGAGTGGAGAGAATAACGATGCAGGGTCTTGTAATGCCTGAAAATCATTATTCCAAACATTGGAATGTAGGGCAAACTGTCAAGTAGGTGGAAATTGTTTCCTCACACCCACTTTTCCATGGGTACATGAATTTTTTAAATGTAGCCAGATGAAGAAAGGCTTAATCAAAGGAATAGCTCCCTATTGGCAGCAGGCAAACACTAGTGATGGGCCAGTTGATAAACTATCTTAAACAAGAAGTCCTCTTACACATAAGCAACAGCTAACTTCCTCTATTAGGGAAGCAAACAAAAAAACCTTGTAGGCAACACAATTATGAAATTCCATTATCTTCATGTTTATACATGATGATCTGATACCCAAACTAGAAACAGACAACTCATTCAGTCACTGTATTTTAAAATCTTGATTTGTAAACTACTCTTCATAAGAGATAAATTAGCGCAGGGCCACAGCTTTTAGTAAGTTACAGAAAGATATAATATTGAGGCACAACCCTAACTGATTCTCCTCATTGTCTGTCTCTGCTGCTCAAACTTGGGTAGCAAACATACTTAGGTCTTTCAGTGAAATCTTTTAGATCACATGCATTGCTCTGAGTGGCTCTTCTACTCCTAACTTCCACTCCAAACTGTTTCAATAGTTCTGACTTCCATATAAAGGAGACACCACTAAATTCCATTATGGCCTCTCAACACATAGATCTTAACACAGTAGATGATGTAATGGACGAGAAGCAAAATTCAGCCTGTATAATCTTAAGGAAATTTCTCAGTCTTCTGCACTTTTCAACATCCTCTTCAGAAACATGAGGGAACAAGACAAGATAATTCTAAAGTCCATTCCAATCCTAAAATTCTGAAACTGGCTTTGATTCTAACATTCAATCTATTTGTTAAAAGAAATAAATGATTCTTTAGTTCTATCTCTGAAATCTTAGAGGAAAAACGCTTTTCACCTCTGCTTTCCAATGTATTCTAAGTTAATCTTTCTCTTTCCTGAATTCTAAGGTGTTTTATGGATCCTCTTTGGGATTAGAAATGAATCTCACTCAAACCTGAACCAATGCCTAAATCAAAAAGGAATACTAGGGCAAAGATTCTACCATCCTGGGGCTTCCCTGGTGGGCCAGTGGCTAAGAATCCACCTTGCAGTGCAAAGGACCCCAGTTCAATCCCTGGTCTGGGAAGATCCCACATGCCGCAGGGGAACTGAGCCTGTATGCCACAACAACGGAAGCCCACACGCCCCAGAGCCCATGCTCCAAGCCACTACTACCATGAGAAGGCCTTGCACCGCAACTAGAGAGTAGCCCCACTTGCAGCAACTAGAGAAAGCCTGCGCGCAGCAACAAAGACCCAACACAGTCAAAAAATAAACAAAACTTATTTCTTAAAAAAAAAAGAATCTAGCACCCTTATTATTTTCCTCAGAAGAGAAATTCCCCAAATTCCTCCTGCTCCACTTAACAAAAATACAATGAATCATTGCCTCTTCTGAAGCTTATCAGGCTGGTTAGACTTGTTTTTCACTAAGACCTGTATTAAAAATAACTAACTCTACTCTCAAAACTCTTCCATTTTAATTAACTTTATTCTAAAATAAGAAAAGCTGTTTCTCGCCGAGTCTATTAGAATTGTCAAATCTTTTTCACAATGAATACCTTTCAACCTATTTCAAACATAACAAAACAGGCTTTAAACACAATTTACAGAATGGCTTGATTACAAAGAGTTTCTCATCAATTGGGTTGAGCATGCATGCTGTGTGCTCAGTAGCTCAGTAGTGTCTGACTTCTTGTGACCCCAAGAACTGTAGCTGACTAGGCTCCTCTGTCCATGGGATTTTCCAAGCAAGAATGCTGGAGTGGGGTTGCCATTTCCTCCTTCAGGGGATCTTCCTGACCCAGGGATCAAGTCCACAGCTCCTGCATCTCCTGCATTGCAGGCAGATTCTTTACTGCTGGAAGCCCCTTAGGTTAGAGATAGTTAAATTCCAATGAAAGTCAAATGTCCCCTTCCTTCCTTATCATCTTCTTCTCCATCTCAACTAAGAAGTTCAGACATATAGAAGGGTAAAGGGTGTCCCTAGGGAGCCTCTGCCATAGGTGTGAGACAACAGAGATCCGACTAATTACAAATATCTCTCTCCAAGTTCTGACATTTTCATATCTAATGTCTTCTCCCCCAACCATCAAAATTTCAGTTCAGTTCACATAAAAACTGAGCAACTCTTATTAACAATAATTAGAAAAGGAGGATGAATCCAGAATAAAGGTGGGTTCCTTCTCACTCAGGCCCAGCATAGTGTCACATTCAGAAAAAGACATTAAATATGAAATTCTTAAAAAATAGAAAGGCAATTTAAATCACTAACCCAGTCTCTTGAAAAATGCCCACAGGATCACTCTATATTATATTCAAAAGTATAAAGTTCTCTTCACCCATCTAGTCATAATCAGTAGCCCTCAGTTCAGCATGGACTTGTACCACCCTCCTAACCCTACTCTTCAGCCTCCCTCAGATATTAATAGCTCCTCAAGATGCAGCCCTAACTGACTCTTCTCTATATATAATTCAGAATTTTTCTGAGCTAAATCTTTCTTTCAGTTTGAACTTATTACCCTTTCCAATATAAATCTGATATAAATTGAGTCTTTCTTGGTTCCTTTAAATTCACAATTCTATCACTATACCTGCAGCCAAACCCCAGACCCATTGCTGCCACTGATAGCAAAAGATATGGGAGGGAGGAAATATTCATAATCAATGCTTTCAACCAGGTCATGAATTCATAATCAATGCTTTAGGTCATGAATTCATTATCAATGCTTTCAATCAGATTATGAGGGAACTAACAGTGGCTGGTTATGGTCATGAGCACGTAGCATTAATTCTCACCCCTTTCTATATACTTTTCTGAACAGATGGGTCTTGAAAAACAATAAGTTCTAGATGTATATTAAGTTATTCCAGTGAAATACATTTGCAGGAATTCAGGGAATAAGGAAGAGGCCATCTTCCTGCTGCTATTGCTACTAATTGCAAGGTTCAAAGGGACGTGAGGTTCCCGTCAGCCTTGGGATTCCAGATGGAGACAGACAATGACAGCAGCAGCAGAAGCCACAGTTTCCTGATCTTTGAATGCTAGCTACCATCGAAACTCTTGAAATCAAGAGATAAGCTGCAGCCCCCTTGCTTCTGCTTCCCTGGTCCTTTCAAATTTCTCAACCCCTATATTAAATCCTTCCTGGAAACATCTGGAGTGATTTCCAAGTTCTGCCCTGAACTGACAGATACTAGGGGGTATAAAGAAAGAAGACACAGCAAAAGGCAGGGAAAGAAGAGTAGAGATTCTTCTGCTGGCACCTTTGAGACAGAGAAAATCGTGACAAAGTAGAGTTGGCATCATTTATCAGGAAAATGCAAATCAAAACCACGATAAGATACCACTTCACACTTTCTAGGATGACTGGAATAAAATATTAGATTAAAAGCATTGATAAGGCTGGGCAGAAATCAAAACTCTCATAATCTGCAGGTGGAAATGGAAAATAGTGCAGCCACTTTGGAAAATGGTTTGGCACTCCGTGAACATGTTAAACATAGATTTATTTTGTGATCGAGCAATTCTACTCACAAATGTATACTCAGAACTTAAAACATACATCTACATCAAAATGTGTACACAAATATTCAAAATATTATTAATAATAGTTAGGAGGTGGAAATAATACAGATAGACATTAAGTGATAACTGGATGAATAAAATGTGGTCTGTCTATACAATGGAATATTTTTCAGAAGTAAAATAAATGAAGTGCTCATACGTGCTACAGAATGGATGAACTTGAGAGTATTATGCAAAGTGAAGGAAGGCAATCATAAGGATCACATATTGTGAGACTCAATTTATATGAAATGTTGACAGTTGGTACGTTTATTGACAAAGAAAGTAGATTAAGTGGTTGCCTAGGGATGGAGATAGGGGGACTCAAGGAATAATGGACAAGGGTGTAATATTTCTTTTGGGAGTAATAAAAATGTTCTAAAATTGTGGTGATAGATATACAAGTAAATATATCCTAAATACTAAATATATACTATTGTATTGAGTATTCTAGAGTCACTGAATTCTACACTCTATATGGGAAAATCATATTTTAAGTAAATTACATCTCAATAAAGTTGTTTAAAAGATGCAAGGCAAAATGAGGACCATTAAAAATAAAAAATGATGTCAGGCCATTTGTCAGGGAGGAAAACTTTAAGGCAGAGAAGGTGCCTCTGCCTTAGGTGGAGGAGGGTAATGGAGATAATTCATAGTGTTCTGACAAATTCTCCTAACATCCTTACAGAAAGATTTCTAGGAAGAGTTAAAACTCAGTAATACTGTATACTAGGTAATACTGACCCATTTGGGGTGATGAAGTATTTTCTGTATCAATTATCTAAGTACTTTTGCATCTCAAAAACAATGACGGCAATCATAGCAAGACTTAGATATTAAATGATGAAGACATTAAACATGTGAATGGAATATCTGATATATAAAGGCAAATTTACTATGAAAACTAATAATGAGCTTGAACTTCATTGCTCCTCATTTGCATGGCGCCCTTGAAAGGCCCTGGGAAGAGCCTTGGCAATGAATCATGTATTTTTGTAAAATTTGCAAAAGTAAGATACTTTTAAAACTTGATCAAGACTGGCATTCTTTCCATTTAGACTTCCCCTCCATTACCCTTCTTATTTAGCATTGGGGTTGCTGCAGACATTTTGGGGATCTGGATATGGGGGAGTTGAGGAGAGATATATTTAGAAGGTATGTTTGGGATCGATAGGATATATTTACATAGTTCATAATCAAATTCATGTATTTCTTTTCTACCATATACATGCTTCCAGTGCTAGGTGCTGGACACCACACCCACTGTCACATCACCTTCAGCCCTCCCAATTGCACGTCCCCTTCCCCCTCAAACCTCTCCTTAAACAAAGCATGCTAGAGAAAGGATTGATGTATCTTATTCTCTCTAAAGAAAAGTGAAAGTGTTAGTCGCTCAGCTGTGTCCAACTCTTTGCGACCCCACGCAACCCCACCAGGCTCCTCTGTCCATGGAATTCTCCTGGGAAGAATACTGGAATGGGTATCTCTTCCCTTTTCCAGGGGATCTTCCCAACTCAGGAGATCAAACCTGGGTCTCTCACATTGCAGGCAGATTCCTTACCATCTGAGCCACCAGGGAAGAAAGCTAGACTATAAAATTTTTATATAATATGTAAGGAAAAGTATGCAGCTGAAATGCATGAACAGTTTATTAATAAAAAGTACTGCTATTTTCTGGAGTTTGGGAAGTTTGTAGAACTGGCTAGGTTTCCTTAAATGTGTTATTTGTTTTGATTTCTCTCATTCTAAATCAGCATTCACATCCAACCAGTACCTAATAGTGCATTTTTTTTTTTTTTTACTTTACAATATTGTATTGGTTTTGCCATTAAGCTTGTATTCTTTTACTTAAAGAAGCTCCTCCAAATTGTATAATCTTCAGGCTCCACAGAACCTGAATCTATCCCTGGAGGGAAAAATATTCTTATCCTCTTTCACTCCATCTTGTGTAAACAGAGAAAAACAAACACACAAGAATCTCAGTGAAAAGGCTGAAGCTACCAAAGCTTGAAGAGTCGTGAATGGCAATGATTTGCACTGTGCCCATAATATTTTGAGTAGGAATGTACTTGTCTTAATTTGGTGAATGGAAAAACCATTCCAAAAAGCCTTCACAGATTTACTTGGAACCTGGCCCCTCTATTTCTATTTTTTCATAACATCTTTTCCTCAACCACAGATTCTTCTGCTGCATAATTTTCAAGAACATAACTCTCACAGTTGGACAGCAGATGCTAAATACATTTGTGATATAATCAATCATGTGTCTGAATAACATACATAAAGCTATTCTCAAAATTTCAATCTGAAATCCCAATAGTATCTCCTGAAAAAATTATTCAGATGCATAAAAGGATTTAATGAATTTGTCAAACATGGAATAAAAATAAGAAAATACAATAAAGAGACTGAGATCGATTGATGGGTTTGGATCCCTACCTCACTCTATATACAAAAATGTTCAAACTGACTTAAAAGAAAACACAAAACAAAACCTTAAAAAGGTTACCTAAAAACACACATTTAAATGCTCTAAATTTCATTTCAAAACTAGAAATCATAAACAAAACAATCAGTAGTTTGGCTACATAAAACTTATAAAAATTCTACATAACCAAAATAAAACCATATAACATATAAAAAGTAAGCTATATAACATGGGGAAATATTTGCAATATATTTATACATAGCAAAAAGTTAATCTCTTAAACCTTAAAAATTACCAAGACTTAAAAAGTAATGCCTCAAAATATATGAATAGAGGATATGAATAGAAAATTGACAGAATAAAAAATTCCAGGATATAGGAAAATTTTTAATTCAAATTAAAGAAACCATGACATACTATTGTTTGCCCACTAAACTGTTAAAATTTTTTCTCCCTACATGCTAACAGTACTCAGTTTGGGGTAAGGAGGAGAGAGACACAGTCTCTCAAAGAGAGACTCACTTTGATAGAGGGTAACTTCACTATACATGTCAAAAGTTTTTAAATGTTCATGCATTTTTACCCAGAAATTTCATTTCTAAGACATTTCAGACAGCCTGAAAATCCATCAGTCAGCAATTAGTTAAATAAACAAACTATGTAGTTAAATAAACTATGGTCCTTATAATGGAATAGACTGCTTCCATTAGGAAAAAATATTGTAAAAGAATATTTACATCATAGTGGGGAGACACATGCTGCTAAGTAAAAAAAAAAAAAAGCATATTATAAAAATAAATGCAGAATAAAATTCTTTCCATTAGAGAACAACCCGAAAAGGTGGAAGTAGTAACAGATTTCCTCTTCTTGGGCTCCAAAATCACTGCAGACAGTGACTACAGCCACGAAATCAGAAGATGATTGCTTCTTGGCAGGAAAACAATGACAAACCTGGACAGTGTGTTGAAAAGCAGAGACACTACTCTACCAACAAAGGTCCATATAGTCAAGGCTATGGTCTTCCCAGTGGCCATGTACAGTTGTGAGAGCTGGACCGTAAAGAAGGCAGAATACCAAAGAATTGATGCCTTCAAACTGTGG
Organism: Cephalophus harveyi; assembly: GCA_006410635.1. Classification (NCBI taxonomy): domain Eukaryota; kingdom Metazoa; phylum Chordata; class Mammalia; order Artiodactyla; family Bovidae; genus Cephalophus; species Cephalophus harveyi. The sequence continues at coordinate 212,827 of SJYT01035244.1, read as the reverse complement.
TGCTAAAGAAGACTCTTGAAAGTCCCTTGGCCAGGAAGGAGATCAAACAAGTAAATCTTAAGGGAGATCAACCCTGAATATTCACTAGAAGGACCAATGCCGAAGCTGAAGCGCCAGTATTTTGTTCATCTGATGTGAACAGACAACTCATTAAAAAAGTCCCTGATGCTGGGAAAGATTGAGGGCAGAGGAGAAGAGGGCATCAGAGGATGAGGTGTCTGGATGGCATCACCGATGCAATGAACATGAACTTGGGCAAACTGGGGGATGGTGAGGGACAGGAGGCCTGGCATGCTGCAATCCATGGGGTCACAAAAAGTCGGGCACGGCTGGGCAAATGAACAACAGCAGCAACATGGTAATGGTAGTAGTAAGAGCTGCCAAAAACATTCGTCGTGTGTTTGGCATTGTTATAAGCCCACTGCATGTGTTATCTCATTTAAATTTCACAACAATCCTGTGAAGCAGTTGCTATTACTACCTTAAATTTTTAGTGGGGGATATGAGGCGCCAGAAAATCAAATAACTTGCTCAAAGTGAAACCAGGATTTGGACCCAGGCAAACATATTTCAGCTCCTGCAGTCTTAACCACAATACTAATTTCTGAGTTATATGATTACTAGATTAGAGGAAGAGACTAGATTAACTGTCATGCTTTAGTAAGAAATTCTCCCAAAATATTAATAACATTTACATCTAGGAAATAGGACTATATTTTCTTATTTTTATTAGCTGTATTTTCTAAATTTTCAATAAGAAATGTAAACCTTCACAAAGGAAAACAGAAATACTAGTTCTTATAACCTTTCTGCTCCTTTCCTATCAATAGGTAAAAAGATAGTTGTTATAAACATCCCTCCTATTTCTACCTGTATATCAAGAGAAATATCACCCAAAGAACCAAATCTTTTTAAGTATTTGCTACCTAATCTTAAAAGCAAGGAAGCCCACTATTTGGATTTCAGGGTTCTCTTTCATGATGGAAAGGGGTGGGGGAACATGGGGGTAGGCAGAAGTGAGTAGGAGGACACAATTTTGATCTGTCACAAAAGACAGTAAAAATTTTTGTCTCCAAAGGAAGTTATTTTATTTATTCATTGATTCCAAAACTTAAATTCAGAAGTTTAGTAATTATATAAAAATCAAAATGGATCAAAGGTCCAGATATTGCAGTCAGGATGACTAATCAAACAGAGCCTGGGTAATGTGCTCCATGCCTTGCTCAATGGGAAGTAATTACTCTAACATTAGCTTTACAGTGTTTAAACAACCATTTCATTATATTTTTTCTACACTGATTAAATTTTCTCGGCATTTCTAATGCATCATTACATCTGCCTTGCATTTAGATAATGCACAGCATTGCTACCCATTAAAAAGTCCCTATTCTCTTTCATCACCTTAATAAATCTAATTTGGCTTTATTTGCATAAAGTTTGATAAAGAGTGATTAGCTCTCTTATGAATAGCATACCTTGGATGAAAACATCCCTTCCTTCGCTTGGCTAAAACAGTTGTTCACAGATTTCTAAGTGAACCTCCCAGCAGTAGCCACTTAAAAGTGTGGGGGATAAAAGAAAATTTGTAACACAAATGCCATTGTAGAATTACTGTCTATGCCTTCCAAGATTGCTGAGGGGTGGATATAACCATGAGACCATCTAAGACACTTTGCTTTTTATTACTAAGCATATAGCCTAAGGAATTATGATAGAGGACAACAACATCAAGAATAATAAGCTCACATTTGTAGGCCTCTACTTCAATATTCACATTTACCCTCAACACATAGAGACCCAGGACATTTTAGCCCTTACCCAAGTAAATGGACTGTAAAGTAATCTCTGGAAGATAATAGCTAAGATGAAAAGCTCCGTCAGGGTATCAGATATGCCAGGCAATCACTTATAGAAACTCAAACCATGCTAAGTTCTCAGGGGAACTTTCTTAAATATTGCAAATAAATATATTATGTTGGTGAGTATTATGTGATGACATTGATTCTGCCCTTTGAACTTAAGGTTTTGAAAATAGAAACTCAAAACCACAATCCAAGTGCCCTTGGAACTATGAAATGGAGAGTATACTGTCCTAAAAGGGAAGAGAATATCCACTGAAATCAATAGGCTGCATTCTGCCTTTGTGCTAGAGATGATGATATTGGAGTGGAAGGAGAAAGAAACCCCTCATTTACTTCTTGTGACAGAATTGGTAGAAGTGGAGGGGGAAGTCATTCAGTCATGTCTGATTCTTTACAACCCCATGGACTGTAGCCCATCAGGCTCCTCTGTCCATGGAATTCTCCAGGCAAGAATACTGGAGTGGCTTGCCATTCGCTTCTCCAAGGAATCTTCCTGACCCAGGGTTCAAACCAAGGTCTCTCACATTGCAGGCAGATACTTCACCATCCGAGCCACCAGGGAAGCCCATGACAGACCAAAGTGTTGCAAATACAGATTCCACCAAGGTTTGAGCTCTCCCCTGAGTCAGTGACTCACTGTCCAGTTCTATGTTGCTATTCATTCTTCCCAACGTAAGTTGGTTTTCACTTATACAATGGAAAAATATTGAGTGTTATAGAACTTACTAGATTCAAGTTCAAAGTCTTATATTTCAAAGTCCTGGACTTGCCCTATCCACACATCTCTCTTCCTTCATTTATCCTTCCTCTCTTACTTCCCCTAGTTCTTGAGCATCCTCATGAGTCTACAGCTCACTTCAGAGTCCTACACTGCCTACTCCATTTCACCCCTTTCTTACTGAACAATGTATCAATCCTAACATAATGACAGTAATTGCAAAGTTTTTACTCAGTTTTATGGGACTTAACCGCTACTAGACTGATGGTCAGTGATAAGCAAAGGTGTCCAAAATGGAGCACATATTGTAAATAACAGAACCTGTTATATAGAGATGAACTTGACTCTAAAACTAGCCACTTAAATTAGAAATAATGAAAACTTTAAGGTATGAGAAGCCTAAGAATAATAAGAATAATATAATTGTTCCTTTTCTCCAGGTGAGAAGAGTTATGAATCCTACCTGATTACTCCTCCAGCAGAAAAGACTCCTGTCTCTCTGGGCTCTGATTATGGGCTCTGATTTCAGATGAGTTATTTTCTTAGCTCTCTTCTCCCTTGTAGAATGGTCATCTTTTGTTGAGAGAGAGGCAGAGGAAAGGGGGAAGAAAGAGGGAGAGAAGAACAAAAAGAGGGGGTTGCATCAGTCTAGTGGAATAATATGGAGAAGGCAATGGCACCCCACTCCAGTACTCTTGCCTGGAAAATCCCATGGACGGAGGAGCCTGGTAGGCTGCAGTCCATGGGGTCGCTAAGAGTCAGACACGACTGAGCGACTTCACTTTCACTTTCCAAGTTCATGCATTGGAGAAGAAAATAGCAACCCACTCCAGTGTTCTTGGCTGGAGAATCCCAGGGACGGGGGAGCCTGGTGGGCTGCTGTCTATGGGGTCACACAGAGTTGGACACGACTGAAGCCACTTAGCAGCAGCAGCAGCAGTGAAGTAATAAGTGCTTTTATTGTTCTCATTGAAATAATCCAGTGGTTAAAACCCTCCTTTCAAACTAACTGATCTCATTATCCATGAAAAGGAAAGATATAGGATTGATCAATACACCCTATATGTACTGACTATAGGGATGGGATGGGATTGACTAATATTTTGATGAATGTTAGCTCCCTTTAAGATAGGTTGGACCTCCAACAATTTTGCGGCTCTGAAGCAAAGTCACAATCTGAATTTCTGGTTAGATATAGCTATTCTGCCTGGATATAGCTATTTTCAGCCACATTTCCATATAGGCAAGGACATCAACCATCATCTTGGACCCTATAGTTCCATGTGGACAAAAACAGAGGGAGCTAATTGGTTGGTCAGACAGAACACCAGAGGTCAGTGGACCTGGAGGAGGTCAGCAGTAGCAGGGGTAGCAGCGAGGTTAGCCACAAAGTGATTGACTGCAGACCACAGAACAGAAATATTCTTAAATGTGAGAATTACTATTTCCCAAGCACCTATAAAAAGAGAATCTTAGGAAAAGGGTGCAAAAAAAGACAGAACTTGTTAGCCAAGTTATGAGGAGCTAACCACATGGGTTTCTACCATTTTGCTGCACATAAGGTGCCATTCATCTGCCAGCAGTACATAGTATATACAGGAGCAGAAAAAAATTCAGTGTTTCCCTTCCACTACTCTCTGACAAAGACCTAAATTACCATCCCTAGTCAGAATGACTTGGAAAGGCATAGAACAGATCACATAGGTGTCTTGCGTCTCTTATTACAGCCTCCTCAAGGCCACCACAGCCATCAAATCTGCCTAGGAAACTTTTCCTGTGGTGGGGGCTCTCACCCTCTCCTAAGCCACCATACCACCTGCCCTACAGAAAGACCACTCTCCAGAGTCCCCTGAACTCAAATCACCTTCTAGGTCAACCATCCTCACCCCACTTCTAATCCTTGTACTATATGGATTTATTGTTTAATATATCCTCGTCTTCTCTCTTTTCCCAAATACATAAACCCTCAGCTGTATCCTATGACATTCAGGGTGACTTACGCACAAATTCTCTTTATACTCAGCTCAAAGACATTGCTCCCCTGAGGCTTTCTCAAATGGTGGCTGTTTTTTCTCCCACAGCCCATGAATCCCTGTAGTTGAAGATCTGGGACCTAACTTACTACCACTGCCAAGACATTGCCAATCTTTTTCCACCCCTCTGCTCCTCTGAAGACCACAACACACAGCTGTATCACCAGCCACTTGATAATGTCATCTATTGACCATGATGGAGAAGGAAATGGCAATCCACTCCAGTATTCTTGCCTGGAGAATCCCATGGATGGAGAAGCCTAGTAGGTTACAGTCCATGGGGTCGCAAAGAGTCGGACACGACTGAGCGACTTCACCTTCACCTTCACCTTCACCTGAAGTCATTTCCCTTCATTTGGGAAAGCCTAGGACATCTGATGGAGAAGGCAATGGCGCCCCACTCCAGTACTCTTGCCTGGAAAATCCCACGGATGGAGGAGCCTGGAGGGCTGCAGTCCATGGGGTCGCTGAGGGTCGGACACGACTGAGCGACTTCACTTCCACTTTTCACTTTCATGCATTGGAGAAGGAAATGGCAACCCACTCCAGTGTTCTTGCCTGGAGAATCCCAGGGACGGGGGAGCCTGGTGGGCTGCCGTCTGTGGGGTCGCACAGAGTCAGACACGACTGAAGTGACTTAGCAGCAGGACATCTGAATAGATGCATTTCTCTCTAACATAATCTTTCTACATTCTTGGCCATCTCAGTATCCACATCTCCATGGTTTCATATATCCTAGCCTCTCAATTTCTGAACTTCCTTTCCTCTAAAATTCTCTTGCAGGTCTTAGCCACTCACTCCAGACTTTGCTGTCACACCACATCCAAAATTTGAGTGCCAACTTTCTCTATTACTTTTATCCTTCCAGATGACACATTTATGTGCCCATTTTCAATAATTCTTCCTCCCTGCAGGGGCCAGCAGTCCACTGGGTTCTCTCAGTGTTCATCCCCCTTCCCTGCATGATCTAGAAACTCTAGTAACTTTCTTGAAAATATTCTTAGCTCCTTTGCCTCCCTTCCTGGCATGAATTGTACCTGGCAATGCTAACCTTAGAAAATCCAAGCTCTCCCATACAATATGACTATGTTCACAGAGCTAAATATTTTAGGAGAAAATCACCCATAATGTATTCCCCTTTAAATGTTATGTCTACAATGTTCAAATGGACCCTCAGTATTAACCAGCAACCTTGTCACACTTACCAAGTAAGTTTACCTTTATACTATCTGAGTTAACCATTTCACAATTTCTCCTCTCTTCTCCAACATACTCTTCAGAGACACCAAATAAACACAGTCAGATAGAGCAATCTATCTTCCCCAACCAAGCCCATTCGTAGGTTTGCACCTGTATTCGCCTAGTTTTCCTCCTATTAAAATGAGCACAGCAGCCTTGACCCTAAGATTGTCCCCATCCTTTCTGAAGTTAATCCTCCATGTGTGTATAGATTTCATTCCCTCCTCCTACTCATTGATTTTAATCCCTCTCTTGCCTAAAAAAAGAAAGTATTTTATTACTCTTTCCTGCATTATTTCCATCATCAGACAAATTTGCTACATTATGTCCCAGCTCAACAAAACAACCCCTTAACCCACATCTCCCTCCAGGTTCTGCCCATTTCTCTCCACCTTTTACAGAAAAGCTTTCTAGATCTCCCATCTACCCAATCATCAGGTTTAGCCCACCACTTCATAGAAAGGGCATCTATCAAAATCACCATGAACCTCTAAGTTCTGCCTTCATTTTAGTCAATCTATGGGAAGTTTCTGCTGCAACTGAATGCTCCCTAGAAGAGAGGGCACGGCAGTACGTAGTCATGGGCCCTGCACTCTTCTCTGTCCACTCTCTCCCTAGGTGATCCTATCTCAGGGTGTCTCCTGCTGCATCCTTTGGTTGTACATACAGATGCAATGAGTCAGGACTTGGACGGACACTAGAGAAATACCATAATGTATTCACGTATAAACTTATTATGGAAGTCTCCTTCTCTTCAGTCAATTTTACACCAGGATATTATCTGCATTCTATAATAGACTGAGCATCATGTGGTCAACAAAATCTCCAAACAGTCATTCAGCCAAGACATCTTTAATCTTTTCTATACTTTTTTGTTATTTCAGGATCCTAATAGATTGGTCATGACAACTTAAAAAGCCACAGTACTAACACTCTCTACAATCAGTATTCACATCTTTAAATCAGGATACACTTTATACAAGGTTCAAATAAGTATTAAACAAAAAAAAAACTCAAATTAAAATTGTATATAGATGCTCAATAAATAGTCATCGTTGCCTGTTCAAAATGGGAATTTGAAAGAGAAAAATATTTCTAAGTGAATCAGGAAAAGCTTAAAGAGCTAACATTAAATTGCATTTAGATTGCTCAATAGACTTTCAAAAAGAAATTATAAACAAATACATGAAGAAGAACAACAAAGTAAATACTGATAGAGGTAAGTACATCAGACTGGTTGAGGCATAGAGTTGGAGCTTAGCCTCATTTGGGAAGGATATACAATGCCAGGGTTTGCTGTTATCAGCCCTCATAGAATCTGGAGTCCAGCATCAGGAAGAACCTAATACCTGCTGGAAGGATCCCATGATTTCACCCTGCCTCTCTACCCCTAGCCTGTTGCCTGTGACCATCATACCATCCCTGCTATTCAGCTATGCGTCCTGACTTCCTTTTCTTGTCTGCTTCCAGGGTCTTTCCAGACTACTCACTCTGTTTTAGTGCTCTCCCATGTTCTAATCCCAGCCTTTGGAGCAGCCCTATCAGCAGCCAAGCTCATTCCTTGGTTGTTTGGATAGTGAATTCCAGAAAGAAAACTATCTTTAATCCAACAGTACAGAAACCAGTAGGGAAACAAACTCAATGGTCTATATTTGAGGGAGAAACTGTCTGATCTATAATGAAAAGGATAAGAGTGATGAAATGCACATATGTAGAAAAAGACTAAAAATTCTAAATTAATTGATCAGACTGGATATAGCTCCACCACTTATAGAGAGTCTCCAAGAGTAGAAAAAGGGCAAGAGAAATAGGGAAATGAGAAGAAGGCAAGAAATCAAAATGAACTCAGCTCTGTGACACTTTGCTTGTTTCCCAATACCCAGCAAATTTGCAATGAATATTTGTTGACAGATTAAATAAAACAGCTTTGAGTTCTGACTAGATGAAGTTTTGGATATTTGCATTACAATATGTCATAATCTCCTGAATGAATTGTTTACATTTTAAATTTGAATTTTAAACATGCAGCTGTCATTTTAGTAGACCAAATCAGAAAACAACAATTATTTGCTACCTGGCCTTTGTCCTGATTTCAATTCTTTTTGGAAATGTACAAGAAGATCCCATTCATTGTAGTGGGAATGCAAATGAATGTAATTTATTTCACCCAGGATACAGAGATGCTCCTGCAAAGTAGAAATATAAACTACTAAGCCTGTGTTGAAAGGATTTCTGAACTACAGTGTTACATGTCTCAGAATAAAAGCATTTGGTTTCTCCAGGCTCAAGGTAAGTTTAAGCTGGAATCCAGAAACGTTACCACAAGGAATCCTTAGGCTTTGCCAATAATGGTTAAAAGTAGATTTTATGGTGATAATGCTCAGTTGTTGTTTTTTTTTTTTTTGTATGTTTGTATAACTTTTTAAATTGTAGCTCAAGTAGTGAGTTTTATTTGAAGTGATAAGAAACCCAGAGTAATTTTATTAAGGATTAAATTTTTTCAAGCCAGTTGGATCCTACAAAAAAAAGAAAGGAGGGAAGAAGGAAAGGAACAGGGGGACAGAAGGATTCATTAGAGTGCTGAGGCTTTAATTTCCTGGTGGCCCATATAAGCAAACTAAGTCTTAACCTGTAAATAACTCAAGGTTATGAAATCAAAACAAAAAGGATAACTAACCACAAGTAGCCAAGTAGGCTTTGTGCATGCTTCCTAAGTCGCTTCAGTCATGTCTGACTCTTTGTGACCCCACTGGACTATAACCTGCCAGGGTCCTCTGTTCATGGGATTCTTCAGGCAAGAATACTGGAGTGGGTTGCCATGCCGTCCTCCAGAGGATCTTCCTGACCCAGGGATCAAACCTGTGCCTCCGCGGTTCATGTATTGCAGGCAAATTCTTTACCACTGAGCCACAAGGGAAGCCTCAGTAGGCTTTGAACTCCAGCTAACCAAATAATTTCCTTTCTTTGCTTCCCACTTTCTCTACATTGTCTTTCCCCTCCTAAATACTTCTGGTTTGGTGTTGCCACAGAAGCTTTCTGAATATCAGCCTCCAGTGGGACCTTAATGAGAAGATTTCTTTCCCTTCAGTGGGTAGAATTCAGGATTCCTCAGTTCAAGTATATGCATCAAACACTAAGCAGCTAGAGCCCACCTGTCAAGGATCACAAGTTCTCCAATTTAAAAACTAGAGTACTTTCATGGAACTGGGGGTTGCCTGCCAGCAGGCTCTTTGCCACAGCTATTTTGAAAACTGGCAAAGAAGTGAATGGAAAAATCATTCTTCACCCTAACAGATGAGTCTTTCCTCACAAAACAGATGAATTTAGAACACCTTCTTAGTCAGATTCATAAGGGCAAAGGTACAGGAGATTTTATGGAAAATGCTGACCTCCTAAGAATTAGTTCTTAAATTGAATTTTCCATTCTTGAGATAGTTGATAAATTCCTTGTCTCTCCTACTAAAGGTCATGCCAGAAAGTAACATATATGATTATTCACACTGATCATCTACCTGAGCCATGCTTTACTCATGTCAAGTTTATAACCAAAATTCAACCTCACATTAAAGGGTCTGTTAAATATGAAATAACTTGCAAATAAGCATCTTCTAATTTCAAAAATGAATTCTAATTTGAACTTTTTTGAAATTTCAAGTAGAATATACCCTAGTAAAACCAAAAAAATTAAAAATATGAATGTTGGGGAGAGGTCAGAGGACTTTAGGAGCCATTCAAGAGGCTTGGGGATAGGGGATACGTTATTTTCCTGCTTCAGCTTCTTTCTTGGTCTTCAAATGTACTCTAAGAGCCTGACATTACGTTTCTGATTCCCAAGGCATCATTTCAAAGACATCCATCTCAGATAAGCACACGCCAGCTGTATGACACAGCTACTAGGAAACTGACTAGATAAAGAACACAGGGTGTCCCTACCCATGAAGATCCCCTTTTAGAGAACTCTGGGGAACTTAGGTAACTGATCACTAGAGTGAGCCCCCTTCTCCATTGTTCCCTAATTCTTACTCTTATGTCTTAAATCCGCCAGTAAAGAGTGAATCCTCAAAACCCTAGGCATCCCACTCTCAACTATAATGAATATGGTGCCTGGATCCACAGTCCCACCATCTCTCTTAACCTCCACCACACTGTGTGGCTCTTGGGACCTGAAAGTAAGAATCTCCCCCGCTTTTTTTTTCAAAGTTCCCTAATGGTTGTTGCTGAGGTGTCCTACAGTCAAAATACGAACAACAAGGGCCAGTCTAGCCACAGCATCAACTCTGCTCCAGGAAATATTGGTAGGGCTCACCACAAGTAATAAGGCCCCAGGCAGGTCCCTCAGCCATTTGTAGCAGATAGCATTACTATCAACAAGCTGAGATAGACATATCAAGTCACTCTTCAGCTTCTTTGAATTAAAATTTATTCCTCTGAAATGAGGAAAAAAAAAAAAAAAAGATTGCTAGTAAGGAATTTAGCCTGGGAGATAGGCAATGAAATTGACATCAAAGTTGTTTTCTTTCTACAAAATGTATTAATGAGTTTTGATAACACTACACATATCCAAAGTATTTTAAGTATGTTGCATTGTTTTAATCTATTAGTCAGCCCAGTTTGGGTAAGGGATGGGAGAGGGCTGTGTGTGATGAAAAAAGAATTCTTGTACTGACTTTATTCCATGATTCACATGCTTTTTACAATTTCAAACATACTTGAAATTGACTACATCATAAAAACATAGTTGTCCAATTGGGATTGTATGTGTTGACTGTGCATATGTGACTGTAGTTGTTATTACTGGAGACCTGTCAAGGGATGCCTATATTTGTTAATAAATTATTACACAGAAAGTTACAGTTGTGGTCATATTTGACATTAGGGCCACACAAGTAAATAAGAGGTGTGATAGATAATTGAAATATATTCCTGAGATGCAGCAACAATATAAATATGAATTTAATGTGACAAAAACATGTAAGCACACACAAGAGCTGCAACTTGTCTTAATAAGATGTGTTTTGGGAGCCAATACTATTTTTATGCTTTAAAGTATAATGGCAAACTACTGACACAAGGGAAAAACAGTGAGATTTTTACCACTGGCTCATGTATTTTAAGAAGCAACATGACAATCAGTCATTCATGCCCCTTTCTACCATCTAAGTAGCTTGGACTTCAAACTTAGTATAGTTTGTGGTTCAAACTTCATATTTCAAACATTTTTACACCTCGGTATTGCTGTTTTCTAATATGGGTTTATAATCTATTCATACAAAGCAAACATCAGATAAAATTCTCCAATTTTTAAACTTATTTTAAATACCCTCTTTAAAATTTAGCTTAAATGTGTCACAACAATAATACCAGCTAATATCACGATGACACTTTGTACCTGTATTAGTAGCTTTGGTCATTCATTGAATACAAGCTCACATTGTTTAAAATTGTATATTTTCACATGTATGCTAGCTGATGACTTAGAAAGCAGATATTTGCAAACCAAAATTTTGAAAGAGACTAGAGGAAGGAATATATCAACTAGTACATTTTCAGAATGTGAGCCCCATAAGTATTTTCAGAAACCCCAAATTATAAGGATAACTACAATTCAGATTTCATTTTCAAAAAAGTGAAATATTGGGTGTATTTTTATTAGTTGCCAGTTTGGATAACTCTTCCAAGTAGAAGAGCTTTAAAATTTTCACCTAACATATTCACAAAAATACAAAAACTATAAATTATATGTCAAATTTCTGTTCCTTGATCCCATCCTGGTCTGTAGCTTTTTGCCTTTTATGAGATGTACCCAACACAATCTTTCCATCAGACACACCCATTCTTTGTCATTGTGGTTCAACATCTGCAGCAATCTTTTGGGCAGGAAGCTAATTGTGGTTCCTTGGAAATTTGGTTTCTGGAAGGAGCAGCCCTCTGTTCTCACTATGTTAATGTGGGAAGGACCCCTTCAGTAGTTTTAATGTATTTATACAAGAAGATCCTTTCAAAAGAAAAGTGTTGGCCCAGGATCAAAGCAAAGTCATCACTAAAGACTCACAGTCTTGAAGTTTTACAACAAGTTGTACTTAAGAAATCAAAAAGACTACCATGAGAGAGAAGTTTTCATGAGAGAACACAGTGTGCTACAAAGTGTCAGGGGCCAGACAGCTAAAGGAAGTAAAATTAAAATGCAAAGAGAGAGCCAGAAAGGATCTCTTGGTGGCCAAGAGCCAGTTACGCAATTCTGGAGAAAGAGCACTAACTGCCATCACTGGCCTGGCTAGATTTTTGCACACTCAGCTGGAAATGTCAAGGATAAATGTCCAGCATGCTGCTCAGAGGAAATGCCCCTGATCTTACCTCACCTCAGCTTCTCTCAAGCAGACCAAAAATACAAGGCAGGCAGCTTTTGTCTTGAAGAATAAAGATAAAGGAAAGTACTTACCAGGATGCAAAGCAGTTTGACATACAAGGTTGCCCAACTGGCAAAGGTATGAAAAAAATGCATTTTTCACACCTGGCATTGGAATTGGGTCATGAAGCTCTACCTGTAATCTCAGGAGTTCCACCCAAGAGGAAGTACTTCTGTGCACTGCACTGTATGACCGTGACCTTCTCAAGCACAGTCAGTTCACATGAGATACTGTAACCAAAGTCTAAAATTTTTAACTAAAACAATCTGTGATATTATAAAAATCTTACAAACCAAATCAACAGTGCTAATTACCGGTGAATTTTTAAATGTTTAACTGCTCTATTTTTGGCTGGGTTGGGTCTTAGTTGCAGCACACAGGATCTTCACTGCGGCACGCAGGCTCTCTAGTGGCGGAACGGGGCTCCGTAGTTGCAGAGTGCAGGCTTAGTTGCCCCATGGTATGCTACTTGGCTCCCTGACTGGGGATGGAACCTGCATTCTCTGCATTGGAAAGTAGATTCTTAACCACTGGATTAAGATGTAGATTCTTAACCAGGGAAGTCCCACCAGTGAGTTATATATATTAGCGGTTTGAACAGATAAACCTCTTTACTAGCTCCATCTTTCTCTCTTTCTTTCCTATTTCTTTTTCTTTTATTCTTTGCTTGTACTGGGTCTTAGATGAAATACGCAGGATCTTCCTTGTGGCATGCAGGATCTAGTTCTCTGACCAGTTATCAAACTCAGGCCCCCTTCATTGGGAGCACAGAGTTTTAACCACTGTATCACCCGGGATGTCCCACTCCATCCTTCTCTTGCAGAGTCTGCCTTGATAGTCACCAGGCCCTTAGAAGGTATGGAATTTCCTAACTATTGTCTGCTCATTCCACAATTACTGCTACCTCTTAGGGTAGCAGCAGGGTTTCTTATAGCTTTCCTTCCAAGAAGCAAGTGTCTTTTAATTTTGTGGCTGAAGTCATCATCCACAATGATTTTGCTGCTGCTGCTGCTGCTGCTTAAGTCGCTTCAGTCGTGTCCGACTCTTTGTGACCCCATAGATGGCAGCCCACCAGGCTCCCCCGTCCCTGGGATTCTCCAGGCAAGAACACTGGAGTGGGTTGACATTTTCTTCTCCAATGCATGAAAGTGAAAAGTGAAAGTGAAGTTGCTCAGTCGTGTCCGACTCTTAGCGACCCCATGGACTGCAGCCCACCAGGCTCCTCCATCCATGGGATTTTCCAGGCAAGAGTACTGGAGTGGGGTGCCATTGCCTTAGAGCCCAAGAAAATAAAGTCTGTCAATATTTCCATTGTTTCCCCATCTATTTGCCATGAAGTGATGGGACTGGATACTATGGTCTTAATTTTTTGAATGTTGACTTTTAAGCCAGCTTTTTCACTCTCCTCTTTCACCCTCATCAACAGGCTCTTTAGTTCCTCTTCAGTTTATGCCATAAGGGTGGTGTCATCTGCATATCTGAGATTATTGATTATTTCTCCCCACAATCTTGATTCTAGCTTGTGCTTCATACAGCCCAGCATTTCACATGATATACTCAGAGTAAAAGTTAAATAAGCAGGGTGTCAATACACAGCCTTTATGTATTCCTTTCTCAGTTTGGAACCAGTCAGTTGTTCCATGTCCAGTTCTAACTGTTGCTTCTTAACCTGCATACAGGTTTCTCAGGAGGCAGGTAAGGTGGTCTGGTATTCCCATTTCTTGGAGAATTTTCCACAGTTGGCTGTGATCCACATAGTCAAAGGCTTTAGCATAGTCAATGAAGCAGCAGTAGATGTTTTTTCTGAAATTCTCTTGCTTTTTCTACAATACAATGGATGTTGGCAATTTGATCTCTGATTCCTCTGCCTTTTCTAAATCCAGCTTGTACATCTGCAGTTTCTCAGTTCACATACTGTTGAAGCCTTGCTTGAAGGATTTTGAACATTACCTTGCTAGCAAGTGAAATGAGTGCAATTATTTTTATATATGGTGTGAAAAAATGTCCTAATATCACTATTTTACATGTAGCTGTCCAGTTTTCCCAGCACCACTTATTGAAGAGACTGTATTTTCTCCACTGTTTATTTTTTGTCTCCTTTATCATAGATTTATAAACGATAAAGGCTCAGGTTTATTTCTGGGCTCTCTACTCTATTCCATTGAAACCAAGTAGAATTACACTTGTTACAGGCTATCCTCTCAGTTTCAAAATATTAATCCTCCCACAGGTGAAAGATATTAATGTAAAATAAAGCAATTTTTACATCATTTGTTCTATTGATTTTCATGCTAAGTCATCTGTCTCTTTAGTTTAATAGTGCAATGGACCGAATGTTCACGTCCCCTCAAAATTCACGTGTTGAAATTCTAACCAATGTTATGGTATTAGGAGATGGGGCCTCCAGGAAGTGATTAGATCATAATGGTGGAACACTCATGAACAGGATTAGTGCCCTTATAAAAGAGACTCCAGACAGCACTCTTCCTCTGCCTGTGCAGAAACAGTGAGAAGGCAGCTATCTATTAAACCGGAAACAAGCTCTCGCCAGATACCAAATCTGCCAATGCCTTGATCTTGGAGTTCTCAGCCTCCAGAGCTGTGAGAAATAAATGTCTGCTGCCCTGTTCTTTAAGTCACCCAGTCTGTGGTATTTTGTTGTAGCATCTTGAAAGGAATAGATAAACCTGCATTTTCTTCACTGGGCTTTGCATGTTCACGTGTGTGTGCTCAGTCGCTCAATCACATCCAACTCTTTGCAAATCCATGTACTGTAGCCTGCCAGGTTCCTCTGCCCATGGAACTTTTCAGGCAGAACAGTGGAACAGGTTGCCATTTCCTACTCCAGAGGATCATCCCAACCCAGGGATCGACGCTGGGTCTCTTGCATCGCCTGTGGGTTCTTCACCACTAATGCCACCTGGGAAGACTGTATATGTTCATATTTTACACAAAAATGTGTAAGCTTTATGGGATTTATTTTGATATATCAGGAGGGAGGGTAGGAGGCTAACTTTAACTGATTTCCCCTATATTGTTTATGTACTAACCTTTAGCTCTCCCATTGGCTTATAATATTCAATTATCATCTTTTAAGTTAGCAAAATACAAAAAGTACTCCCATGGGAAGTTTTAGTTGGTCTCAGACCTATCAGAAGTTCAGAGTTGCCACAAATGGAATATAAAACAAATCTAACCACTATCGTTAGTTTCTATATTTTATATTCCTATGAAAAACTCAAGGGAATTCCCTGGTTATCCAGTTGTTAGGACTCTGGACTTCCATGGTCTAGGGCCCGAATTCAACCTCTGGTTGAGGAACTAAGACCCTAGGAGTCATGTGGCATAGCCAAAAACTTTGTAAAATAAACTTAAATTTAAAAAACATAAAAGGATGTCAAAACCTTGATAATCAAATAAACAATTTAAAAAAAAAAGGAAAGAAAAAATTCAATGTAAGGCAAAACCACTACAATATTATAAAGTAATTAGCCTCCAATTAAATAAATTTTTTTAAAAATCAGGTGTCTAAGATGATGTAAAGCACTTCAGAGAGAATCCTCCTTACTCTGTATCAATTGTGTTCTTTGCAGGAGACATACAGCTGATATCCTTTGCATTGTTCTGTGTCTCTGCAATCTGCAGGACTTAAAGGAGACAAATGAAGTTGCTCAGCGACAACATGGCACTAATTTCATTTAGATGGACAATAGTCATCTGTCAAGATCTTCCTACTGAGACCCGTGGTTGACTGGAAACAGAAAAATACAGCAGGATGTCTAAGAACGTGGAGTATAAGACTATCCCCCCATTCCAGTTTTGTTTTTTTTTTTTTAACAATCTGAGTCATTATGTTATTACAGACAACAAAATGAATATTAAGTAAAGGGAACTTCAGAATAGATGGAAATTAAATGAGCTTGCCCAATAATTTTTTTTGTTTTTAAAAGAGATATCACTGGACTCTGGAAGAAAGATCAATTTAAAAAAAAGTAAGCCTCAACTCCCTAATAAATTCCCCTAGGTAGATGAAATAAAGGTTATCAAGCACATAGCGATGGTACCAACTATTCTAAGAGAATCTAAAATCATTCTTTCATGTGTCATGAAAAATTTCAAACTAAAAACCATAACTGAGAGGCAAAACAGTCCACAGAGAAAATTCCCATCAAGAACTGCAAATTGTTTTGTCATTTATTACTTAGACTCTTCAAAATTCCTCAAGTTTCTCAGTCTCTCTCACTACTCAGATTACACTCCCTCCTTTCCTTCCACACTTCAATTGCAATGTAATTTATACATATATTTATGTCACAAGTGTATTCGTGTGTGTGTGTGTGCGAGAGAGAGAGAGAGAAATAGAGACAGAGATTGAGACTGATTAACTTATTAACTAGTTTTGAGAATTAATTCAGGTTCATACTGTGAACTATTGCATCATAATCTGAAAATAACCCTGATAGTGTAAAAACAACATAATTTCATTTCTATAAACCAGAATTTCATCTGTAAATAATAATAAAAGAGAGACTTGCCTTAAACTCCAAACTCAAAGAACAATTTGTATTACTCGTATTCCAAAAAGAGAGTCTTTCTGAAAGTCTCACTGCTGGGTTCCTTTAAATAAAATTTCCCTTGGAGCACTTTAAACATATTTACACTTCCAAAACTTCAGTTGACAAACAACTTTTCACATAAACAGCTGTTACACAAGGTAAAGCAAACTTTCACATATGTTTACCTTCAAACCATATCATTTAGATTTAAATGAACTAAAATTCTGAGTCATCATTTTCTCAAAGGGATGGTTGATTTTGGAGGGAGTGTTGGTGGGAGGGTCACAGAAATATTTAAGACGGGTGGCAAAGAGGAGGAGGAGAAAATGTGTCATGAAGTGGGGTGGAAAGAGAGGGGCAGGTGGAGAGGGCAGCATGAAGACTCTCACTGTTGCTTCAAACAGCTTGTTAAAAGCAAAGCTTTCCTCCCTCACCCACTGAGGTTCGTGCTGACAGTCTATGTGCTAACTACATACAGCCAACTGTGGACAGGGAACCACAGAACAAGTAACAACCCACAGCTCTTGCTCACCTAAGCTACTGGTGACTTGAGACCATAGATCATTACAGCTAGTGGAAGCAAGCAAATTGAAATCAACATACTTCATCTTAGGCAAATGTGTTATCCCTTGATAACACTGTGATTTCACAGAGGGAGTAAGGACTGAATATTTATGTCCCTCTCCCCAATTCATGGGCTTCCCTTGTGGCTGAGCTGGTAAAGAATCCGACAGCAATGCAGGAGACCTGGGTTTGAGCCCTGGGTTGGGAAAATCCCCTGGAGAAGGGAAAGGCTACCCACTCCAGTATTCTGGTCTGAAGAATCCCATGGACTGTATAATCCCTGGGGTCACAAAGAGTCGGACACAATTGAGTGATTTTCACTTTCCCCAATTCATATGTTGGAAGTCCAATCTTCAACGTGATAGTATCAAGAGATGGGGCTTGGGGAGGTGATTAGGTCATGAGGGTGTAGCTAAAAAGACCAGTGAAAGTGAAATAAAGTCACTCAGTCATGTCCGACTCTTTGCAACCCCATGGGCTGTACCAGGCTCCTCCGTCCATGGGATTTTCCAGGCAAGAGTACTGGAGTGGGTTGCCATGTCCTTCTCCAGGAGATCTTCCCGATCCAAGGATCAAACCCAGGTCTCCCACATTGTAGACAGATGCTTTACTGTCTGAGCCACCAGGGAAGTCCAAAAGAAACCAGACTTCCACTTTTTTGCCATGTGAGCACACAGCAAGCAGNTGTCCTTCTCCAGGAGATCTTCCCGATCCAAGGATCAAACCCAGGTCTCCCACATTGTAGACAGATGCTTTACTGTCTGAGCCACCAGGGAAGTCCAAAAGAAACCAGACTTCCACTTTTTTGCCATGTGAGCACACAGCAAGCAGACAGCCATCTGTGAACCAGGAAGCACATCGAATCTTCCAGCACATCAATGTTGGCCTCCCCGGCCTCCAGAATTAAACTGTGTGAAATAAATTTCTGTTGTTTGTAAGCTGCCCAATCTATGGCAAATTGTTATAGAAGCCTGAACAGACTAAGATATCAGTGATGGAACTGTAGACCCTCGTGATCCAGCAGAGAATCTAGTAACATCATTGAGTGTGTGCTCACTCACCTCAGTTGTGTCTGACTCTGCAACTCCATGGACTATAGACTGCTAGGTTCCTCTGTCCATGGGATTCTCCAGGCAAGAATACTGGAGTGGGTTGCCATTTCCTTCTCCAGGGAATCTTCCCAACCCAGGGATGGAAACTTCATCTCTCATATCTCCTGCATTGGCAGGCAGGTTCTTTACTCCTAGGGCCACCTGGGAAGTATTAGCATTCATCAAATTATTCGAGATAGATAACCAGAAAATTTGGNATGGGATTCTCCAGGCAAGAATACTGGAGTGGGTTGCCATTTCCTTCTCCAGGGAATCTTCCCAACCCAGGGATGGAAACTTCATCTCTCATATCTCCTGCATTGGCAGGCAGGTTCTTTACTCCTAGGGCCACCTGGGAAGTATTAGCATTCATCAAATTATTCGAGATAGATAACCAGAAAATTTGGCCAATGTGTAAGGCCACAATTAAATGAAAGAGTCAGGTGGGAGCAGGCATATAGCAGAAGAAATATGTCTCCCTAGACTTAGCCTAGAATTTGGGGTGAAGAAAGTATGAGTTGGAGCAGAAGGTCATGTTACAATTTCAGTACGTAAACATAAGACTAATTATGAACAAATCATAATACTGAAACATGGCATGTACAGATCTCAGAACAAAGCCTTGAAGACATAATGGCTAAAATGTTCAGTTCACAATAAAGAAAATTACATCAGCTCTTAAGAAGCTGCTGTCTTGGGGAACACAAAAAAGTGAACAACTTGAATGCAGTGAAAATCAATGTACCTGGTGCTATGGGTACCCAGAGGAAGCCCTATATTAATACATGTAGCTTTTGGAAGCCCTAAATCTAATCATCTAGACTTCATTTTTTCAAACAAAGCACTTAGCTCAGCTGGTAACTGATCCACCTGCAATGCAGGAGACCCCAGTTTGATTCCTGGATCAGGAAGAGTCTGTGGAAAAGGGATATGCTACCCACTCCAGTATTCTTGGGCTTCCCTGGTGGTTCAGATGGTAAGAATCCACCTGCATTGCAGGAGACCTGGGTTTGATCCCTGAGTTGGGAAGATTCCCTAGAGAAGATACCTACTCTAGTATTCTGGCCTGGGGAATTTCACGGACTGTATAGTCCATGGGGTAGCAAGGAGTCAGACATGACTGAGCACTATCACTTTCACCTGTTTTTAAAGTTAAATCCATTGTTCATAAAGTATACTGTTAGCACTTTGGACCTTTGGATCTCAAGCCCTTCCCAAGAAGCAGATACTTTCTAGGCATCCAGGTGAGGACCCAGAGTCCTGCACATTTTCCTCAGACTTGGGAGACTGAGGATTCATGGACTTAAAGATTAGGAACANGTATACTGTTAGCACTTTGGACCTTTGGATCTCAAGCCCTTCCCAAGAAGCAGATACTTTCTAGGCATCCAGGTGAGGACCCAGAGTCCTGCACATTTTCCTCAGACTTGGGAGACTGAGGATTCATGGACTTAAAGATTAGGAACATTAAAGAAACAACCTACCAGTTTGTTTCCTGTTATCTGTGAGTTTGCTTCTGTTTTGCTTTGTTGGTCTATTTTGTTTTTTAGATTCCACATGCAGGAATCTTGTAAATTCAATTGTTATAAAGATTGTAAATGAATATAATGATTAGACCTAAAGTCAGCTAGCTATGACTTGAGAAAAATCACTGCATATATAAGATCATTATGATAAGAGAGTTGTCAGGAATAGATTTTGTATCGTAGAAGTTTAAAGAAATTTAAGGTCATAATATCCCATTGTCTCATTTTACATGTGAAACCATGGGGAATCAGAGAACCAACAATTTGCCCAAAGTGACACAGCTGCCTCTCAGCAGAGTTGGACAATCATTAAGATCACCTGACCCCTTGTCCAGCAACCTCACTGGTACAGCATGATTAATCAAGCACTTTCAAATATATCAAGAGCAAAATGGCAAGAAGACTTTTGTGGATTGAAGAAGATCTAACTGGGAGGCTATTTATCCTCTCAGCATAATCACCCTCTATTACACATTTTCTTCCTATTAGGCTACGCATACAGGAGACAGGAAGCAGATGTTCTGAGAGCAGGAGTGTGAGAAAGGCAAGCTAACACCTTCTCTTTGATGAGCTTGGAAGGACTCAAACTGCACTCTCTAGAGTAGTTAAGACAGCTGCTGAGTTGTAGCAAAGCTTTGATCCAAGAGCTTGAGGTCCCAGAGTCATGAATTCACTCCAGGAAGAAAAATGGGTGAGCTTTAAATCAAATTTGGTAATTCAAGTCTGGGTGTGAAATATATTAAAATTAGAAAAAGTGGTGACAGATAAAAGGTTAGTGAAAAATGTACTAAATTATTTCATTAGAAAATTGCTCCAACTACCATATTTAAACATACTGTTTCCTATGCTCAATTGGTCTTTTTAAGGTGAATATGTATGTGTGTATATAAGAGTGCATTTATACCTCTATATCTATGCATTTATGTGTGTATATTTACATATATATGTATTTACTAACTAAGAGAGAGAAGGAAAATTACTTTTGGAGTTTGAAAAGAAAACCTCGTCTGAAGTGGGAAAAATTTAAGTCTTATGGCTCAAACACTAGTCATATACCATTTAGTGATAGTATTTCAAATAATAAGTTTAGTTTTTTTAAAGAGTAAAATGTATCTTTTCAAAATCATATAAAATGATTTAAAGTTATGAAATACTATATATTTTATATTTATACACACATATATATATTTATTCATAGTTACATATACAAAACCAGAGACATTACTTTGCCAACTAAGGTCCGTCTAGTCAAGGCTATGGTTTTTCCTGTGGTCATGTATGGATGTGAGAGTTGGACTGTGAAGAAGGCTGAGCGCCAAAGAATTGATGCTTTTGAACTGTGGTGTTGGAGAAGACTCTTGAGAGTCCCTTGGACTGCAAGGAGATCCAACCAGTCCATTCTGAAGGAGATCAGCCCTGGGATTTCTTTGGAAGGAATGATGTTAAAGCTGAAACTTCAGTACTTTGGCCACCTCATGCGAAGAGCTGACTCATTGGAAAAGACTCTGATGCTGGGAGGGATTGGGGGCAGGAGGAGAAGGGGATGCCCGAGGATGAGATGGCTGGATGGCATCATGGACTCGATGGATGTGAGTCTGAGTGAACTCCAAGAGATGGTGATGAACAGGGAGGCCTGGCGTGCTGCAATTCATGGGGTTGCAAAGAGTCAGACACGACTGAGCAACTGAACTGAACTGATAACATATGTGCTAAGTCACTTCAGTTGTGTCCAACTCTTTGTGACCCTGTGGACTGTAGCCTTCCAGTCTCCCCTGTCCATGGGATTACTATACAAGAATACTGGAGTGTCCAAGAATACTGGAGTGGGTTGCCATACCCTCCTGCAGGGGATCTTCCTGACCCAGGGATGGAACCCCACATCTCCCTGTGTCTCTTATGTGTCCTGCATTGGCAAGTGGGTTCTTTAGCAGTAGCGCCACCTGGGAAACCCACATATAACATATATAACTATATATATTTCTTTTCACTTTGCATTACATATGTAGTTATATTAACTATACATATATATATTATAATAGTTAATATATTATTAATATAACTATAATCATATATTCACATACTTCATAGTATAATAGCTATATACTATATGTAACTACACATATACACACAAAGTGACAAGTAAACAGTATCTGCAGGCTCTGGTTCAACATTTCATACATTATGCCAACATAAAACATGACCTGACTTCTCAGTGGAGGACAAAATAACTGAATTGAGAGAACCATTGAACTGCAGCTATACTTGAATAGCTACTTTGAATTCAAAATTCCAGAGAGATCTCAACTATCTACTCTTTGCAATAAGCCTATGTCAGATCATTTATATCCTGAGATAACCATATCCAGGGTGAAGTCAACATTTCTCTTTAGAGTAGCAATGCCATAGCCATGGCATGGCATACGCTTTAGCAGCTAATTATTTTTTTACCTTTCAGGCATGGATTAAAAATCCCCTTTTATGGAAATATGAAGAGCCAGACGATAAACCTTAGAATCCCCTAAATATCCTTTGCTAGTCTTCAAAATCATCTCTCAGTTCTAGGTCAAAACTCCTTCCCTTAACTCCAAGGGGAAGATCCTCATCTCTAGCCTTCTGGCCCCACAAATCCCTTGAACACACTCCCTGGCCTGATCCAGCTCAGCTCTGGACATACTAAATAATGGCTTCCCAACTTTCCCTTTTCCTAGCCCTTTATTCTATCCTCTCTTTTCCTAAATGGCCAGGGACCCTTAAATCTTATATCCTCACACGTTTTAATTCTCTCTTGACTTCCCTGGTGGCTCAGATGGCTAAGCGTCTGTCTACAATTCGAGAGACCCAGGTTCGATCCCTGGGTCGAGAAGATCCCCTGGAGAAGGAAATAGCAATCCACTCCAGTACTATTGCCTGGAAAATCCCATGGACAGAGGAGCCTGGTAGGCTACAGTCCATGGGGTCGCAAAGAGTCGGACACGACTGAGTGACTTCACTTCACTTATAACACCTGATTGTCTGCTCCTTAGGCCCCTCCCCTCAGAGTCACCTGCTAAAACCAACACTCCAAATCCAACAGATCCATCTCAACAGAAGCTCAAAGTCAAGCCATCCTCACTCTGTACAGACACTAGTTCTAGTTCAGTCACTCAGTCGTGTCCGACTCTTTGCGACCCCATGAATCGCAGCACGCCAGGCCTCCCTGTCCATCACCAACTCCCGGAGTTTACTCAGACTCACGTCCATCAAGTCCGTGATGCCATCCAGCCATCTCATCCTCGGGCATCCCCTTCTCCTCCTGCCCCCAATCCCTCCCAGCATCAGAGTCTTTTCCAATGAGTCAACTCTTTGCATGAGGTGGCCAAAGTACTGGAGTTTCAGCTTTAGCATCATTCCTTCCAAAGAAATCCCAGGGCTGATCTCCTTTAGAATGGACTGATTGGATCTCCTTGCAGTCCAAGGGACTCTCTAAAGACTCTGATGCTGGGAGGGATTGGGGGCAGGAGGAGAAGGGGACGACAGAGGATGAGATGGCTGGATGGCATCTGTTACTCGATGGATGTGAGTCTGTGAACTCCGGGAGCTGGTGATGGACAGGGAGGCCTGGTTTGCTGTGATTCATGGGGCTGCAAAGAGTCGGACATGACTGAGTGACTGAACTGAACTGAACTGAAATTGCTGAATGAGTGCTAATTTATTACAGCAACAACTGGAATCTAATACACCAATCAGCAGCCCTGTATCCAAAGACTAGTAAGTTACATGCAAAGCAAGCAGAAGGAAAGAAATAACAAGAAAGTAAATTAATAAAATGGAGAATAGAACAAAAGGTGCTTTTTTGGGAAACATTTTTAAAATTCACTAACTTTTATCTAGACTAATCAAGAAAAGAAGATGAGAATATTCAAAGTACTAAAATTAGTAATAAAACATGAACATCCCTACTGACTTTATATAAATGAAATGAATAAGAGAATATTATAATAAAATTGTGTGCATAATACATAAACTGTATTAAATAAATAAACCCATAATAAGACCCAAATTACCCAATTACTCAGGAAAAAATACATGACATGAGTAGACCTTTAAAAAGAAAAGAGAAGAAAGATAGATATTATTTAAGAATTTCCTACAAGTAAAAGCCCAGCAGCAGATGTGTATAAGAGACAGCATATAGATATAAAACACCTTTTTTTAAATGAAGAAATATTTCAGATTGTTAGGCAGAATAATGACCCTCTTCCATGATGCCCACATGTNTTTAAAAAGAAAAGAGAAGAAAGATAGATATTATTTAAGAATTTCCTACAAGTAAAAGCCCAGCAGCAGATAGATTCGCTGGTGAATTCTACCAAATATTTAGGAATTAACACTAATTTTTTACAGACTCTTTCAAAAATAGAAGAGGAGGAATTATTTTCTAACTTATTCAATGAAAACAGTACTACCTTAATACCAAAACCAGATAAAGATAACAGATACAGAAGATAAAATTACAAACCAGTATCCCCTACACAAAATCTTTAACAACAACAACAAAAAACTAGTGAACAGAATACAGCAATATTAAAAAAAAAAAAGATCATAGCAATAAGCAAGTAGATTTTACCCCAGATGCAAGATTAGTTTAATGTCTAATGTTAATCAATATAATACACTGTATTAATAAAGGACAAAGCTGTATGATTATCTTAATGTCAGTGGATGCAGGAAAAACTAACAACTGAAGGGATTCCTTGAGGAAAAAAGACTTTTCAACTCACTGTTTTGAGAAAATTGACCAAAGGGAAAAACAGAAAGGAAAAAAGCTACTGGAGGGTGTTGCTAAGTCCTTCTCCAGATCTTCCCAGCCCCGGGGTTGAACCTGCATTTCTTGTATCTGCGGCAATGGCAGGCAGATTCTTTACCACTGTGAAACATCGGAAATCCAGAGTCATCTTGCTGCTGCTGCTGCTAAGTCGCTTCAGTCGTGTCTGACTCTGTGTGACCCCATAGACGGCAGCCCATTAGGCTCCCCCATCCCTGGGATTGTCCAGGCAAGAACACTGGAGTGGGTTGCCAAGTTATCTTACACATACCTAAAAAAAAATGGTCCCCATTAAGTTATGGTACAACTTCAGTTGTAGGCTGCATTGTTACATGAAAAAACGCAATTCGTCCTATTAATGAGACTTTCATCTATTTTGCACGCCCTCCCAAAATATATTTTTTGCCAGTATTTCAAATGCACATCATTTAGAGTTAGAGACAATGGTTACTACTGGCTTCAAATGAGTCAAACTGACAAGTTTCCATTTATAAAAAAAGATTACATTTGATATCTTTATAATGGGAAGGAATGTATTAATCTACAATTTCTTTAACAGAAAATTGTCCTCTTCATCCATCCTTCAATCAATGTAATACTATAAGGATAGGATTTTCAATGTTACAGAAGTGATTCTTTCAGTTGAATATATTCAATTGTTATTGGTGATCAAATTATTATTTAATTACTGTCAGCTCTGCTCCAGATATTACTAGTAGGAATAGAACACTGACAGTAGAATGTAATTTGTTAATCAATTTCATAGTACTGCTCAGCTAAGCATAAATTTACCAATTAAAGTAAATTAAATAACTAAACCTGGAAGGGTATATTTGTACCATTAGTATTTTCACCTTATATAATCACAATATTCATGGCCAGCTAAAAAAACTTTTTCTAGAAGAATGAACAAAGCTTGTTCAGTGCAGAATAATTGGATTTGCATCAGTAACATCTCTGAACAGTTATCGACTTCCTCCCTCTCACCCTGCAACCATCCTATATTCTTTATCTCTCGCTTTTTCCCATTCTTTTTTCATCCTGCTATCTCTTGCTTTCCCTTCATTCTTTCCTTTTTTCTTTTGCCTGAAGAAATTGTTTGCTAATCTTCCTTGGAAGGAATGATGCTAAGCTGAAACTCCAATACTCTGGCCACCTCATGAGAAGAGTTGACTCATTGGAAAAGACTCTGATGCTGGGAGGGATTGGGGGCAGGAGAAGGGGACGACCGAGGATGAGATGGCTGGATGGCATCACGGACTCGATGGATGTAAGTCTGAGTGAACTCCAGGAGATGGTGATGAACAGGGAGGCCTGGCATGCTGTGATTCATGGGATCACAAAGAATCGGACACGACTGAGTGACTGAAGTCACAAAGAATTGGACACGACTGAGCAACTGAACTGAACTGAATCTTCCTTGATACTTTTTCTTTTGATATTCCTTAGTATAATTATGACTTTCCCAGGTGAGGTGGTCATAAGGAATCCGCCTGCCAGTGCAGGAGACATGGGTTCAATCTCTGGGTCGGGAAGATTCCCTGGAGAAAGAAACGGCAACCCACTCCAGTATTCTTATCTGGGAAATTCTATGGAAAGAGGATCCTGGTTGGTTACAGTCCATGGGGTTCCAAAGAGTAGGACACAACTGACAAGCACAATATAATTATAATTTAAAAGCTTCACTTTTCCTCACAATTTAAAGGGGAAAATACAAGTACTGATTAATTTTTAATCCTATATTCGAAATAGTTTGCTCTTGTTGTGATAGTGAGAAGACAAATTTATTAATATCTTTGCTTTGGGGGCACTCACTATGAAGAAAAGACTGAGAAATTTACATATTGCGTATTTTGTCATCATTGGGGGAAACAGTGGAAACAGTGTCAGACTTTATTTTTTGGGCTCCAAAATCACTGCAGATGGTGATTGCAGCCATGAAACTAAAAGACACTTACTCCTTGGAATAAAAGTTATGACCAACCTAGATAAAATATTGAAAAGCAGAGACATTACTTTGCCAACAAGGGTCCATCTAGTGAAGGCTATGGTTTTTCCAGTGGTCATGTATGGATGTGAGAGTTGGACTGTGAAGAAAGCTGAGCACCAAGGAATTGATGCTTTTGAACTGTGGTGTTGGAGAAGACTCTTGAGAGTCCCTTGGACTGCAAGGAGATCCAACCAGTCCATTCTGAAGGAGATCAGCCCTGGGATTTCTTTGGAAGGAATGATGCTAAAGCTGAAACTCCAGTACTTTGGCCATCTCATGAGAAGAGTTGACTCCTTGGAAAAGACTCTGATGCTGGGAGGGATTGGGGGCAGGAGGAGAAGGGGACAACAGAGGATGAGATGGCTGGATGGCATCACTGACTCGATGGACGTGAGTCTGAGTGAACTCCGGGAGATGGTGATGGACAGGGAGGCCTGGCATGCTGCGATTCATGGAGTTGCAAAGAGTCGGACATGACTGAGCAACTGAACTGAACTGAACTGACTGAAGTCATGTCCAACTCTTTGGGACCCCATGGACTGCAGCACTCCAGGCTCCTCTGTCTTTCACTATCTCCCAGAGTTTGCTCAAATTCACGTCCCTGAATGTATTCAGGGAGTCAATGATATTCCCTGAAGTGTTATCCTCTGCCACCCTCTTCTCCTTTTGTCTTCAATCTTTCCTAGCATTGGTTTCTTTTCCAATGAGTTGGTTCTTCACATCAGCTGGCCAAAGTGTTGGAGCTTCACCTTCAGAATCAGTCCTTTAAATATTCAGTGTTGATTTTCTTTAGGATTGCATGGTTTGATTTCCTTGTAGTCAAGGAGACTTGTTTAAATATCCACTTTTAAGTATGGTAGTATGGATATAAGACTGTAAATTAATGCTATGCTGTGCTTAGTCACTCAGTCATGTTTGACTCTTTGTGACCCCAGGGACTCTAGCTCACCGGGCTCCTCTGTCCATGGGTATTGTCCACGCAAGAATTGGTTGCCATGCCCTCCTCCAGGGGATCTTCCCAACCCAGGGACTGAACCCAGGTCTCCAGCATTTCAGGCTGATTCTTTACCATCTGAGCCACCAGGGAAGCCCAATTCATTGTAAATTAATAACATTCAGTATAACAGTTGATAAAGAATTAAACAAGCCCACGTGGAAGGGAAGGATGCAACAAGGGCCTATGACGGTCCCAGGAACTCCTTTCCTCCCTGTGTGGGGTCTCCTTGGGGCAGAATCTACAGGTGATAAGAGAGATTTGATGAGGACCAGTAGGAGTTCCTCCTACCAGTATATGGAATAACTTCAGGGCCAATGGTTTGAGTGCATCAGTTGAGAAAGAATGTCTTAACACTACGTCTCAGATTTCCCGGGGGAAAGAAATAATCTGAAACATGATCAACCCACATGCCAAAGTGCATGTTCAAAACCCAATTTAAACCATAGCAGCAGGTTAACACTATTTTTCCAAATATATAAATTGTAGAGTCTTCTAAAGCAGCTCCTGCTCTGATTATGAGAGACAAAAGAAGACAACGTAAATAAGCTCATATCATTAAGTTAAGTCTCATGCCTCTCTTGGACTCAAAGTTCTCCCTATATTTTCCCCCAATTTTGTCCAAGAGAATTAAAAGGAAGACTGAGCAGTATCTTAGGCGAGTAGCAGATGGTTAGGTCCATGAGTGAAATGCCACTCCAGATAGAACAGCAATGTGCAGCTGGAGTGCAAAGGACTTGACTCACATGACTCCCTTCTTCACACAGGATTTCAGATGAGTCAACACTTGGGGTGCCTAATATGTTATCATAGGTTACAGCTGTAAGTTTGGGGAGATAATTTGTGGTCTCATATTTTATAAACTGAAATACTTCCCTTTCACTGGAAACTGCTTCTTGTGGCTCAGCTGGAATAGAAACTTTCCAGAGAAAGGGAGAGAGAGAGAGAGAACAAGCAAGCACAATATATTAGCAGAGCAACGGGAGGAAAGAGAAGTGGGAAGGATTAGAGAATGACTTCTTTTTTCTCTTGAGGAAGTATCAGTTTTCTCTGACCCAAAGGAGAGTGCTTTGTCATTGTTTTCTTTATAACACTGAAGAATTTCTTTTTGAGTGGGTATTGGGCTTTATTTAAACACGACAGGAACAGAGATTTATAGGCAGTCCGCTCAGAGGCTGTCTGAAAGGCCCCACAATGCTTCAGGGCATAGCTGTGATTTCAGCGTTCACTTCTGGTAAATAACCAACAGTTTCATACACTCCACCCCTTCATCCTGATTAGAGAGCTCTCCTTGAAAAATGAAGTATACTTGATGAAATTCAAAGCAAAGGCAGAAGAGAGGATGGGAGGTGGGTTTTTGCGGAGTTTTGTTGTTGTTGTTGTTTTGTTTTCATTTCAACTTACACATTCTTAGAAAAAACTGTGGTATTCAGCCTGTCCTTGTGTTTTTTTTATAGAGAAAGGCAATTTTGTGGATGACAAAGTGTATTCTAAACACCACTATACTTCTCTGTACAATCTGATAGTTCTAAAATTATCTCTCTCTCTCTCTCTGTATATACACATAAAATAAATGTTTCTTAGTGAAAGCAAAAAAGTGAAGGTAAGGACCTGGACACAAACTAATTAAAATAAACACAAACCATAAACATATCACTGGATACCACCCCTTCTCTTATTCTATCTTGTGTGGTATGTACAATCAGTTATAGATTGTTTTAACTCAAAACTCATTGAAAGTTTTTATAATGTTTTTATAAATCCTTGTTTAATAACTGTACCATAATTTTCAAAACTGTTTGATTTCAGATTGCCTATGTTTTCAATTTTTCACAATTTTGCATAGCACAGGAATTATATTTTGCACACAATATTTTTTATTCTATTCCCTTAGTTCGTATTCCAAAAGGTATCCTAACTTGGTATGTACATTTTTAAGAATTTTGGTTCATACTGACAATGGCTTTTCAAAAAAATTGGATCCATTTACATTTCTACAATAGCCTCTTTGTCCTATCCTCACTAATAGGCATTATTTTCAGATTTTAATGAAGTATTTCTCCAGTTATTTTTTAATGTTTAAAATTTGCTAGGAAGGCTGAACAAACCCATTTTATTACCATTTACCAAATAGTTCTTTGGCCACCTCATGTGAAGAGTTGACTCATTGGAAAAGACTCTGATGCTGGGAGGGATTGGGGGCAGGAGGAGAAGGGGACGACCGAGGATGAGATGGCTGGATGGCATCACGGACTCGATGGACACAGGCTGATTCTTTACCATCTGAGCCACCAGGGAAGCCCAATTCATTGTAAATTAATAACATTCAGTATAACAGTTGATAAAGAATTAAACAAGCCCACGTGGAAGGGAAGGATGCAACAAGGGCCTATGACGGTCCCAGGAACTCCTTTCCTCCCTGTGTGGGGTCTCCTTGGGGCAGAATCTACAGGTGATAAGAGAGATTTGATGAGGACCAGTAGGAGTTCCTCCTACCAGTATATGGAATAACTTCAGGGCCAATGGTTTGAGTGCATCAGTTGAGAAAGAATGTCTTAACACTACGTCTCAGATTTCCCGGGGGAAAGAAATAATCTGAAACATGATCAACCCACATGCCAAAGTGCATGTTCAAAACCCAATTTAAACCATAGCAGCAGGTTAACACTATTTTTCCAAATATATAAATTGTAGAGTCTTCTAAAGCAGCTCCTGCTCTGATTATGAGAGACAAAAGAAGACAACGTAAATAAGCTCATATCATTAAGTTAAGTCTCATGCCTCTCTTGGACTCAAAGTTCTCCCTATATTTTCCCCCAATTTTGTCCAAGAGAATTAAAAGGAAGACTGAGCAGTATCTTAGGCGAGTAGCAGATGGTTAGGTCCATGAGTGAAATGCCACTCCAGATAGAACAGCAATGTGCAGCTGGAGTGCAAAGGACTTGACTCACATGACTCCCTTCTTCACACAGGATTTCAGATGAGTCAACACTTGGGGTGCCTAATATGTTATCATAGGTTACAGCTGTAAGTTTGGGGAGATAATTTGTGGTCTCATATTTTATAAACTGAAATACTTCCCTTTCACTGGAAACTGCTTCTTGTGGCTCAGCTGGAATAGAAACTTTCCAGAGAAAGGGAGAGAGAGAGAGAGAACAAGCAAGCACAATATATTAGCAGAGCAACGGGAGGAAAGAGAAGTGGGAAGGATTAGAGAATGACTTCTTTTTTCTCTTGAGGAAGTATCAGTTTTCTCTGACCCAAAGGAGAGTGCTTTGTCATTGTTTTCTTTATAACACTGAAGAATTTCTTTTTGAGTGGGTATTGGGCTTTATTTAAACACGACAGGAACAGAGATTTATAGGCAGTCCGCTCAGAGGCTGTCTGAAAGGCCCCACAATGCTTCAGGGCATAGCTGTGATTTCAGCGTTCACTTCTGGTAAATAACCAACAGTTTCATACACTCCACCCCTTCATCCTGATTAGAGAGCTCTCCTTGAAAAATGAAGTATACTTGATGAAATTCAAAGCAAAGGCAGAAGAGAGGATGGGAGGTGGGTTTTTGCGGAGTTTTGTTGTTGTTGTTGTTTTGTTTTCATTTCAACTTACACATTCTTAGAAAAAACTGTGGTATTCAGCCTGTCCTTGTGTTTTTTTTATAGAGAAAGGCAATTTTGTGGATGACAAAGTGTATTCTAAACACCACTATACTTCTCTGTACAATCTGATAGTTCTAAAATTATCTCTCTCTCTCTCTCTGTATATACACATAAAATAAATGTTTCTTAGTGAAAGCAAAAAAGTGAAGGTAAGGACCTGGACACAAACTAATTAAAATAAACACAAACCATAAACATATCACTGGATACCACCCCTTCTCTTATTCTATCTTGTGTGGTATGTACAATCAGTTATAGATTGTTTTAACTCAAAACTCATTGAAAGTTTTTATAATGTTTTTATAAATCCTTGTTTAATAACTGTACCATAATTTTCAAAACTGTTTGATTTCAGATTGCCTATGTTTTCAATTTTTCACAATTTTGCATAGCACAGGAATTATATTTTGCACACAATATTTTTTATTCTATTCCCTTAGTTCGTATTCCAAAAGGTATCCTAACTTGGTATGTACATTTTTAAGAATTTTGGTTCATACTGACAATGGCTTTTCAAAAAAATTGGATCCATTTACATTTCTACAATAGCCTCTTTGTCCTATCCTCACTAATAGGCATTATTTTCAGATTTTAATGAAGTATTTCTCCAGTTATTTTTTAATGTTTAAAATTTGCTAGGAAGGCTGAACAAACCCATTTTATTACCATTTACCAAATAGTTCTTTGGCCACCTCATGTGAAGAGTTGACTCATTGGAAAAGACTCTGATGCTGGGAGGGATTGGGGGCAGGAGGAGAAGGGGACGACCGAGGATGAGATGGCTGGATGGCATCACGGACTCGATGGACGTGAGTTTGAGTGAACTCCGGGAGATGGTGATGGACAGGGAGGCCTGGCGTGCTGCGATTCATGGGGTCGCAAAGAGTCAGAGACGACTGAGCGACTGAACGGAACTAAACCAAATAGTTCACCTGAAAATGTCTTAGTGAAATATTAATGTTTCTGTTTATAAATTTTATGTATTAGAGATGCCATCACAGTACATTAAAATATTTACTTCCCAGATTTCCTTTGCTTTTAAGTTTTGACTATTTTAAAGATTTTGCTTATTTTCACCTATACAAAGTGTCAGATAAGGCTCAGTAGCATATTTTTAAAATGTTATGAGTTCTTGCCTTCAATAAAGGGGAGGCAAAAAAGAGTTAAAATTCTGAAAATACTAAAGAAGAAAACTGGATGACTTCTCTATGTGGGTGGAAGAATAAACTTCAGCAAAGCAGTAACTTCAAACCCAAACTGTAATCTTCAGGCCCTTGTCTGAAGATGTCTTTGGGTTCCATGGGTCCAGCTTATCAACAGGCTAAGTTCAAATAACAGCTAACATTTCTACAGTATTGCAGAGTTAGACAATTTTCCCTTGGTCTCTTTGGTAGGAAACAGGGAAAGAAAGGTTGCGTCTGTCCCATCTGGGGCTGAATAGATGTGAGAGAAAACAGTGGGCAGGATAGCGTCTCCAGAGGCAAAGAACCCATACCACGGCCTCCATAGGCACATTCCTCCCCTTTACCTGCGCTTGTCATGAGCCATCTCGTCACTAGCAGCAGCCCAGCTCAGCTGGTGAGGACAGGCAGACACTGGTGAACCATGCTAAGTGGGGGCACGTTTCCACTGTGCTCACTCAGATGCTGGCACATTTACCTTGTCTAGGAACCTGCGTGTAGCAGAAACAATGCCCAGAGTTCAGAACAATCTCCCACAAACATCAGGGCTGTCTGAGAAGGAATTATTTTTTTAATTCATTTCTATAAAAGTAAATATCTACAATTTAGATCATAAAAATGGAAAGAGCTGCAACATGCCTTAAGTGGGTCGGCTACACTCATGTAGGTGTTTGGAATTAAAGGGAAGACTTCTAACCCTCTGAACCTTCCAGAGTCTTTTGCTCATTTGGCAAATATGGGTCAATGCTTACTCTGTGCCATGCACTGTACTTGGCTCTAAGGCTGTAAGAATAAAGACACCTCTAGTCCTGACTTCTGTTCATCAGTGGTAATGACAGATGCAAGACTCATCATAAATTTCCATAAACTAGTTTTTTGAATATTCTCTCTTCCAAATGTCCAAGATTCTTCTCTTTATGTTGGATGTGATTATTTAGTAGAAAAATAATTTGAAATTCATGAAACTCTTTTGGGAGCATCTTATGAAATTGATTTTAAGCATGCATATCTGAAAAGAAATGTCTGCTATTTTGTCAACATCAGCATTAATGCCATCAATGCCCACCAAACCAACTTTATTTTCTCAGTAGATCACTTTCTATATCCTGGTCTCTATATCTGTAGACACAAACCACTGAGCTATGCATTTATGACAAAGATGGTCTGATTTAGTCTGAACAGGAAGGACCCTAGCCAACAGTTAAATATGCGTTTAATGTGTTCTGGACTTCTAGCCTGATTGATATTTGGCTTTCAGAGTGCTTTCCAATAGCAGGATTTTGTTGATAGGATTTCTATCAGGCTCTATTTATTTTTTCTTTCATAACAGTATACTAGGTAAATTTAACTCCTAGTTAAGAGTTTGAAGAAGTTAAGGAAATTCTAGATTTGTCATAGAAAAAAAAAAAAAAGACTACTGATTGTTTAAATACTAAGTTTAGCATGATGTTTATTTCAAATCTATTAATTTCTAAATACTAATTTAGCTCATTAGTTAAGAGCAAGAGTTCTGGAATATGGCAGACATTGGTTCACATCTTAACATCTACTGGGGACTAGTTTGGGTTTCAAACTCCTTGATTTGGATGCTATCTCCTCTCTGGCATGAGTCCTCTTAGGGATTCTTTCTATACTCTCATCTTGCCAACTTTCTGAATCCAAACCTTTGATTTACCCCTGACCTCAAACCCACTGGAGTCCAATGCCCAATGGACTGCTTCTTACTGCTGGATACAAGCCTGGTCAAAACCCATTGGAGGTCTGTTCCCACTGAACTGTTTCCTACTACTGAATGCAAGCCTGGTTAACTTTGCCCTTCTCCTGCTTGGGTATGATCTAAATTTTCAGCATAAAATCAGTTGGTATTTTATCAGTTTTGACCGACTCACTTCTTTGTAGGCTGGAGCCTTCTTCGTGAGTATGTTATTCCATGGGAAGGTGTCTAGGTGGATAGATCACTGGATTTTTGCTTCCAAAGTTTAAGAATAAATATACATGCTTTGCTCAATGGATGCAATGCTTTGGAACTACTGATTTTTCAGAGGACTTTTAAAGTTGCTAAGGAAACTAATTTAAGAGCAAAAAATACCTAGGTATAACAGCTACCTCAGATGGTAAAGGATACACCTGTAATGCGGGAAATTCAGGTTCAATTCCTGTGTCGTGACGATCCCTTGGGGAAGGGAATGGCTACCCACTCCAGTATTCTTGCCTGGAGAATTCCATGGACAGAGGAGCCTGGCAGACTCCAAGGGGTCACATAGAATCAGACACAACTGAGCGACTAGCACTTTAAATTTCACAACAGCTGCCTCCACTGCAAATTTAGCACAGAGCAGTGAAAGTTACTAATATCCATTATATCTAAAGTCTCCTACTGACAGAAAATAAAAATGCTAAATAAAGTGCAAGTGGCAAGAAAAAACTAAATATTCACTGAAAGAATGAATAAATGACAGAAACAGGAGCGGAGATAGTACAATTTCCTATTCTTCCTACTCTGAATTCTTTCTTGGATCATATTCACCTTTCTATTCATGAGTAGTTTCATGGCTTCTCCTCTTTAACTTCAAAAATATATCATCCACCCATGTCCAGAGAATCCCCTATCAGAAAAACTATAAAGTTCTTAAGATTCAAATTAATTTTTTCCCTTCTATCTTTACTACTGAATTTTCTTTAAAAATGTGAGAGAAAGAATTGTTTCAAGTATATAAAATATTTTCCTTCACTCTTTCTTTTGAGTTGTCTAAGAGGACCCTAAATGTTCTTACTCAAAGTCATATAACTTGGGGATGAGTAGGAGAGAGTGATAAAGCAACTCAGCTTTTGATTGCTTGACAGCTAGTGTTAAATGCTCTCTCTGGTGATGGCGGAGACTTTACGATAAGTCTGCTGCAGTGGAAAGGGTCAGATAAAATGGGGTTCATGCTTGAAGGACGTAGTGAATGGCCAGACTGAGAATTGAGAAGAGCTGGGTCTTTCCAAACAATTTGAGAGTGTCTCAAGAGCTTTTGACAACTTTTTCAACCACGGGGCTCTTGGGCAGAGCACTTTATCCAATTGGCAGGTCAGTTTCCATACACTGCTTTCACTTTTCAGCTCACAGAATTGTGTCCTGTTAGTGAAGCCAGTCTTTTATCTTAACTTTGCTATCACAATATTGTGACTCTGCTGATGTCTAGATGGAAGTATATGGACTGAAATATCAGAGTCTTTTTCCTTCTGGATTTGTGTCACAAAGGTTGATTTAGATACCATTATATCAGTTATGTTTTGCTGTATAATAAACCACCTCAAAATATAGTGGATTAAAAATATTTTTCTCACAAATATCCAAGGGAGGAGGAAGGCTTGGCATGAAGGGGGCATGCCTTATCCCTGCTCCACTCAATATTAGTTGGGTTGGCTCACTAGGGCTGAGACGATCCATGTTCAGGATGGGTCCCACACACGACTGGCAAGTTGATTCTGCCTGTCAGATAAGAACTCGGCCAGGACTGCGGTTCTTCTCTATGTGGACTTCCCCATGGGCTTCCCCACAGTGTGGCAGCTGTGTTCCAAGAACAAGTGTTCTAAAAGAGCAAGGCAGAAGTGAAAGACATGTATGACCCTGCCTCAGAAGTGAAAAGAAAGTCCAAGAAATTGTTGCTCAGTGGTGTCTGACTCTGCGATCCCATGGACTGTAGCCACCAGGCTCCTCTGTCCATGGAACTCTCCAGGTAAGAACACTGGAGTGGGTTGCCATTCCCTTCTCCAAGGGGTCTTCCTGACCCAGGGATTAAACCTAGGTCTCCTGCATTGCAGGCAGATTCTTTACCGTCTGAGCCACTATTACACCTAAGCAAAAGTCATATCAGTTCAGTTCAGTTCATTTCAGTAGCTCAGTTGTGTCCGACTCTTTGCAACCCCATGAATCACAGCATGCCAGGCCTCCCTGTCCATCACCAACTCCTGGAGTTCACTCAGACTCACAGTCATTGAGTTGGTGATGCCATCCAGCCATCTCATCCTCTGTCGTCCCCTTCTCCTCCTGCCCCCAATCCCTCCCAGCATCAGAGTCTTTTCCAATGAGTCAACTCTTCGCATGAGGTGGCCAAAGTACTGGAGTTTCAGCTTTAGCATCATTCCTTCCAAAGAAATCCCAGGGCTGATCTCCTTCAGAATGGACTGGTTGGATCTCCTTGCAGTCCAAGGGACTCTCAAGAGTCTTCTCCAACACCACACTTCAAAAGCATCAATTCTTCGGCGCTCAGCCTTCTTCACAGTCCAACTCTCACATCCATACATGACCACAGGAAAAACCATAGCCTTGACTAGACGGACCTTTGTTGGCAAAGTAATGTCTCTGCTTTTGAAAATGCTATCTAGGTTGGTGATAACGTTCCTTCCAAGGAGTAAGCGTCTTTTAACTTCATGGCTGCAGTCACCATCTGCAGTCATATAGTGTCACTCAATTGGTCAAGGCAGTCACAAGTATAAGAGAAAAGGACATAGACTCTACTTCTCAACTGGGGGAAGTGGCAAACTTCCAAAGGACTTAAGTTATAAGAGATATTCTTACACCATCTTTGGAAAGTACTGTGGGGATGGCGGTTTACTCTTTCAGTCGAGTCTGGCTCTTTGTGACCCTATGGACTATAGCCTGCCAGGCTCCTCTGCCCGAGGGATTTTCTAGGCAAGAATACTGGAGTGGGTTGCTATTTCCTTCTCCAGGAGAACTTCCCGAACCAGGGATTAAACCCAGGTCTCCTGTATTACAGGTAGTCTCTTGCAGTATAGGCAGATTCCTTACCAACTAAGTCACCTGGGAAGTCCTGGAAAGTATTGTGGGCCACAGTAATCATTGCGATTTTTACTGAGAAAAGCTTATGACATAGATATTCCTATATTTTTTTATTATTGGTATCAGCAACTAAAGCATACACCTTGAATTAAAACATATAAAAAGTGATTCCAATGTTCCAAAAAGTGTTCAAATGTCTTCCTCTCAGAAATAGTGGGAATTTGGTCTTCTCCAAGTGTTTGTTTGCTTGTTTTTACCTTTCAGCTTGGCTCTAGGGTATGTATTCAACACTGTTTAAGTCTACCTAAACCACTTGAAAAGTTATCCCTAAGTGATTAGAGATCAAAGTTTTGATCAAAACTCGTAAACACTATAAACCGGTAAGAAAACAAGAAAACTCTACTAAAAATAAGTCGAGAACAGTTTGTTAGTACAACTTCATCAAATCGAACCTTACTTAGTACGTCTTAAATTTCTCCCGAAAGGTAGTAAGTATGACAGAGTCACAATAATTGTACTCCTTGGAAACGGACGTAGTCAGACATAGGTAGTCTGTAGGATTAACGGTGGTTGCCAATGGTTGTGACAAACAACATTCGTAGCCTCTCTAAGGAGCTTCCCTTTGACCCATTAAGTGTCTTAAAGAGTCTTCCGACATGTTAGTCCGAATCCTTTTATCCCGGACCCATTCTCCTTCTTGGTACCAAACATAGGGTGGTCCGGTCCCTCTCGTGGTTCCGAGAGAGACGACCGGTCCCCTACAGTAACCGGTGACCTCAGACAACGATCGGACTAATCCTCCCGACCCGGGCCTGCTCACTTACGACGACGGCGGTGTCGGTGACAGTAGTGCCGTCTGAGAGAACAACAAGAAGTCAACGGTTCAGCACAGACTGAGAACCGCTGGAGCACCTGACGTCGTGTGGTCCGGAGGGACAGGGAGTGGTAGAGGGTCTCTGACGAGGTTGAGTGCAGATGACGCAGCCGCCACGGTGAGTTGGTGAAGTAGGAGACAACGGGAGAAGAGTAGACGGAAGTCAGAAAGGGTCGTAGTCCCAGAAAAGGTTACTCAGTCCACAAGCGTAGTTCACCGGTTTCCTCGAAGTCATAGTCAAGGAGGTTACTCATAAGTCCCAACTGGAGGAAATTCTAACTGACCAAACTAGAGAAACGACAGGTTCCCTGAAACTTGACAGAAGAGGTCGTGGTGTCAAACTTTCATAGTTAAGAAACCGTGAGACGGAAGAAAATTCTCTTCCGTTACCGTGGGGTGAGGTCATGAGAACGAAGGAAAATCCCATGGACAGAGGAGCCTGGTGGGCTGCAGTCCATGGGGTCGCTAAGAGTAGGACACGACTGAGCGACTTCACTTTCACTTTTCACTTTCATGCATTAGAGAAGGAAATGGCAACCCCCTCCAGTGTTCTTGCCTGGAGAATCCCAGGCACGGGGGAGCCTGGTGGGCTGCCGTCTATGGGGTCGCACAGTGTTGGACACGACTGAAGTGACTTAGCAGCAGCAGCAGCTGCCTTCTTTATGGTCCAGCTTTCACAACTGTATGTGACTACTGGACTCTCCACAACTCCTGTATAAGTAGCTCCAGATTCAGAGTACAAGGTACATTTATTTTATTTGTCAAGTCAAAGCTATAAGAGAAAATAGGCATATATCTAGCATCTCCAGATTACTTTGAAGAGAAACATGCTCTGGCTTTTATCCAGGTTTAGAAAAGACATTCTTACTCTGGGCAGAAAAACAAAAAACAATCTTTTTCTTCTGAGCCACTCAATACAGTTCAAGACAGCTGCATTGGTCAGGATGGACTTAGGTACTGCTAGACTAACAAGCACTCCAAGCTCTTAGTGTTTTAAGCCAACAGAGGTTAATTTATCATATTCATCATACAAATTCATTGCTGGTTGGCAGGGAATATGTGCTCTATTGTCCTTACTTTGGAATGGAGGCTGGTGTAGCCTATAGCATTTGGAATGTTGTGGGTTATAATTGCAAAATAAAAGGAAATTTGGTGAGTTGGACACTGACTTTTAAAGACTTCCATGGGTATCACTTTTCCTCATATTTCATTAGCTAAAACAAGTCAGATGGCTGCACCCTAAACCTGAAAGGATGAGAACTGGAATAATGGAACTAGACTTTATGACCACACTGTTTACCCATCTAGTCACCAAAATCAAGCTGACTCTTCTTCCAGGAGGCAATGTACTCCTTCCGTATTCAAGAGAGGCAGTTCAAAGTTCCTATTCAGTACTCCAGGATCTCTCGGTGGAGTACTCTTCTCTTCATTGTGGGGTGACATATGGTAGTCTCACAGGTGAAAAGTGACTATTTTTGATTCAGACACGATCAACATATCTTTCACCCAATATATAGTGAGATAAAAGGACAGTACAACCACAACAAATCCTTTGTTTGGAGAAAGGAAAGGATGGAGACACAGCAAAAAATGAAATCCTCTGGGAAGACATTTTTAAGTGCCCTGATCAGGTGCTAAGGCTCCTTCTCAAGGAAACTTCCTTTTTCCACGGTAACCTATGGACCTGGGCTCGACTCTCTGAGATGTCTTTTTTTGTTTGTTTTTCTTTATTTTCCTTGGCTATATTTGAAGTGGATATCAGGTTGCATATATTCTTTGGAGACTGAACAGACTTCTTAGCTCTATTCTCACTCTGAAACAGTGGAGATACAGTTTCTTTTTAGGTTTTCAAGTATTTACAGTATCTTTTCTTTATTTTTAAAAAACTTATATTTTGAGATAATTGTAGATTCACATGCCACAGTGAGGAACAATACAGAGGGATCATGTACGTACTTCACCCAGTTTCCCCCAAAGGTAACATCTTCCATAATTATAGCACAAAACAATACCACAACCAGGAAATTGACATCAATAATCTACTGATCTTGTTTGGATTTCATCAGTTTTATATGTACTCATTTGTTTGTATGTGTATTTATTTTATGTGATTTCATCATGTGAGTATTTGTGTATTTCATTACTATCATCAAAATTAGAACAGTTCATCATTATTAGGATCCCTTGTGTTACTATTTTGTATCTATAGGTCCCATTTCTAACCCCTGAGAACCACTAATCTGTTCATTTTCATTTCAAGAATATTATATAAATTAAATTTTATAGCATGCAACCTTATGGGATTGGCATTTTCACTCAACATAATTACCTTGGGGCCAAATCCAAGTTGTTGTATGTATTAATTTTTGTTCCTTTTTATAGTTAGGTGGTATTCCAGAATATGGATGAACTATAATTTTTTAACCATTTGCCTATTGAACAATTTGGAGAAGGAAATGACAACCCACTCCAGTGTTCTTGCCTGGAGAATCCCAGGGACGGAGAAGCCTGGTGGGCTGTAGTCCATGGAGTTGCTAAGAGTCACGCACGACTGAGCGACTTCACTTTCACTTTCACTATTGAACAATATTTGGATTGTTTCAAGTTCAGGGCTATTGTGAAGAAAGTGACTATGAACATTTCTTTTCTTTTTTTTTTTTGGTATGAAGACAAGTCTTTATTTCTTCAGGATAAAAACTGAAGGGTACAGTTTCTAGATTATATGGCAATCACATGTTTACTTTTATAAGACATTGCGAACCTGTTTTCTATAGTTGTACCATTCTACATTCCCACCAGTAATGTTTGGTTCATCTAGTTTCTCTGCTTCCTTGTCACCACTTGGAATTCCACTATTCTCATTTTAGCCATTCGTTAGTTGTGTAGTGATACCTCATGGTTTTAATTTGTAATTCCCTAATAGGTAAAGATATCAAGTATCCTTTCAAATGCTTGTTTGCTATCCACATATTCTCAATGGAATGTCTCTTTGTCTTTGTTTTCTAAGTTACTTATTTGGTTTTCTATTTTTTTCAGACCTGAGATTTCTTTATATATTCTAAATACTACTGTATTATTGAATATTTGGTTTGAAAATAAATTCTCCCCGTCAGGAGTTTACTATCCTTTTAACCAAATCTTTTGCAGAATCAGAGTTTTTATTTTAATGAGGTCTAACCTATCAGTTTTTCCTGTTATTACCTCTACTTTTGATATTAAGTCTCAGTAACTCATTCTGAAGATTTTGTTCTATTTTTCTTATCTAAAAAATTTATCATTTTACATTTTAACATAATGTCTTTTAAGTCCAGGGTAGTGTTCTTGCCTGGAGAATCCTAGGGATGGGGGAGCCTGGTGGGCTGCCGTCTATGGGGTCACACAGAGTCGGACACGACTGAAGCGACTTAGCAGCAGCAGCAGGTTCTTAGCTTGTTTTTCAGTCTAACTCTGAAAACGTTAGTATTTTTATCTATTTCGTTTCATTTAACATCATATATCATTAGTTATATTAATAGTATTTCTGATATGTAATTTTTATATTTGCAAATTTATCTGAATCTCACTTTCATGGCCCCGTGTCTGTCTCTGTCTATTTCTGTCTGTCTTTCTCTGCTGCTTGCTGTACTTCATGTATGCTATGTTGACTGCTTATTTAATATTCACAATCATCTTGTGGAGAAGGACCTTTATTTAAAACAAAAAAAGAAATGGAGACCTAGAGAGTTTAAAGAACAAGCCTTTGACATAAAATAAGCAAGTGGTGAAGGCAGAAATTCATACAGCCTGACTTCAAAGCCCACTTACTCTGTACTGAAATGGGATGCATCAGTTCAGTTCAGTCGCTCAGTCATGTCCGACTCTTTGCAACCCCATGAATCGCAGCACACCAGGCCTCCCTGTCCATCACCAACTCCCGGAGTTCACTCAGACTCACGTCCATTGAGTCAGTGATGCCATCCAACCATCTCATCCTCTGTCGTCCCCTTTTCCTCCTGCCCCCTATCCCTCCCAGCATCAGAGTCTTTTCCAATGAGTCAACTCTTTCCATGAGGTGGCCAAAGTATTGGGATGTATCACTATCTATAATAAGATAAATTATACACATCAGCGGTATGTATATATAAAGCGTTACTAAACCAAATGTGAACAGAGATGGCTGATTACATATTATCACCCTAGTGGCTTCTCATATCACTTTTTCTTACTGTTTACTAAGGCTAATTACAGCCCTTTCTTGTGAGGTGTGGTAGCAGGGTTTTTAAGGTAAGCATGTCTATAATACCCCCACCTTTCCTGGATGACCACAATGTTAATATGATATATCCTCAGAGCCCTGCAACATAAATTGGAACTGAAGTGCCAGGAAGCATGAAAAATGGCAGAGTGACAATATACTGTGTCAGTGCTTACAATTATAGGCTTTTAATATCCGGATCATTGAACTACTATATACATGATGTATAGTATCAGTCTGGGAACAACGTGTCTCCATTGGCTGGAAGGCCATCCTGCTTCCTTAGACTTCTCAGTCTAAAACATCAAAGGGAACACTCTCAGGTTGTCCCAGGGCCTTGGATCTGTGTGTGGGATCAATTCCCATTATGATGCTGCAGAACCACAAAGATCTCAGCAGTATTTTGTTTAGTCATCCCAAGTGTTGCTTTGCAGAAATGCTCTAAAACCAACAATTAAGAAAATTCTTCAGTTACATTAGCAAAGCTATCTCAAGTGACTGTTCTTGTTCAGAAAATACCTACAAGTGTGAAACCAGGTGTTTTACAATTTAATTTTTGCTTCTGAAGTCAGAGAATAATATCTTAAAATTTCTCCCTTCACCTTTTTATCTTAAAACCAAGCTTACAATTATGATCGTGAATTTTCCTAAAAATGTAAAATATATTGTTGAATTTTAGTCTTTCCATTCAATTGAAAAAAAAAGAGCAGAACAGGCTGAAGAAAAATTGTAAATTAAAACACTGAACAAACAACCCAACCCCAAATGCAAGGAAACAGACAAACACATATACAAGGGTGGTTTGGCTAACTGGATTTAATTTGTGTATTCTCCACATTTCATGGGTTTCCTAGATGTGCTAGTGGTAAAGAACCTGCCTGCCAAAGCAGGAGCTGTAAAAGAAACGGGTTTGATCCCTGAGTCGGAAAGATCCCCTGGAGAAGGGCATGGCAACCCACTCTGGTATTCTTGCCTGGAAAATCCTGCGGACAGAGGACCCTGGAGACCTACTGTCCCTAGGGTCGTACAGAGTTGGACAGGACTGAAATGACGTAGCATGCATGCATGCACGTTTCATGAGTACAGTAGGGTTTGGAGTGTGTTATACTTCAGCTTCGGATCAAATTTGCATTTGGTTCTGAGGTGGTCCTCTTGTTTAGATCTGTACACTCCTTAGCATTTGACCCTTAACTCTCCACCATTGTAAGAGTAGGTTGCATCATTTAGCTATCATCATAGACAAGAAGACACAAATGCGAATTAATAACCATCAAAGGTGTCTTTTTCCTTTTCCTATAAATCAGAGCATGCTTTC
Organism: Cephalophus harveyi; assembly: GCA_006410635.1. Taxonomy (NCBI): domain Eukaryota; kingdom Metazoa; phylum Chordata; class Mammalia; order Artiodactyla; family Bovidae; genus Cephalophus; species Cephalophus harveyi. Next base: position 168,994 of record SJYT01035244.1, on the reverse strand, counting down.
CTACTGAATTTTGCAAGAAGGAAAACAGACTCCCTCCTGCCGATGTGAGGAAGTAAAGCTAAATCTCCCTCAAGATTCACTTTGGCTTCTTGCAGCTGTATGTTAGTACCTTTTTATATGCAATTTTACTTCATTTAGTCTTTAAGGTTGTGCCTGAGGTTAGTTTAAAAGGTTAGTTAAATGTTAATGGATGTTAATGCTGCAATTAAATTGTTAAATCAATTGAAAACTGGGGCTCCATTTCTATCTGCGTTAGTGCCGGCCTGAGCTGCATTGGCGTATAAATTAAAAGCTGTAAATCTAGCGAAGTCTAATTAGAGACCAAATTTCTCATTTATCTTATTTTCACAGGACTGTAAGCACTGATAGATAATCAACGAAGGGCTAAAACTTTTTAACATTAAAAAACTATTTTATCTATTTCAGGATTCAGGTGACTGATTATAATTCAGATCCAATTACTGTAAAAGGTCATATGTGAAATGAAGTTCTTTCAGACACTCTAAGTTTTCTTTTACAAGTTTGCATACAACCCACTACCATTCCCATCCCCCAAAGCAAATAAAAATACATTATTCAAGACCACCTTTAATGGCATCTTAGAGTAACCTTGGTGCTAAACAGTGTGTTTAATAGACTACTTCATTAACCCAAAGGGGGAAAGATGGATTTGGAAGCCTTGTAGGAGATTCATCAGGGAGCAAAATTAAGCCTTCATGGATGTCTAAGGTGAGGATTTTTTCACTGTTGCTTCATATTGGCCTTGCTTTACCCAGTGTCTGAGAATACTTGCATATAATCAGTTTAAATGAAAGGATTTGTCAAACTAAATCCTCCTCAGTTCAGTATTGTAGAACTCCTCTGTTAAAATAATTCTGTGTATAACTTAACTTTGGTCCCACTTTAGTTGATCATACTTTAAAAAAAAAAATTCTATTCACTATTCACTAACTTATGGCACTTAATGATAAGGTCTAACCATAGCTTTTGATATATGAATGTTGACATGAAGATATGTTAATTTCTACCTAAGTCAGAAGATCAAAAATCATCTTCCCAAAGACTAGGAACACACACATAGGTTTTGGTTTGGAAAGCTGCTTTATTATTTAAAAATTTTAATGAAAATTATATTTTCCATGAATGTTAATTTCTTTAATAAAATCTTCTGCCCAGAAAAAGTACTATTTTAAGAGAAGTTATAAATGGATATTCAACTCACTCACTCAACTATAAGCAGGCTTCATTCTTCTAATGAAGATACAAGCCATGTTCTTCTTCATTCATATTCTGTAGTTTCAGCCACTGATTAAACCACAAAAGAACATCAGAAAGTAAATTGCTGAGCAGATTGAATGTTCTGAACTTCTTTCTTAATTTTGTCATGAATTCAGATCTACTAAAACTCTTGATTACGGACTCTTGTAGAAAAGATAGGTTGCTTGTCCCCTGAAGCAAAGGAAAAAGATGTTCTATTTTTTCACCTTCAAAGAAACACTGATTTCCTAACAGCATGTTTGTTTCTTACTTACAAGCATTTCAAACTCAGGAACTAACTAACACACTAACACCAGGTGAACTAAAATCAGTCTATATTCATGAATTGCTAAGACTTTCAAAAGGAGAGATTTACAACATCTTAACCAGGGACTGTGCACATATGATGAAAAGGTACAGATTTATCAAGTACATACCTGCCAAGTACTTTCTTTCTCTCTTTCTTTAATTAGAGAGGAAAAACAATAGCAAAAGATACAAGGCCGGCCTTTTTAGCAGGGTAAGAGTTATCACTCTACCAGGTAGAAAGAGGCTGGGAAAGTCTTTGAGTAGAAAAACTAGGATGAGATATTAGATTTTTTTTTTTCTTTCTGATCACCAATCTTCTGGGAACAGGATTTTCTTTTTTTATATTCAAGTGTTGACAGGAAACTATTCACTGAGACTAGACATACACCTAAGGGCTATTACTTAACGATCTCTGAGAATGATTTGCAGCTGAAGCCTAAAATTCTGCTGTTAAAAATAAATTCTTTTGAATTAGATATTTTTACTCAATGCACATGCAAACATCTTTTAAGTTCTACAACCACGGTCATGTGACTGTTTCACAATGTGAAGCTGCTTCGGATCTAGTTCTAGGGCTGGTGGAGGGCATGAGTGAGGCGAATTTTACTGGAGGCTGGGAAGTGGGGGTCTGAGCAAGAATTCCTCCCCCAGTGGGGAGATGCAGTGGCAGTGCTTGGATGCAAGCTTTGGAGGCAACAAGGGGCTAAGTTCAAACCTGGCTAGTTTGCGTATGTTCTAGGGCATCAGGCAAGTTTCCTAACCTCTCTTTGCTGGCATTTCCTCATCTTTTTCTTGGTTCTTCTCCACCCATATTCCCATGGCTTTGAATGCTATCTGATTGTGGGTGACTAGTGAAAATATTTTTAGCACTGACCCCTGATTCCTAAGTACTTTTATTAAACAGTTTTACTGATAACGGCTTCTTAGATTCCTTTATTCACTTATTCATTTATTAACTCATTCGTTCATTCCTTGTTGAGTGGTGGCAACATGTCAGGTCTTATAGTACCATTAACGGTTCTGGAGGGAGCAGCATAAATTACTTGCCCTTTTAGCATTTATATTCTAGGGAAGGAGTAGATAGTAAACAAAGAAACGAGAAATCTAACAATTTCAAAAAGAATATACACTATGTAAAAATTCAAGGTAGAGTAGAAGCAGAAAGTGACTGAGCATTCTCTTTTGGGTTGATGGGACAGGGGACAGAGACTTAGAAGAGGTATAGGAACAGGCCACTATCTAATAGACATCCACAAGCGGGACTCATCAAGAACAGCTTTTGTGATTGTCTAACTCCCTAGCTTTCTCTTCCTTCTGAATTTCCTTCTCTTCCGGTTTTCCCACCTCAGTTAATGGCATCATCATTTACATAAAAACCTAGAAGTTTGGGGTTTTTTTTTAGTCTTCTTTTATCATTACTCACTCCCCTGCAAATCCTATCCACCAGTAGTGTGAGCTCAGTCTGTTCAGTTTTGTCCAACTCTTTGAGACCCGATAGACCATAGCCTGCCAGGCTTCTCTGTCCAAGCAGCAGTAGGTTGATATTAAAGCATCACTTTATGAAAAGTTGACTTATGGTCAGTGGACTTAGGTGACTAGCCCAGGGTTATACAACCAGTCAATGGTGGATCCCAGGTTTGTTTGGAATTAGATTTTCTAGCACCATTTTTGCATTTTTCCCTTCTGACTCTGAAGGAGGGGCTGCAAAAGGGACAAGAAGAGCTGCAAGTGCCCCATATTTGTTCAACAGTTTACCCGACTCCTCAACTTTACCATACCTTACCTGACAATTTCTACTCAAAGGTGGGTTTTACTTGTTTCCTGCAATTACTAAGCCAGTCTGAACTCTCTCACATACTTTCTTCTACGTTATTTTGCAAGTACTCCCTGATCATTTTATGCTTTGTCCTATGTTATAGCTACATTTTAAGTCCCTAAAAGATAGAGGCCAAGTCTTCTCTCTCTATGTATACACTTGGTGTTCAATAAATGCTTGTTACAGTTAAACATAGATTTTATCTTCTATTCTCAGAAAATTTACAATCTAGCAGGTGCCATAAATAAAGACTCATGACAAAACTTAAGTGATGGCAAATCAAAGTGAGCAATGAAATGCCGTAACATCGAGTATTTTAAAAACTGATGAGCAAAAGAAATCACTGGAAAACTGAAGAATGAGTATTAGCTTTAGTCGAGGAGGAGGAGCATGGAATGAATAGATTTCAAGTATGACAATGAATCTGTCATTTACAGATCAGGCTGACATGATGAGAGCTAAGGGTTCTTTAAAAGATGAGTTCATGCACAAACATTTATCAAAATCTTACCAGATGTCACGTACTCTATAGCATACACAATAGCAACTGAAGTAAATATTGTTTGGGTCTCATGTAGTTGATAGGTTAGCAACAAAAGACCAAGAATTTAACAAGCTATGCTGTGATGGGAGTTCATATCTGAAGCATCTAACTTTTGGAGGAGGAACATCAAGAGGGGCTTTCTGAAAGAAATGCTGTTTGCTGCTTGGAGAATTATTAATGGAAGGCAAAAGTTGAAAAATATAGATTAGACTAGATCAGACGACACTTTATATAGCTTTAAACAGTGGGGCTACCAAATTTGATGGCTAGAGGGAGGAAAAAGGGAAGGAAAAAGGAGGAGGAAGAAGAGTCTGGAGGGAGACATTACTGGTGGTGAAATGAGAACTTTTGTTAAGAAAGCCCCACAGGGACCCAAAGAGGGAATGTCTCCAGAGGACATTTGTAAAAACAGAAAGGGATGATCCTGAAGAGGGAGCCAACATTTGCCTATAGAAGTGAGATCTTTGTCTTCATACTTATGCTCCATATCACCCAACAACTATCTCTTCTTTTCTTGCCACTTTGATCTGTACTAATGTATTTATTTCATTCTCTACCTAATTTTCTTTATTATCACTATCACTTGCTCCATCTTCTCCTACACTTCAAACACAGAGACATCTCTTTAAGATACACCATTGGCCTTACACTTCCTTAGCATAGTCATCATCTTTGTGAAAATTATGTTTTTCAAAATTGTATTCTGATAGAGGAAAACGGAGCTGACCTAAATGACTTTGGAAATTAGTAAGTCATAAAACTAAAGATGTGAGAGTTGGACTGTGAAGAAAGGTGAGTGAAGAAGAATTGATGCTTTTGAACTGTGGTGTTGGAGAATGTGGTGTCCTGATTATGATCCTGGAGCAGAAAAAATATTAAGTTTTATATTAAGTAAAAATTAAGGAAATCTGAATAAACTATGGGTTTTAGTTAATAATGAAACACTAATGTGTCAGCTTATCTAACTTATATGCAGTGTACATCATGAGAAATGCTGGGCTGAATGAAGCACAAGCTGGAATCAAGATTGCCGGGAGAAATATTAATAGCCTCAGATGACACCACCCTTATGGCAGAAAGTGAGGAAGAACTAAAGAGCCTCTTGTTGCAAGTCAAAGAGGTGAGTGAAAAGGTTGGCTTAAAACACACATTCAGAAAACTAAGATCATGGCATCTGGTCCCATCACTTCATGGCAAATAGAAGTGGAAACAATAGAAACAGTGAGAGACTTTATTTTTGGGGGGCTCCAAAATCACTGCACATAGTGATTGCAGCCATGAAATTAAAAGATGCTTGCTCCTTGGAAAAAAAGCTATCACCAACCTAGACAGCATATTAAAAAGCAGAGACATTACTTTGTCAACCAAGGTCTGTCTAGTCAAGGCTGTGGTTTTTCCAGTAGTCATGTATGGATGTGAGAGTTGGACTGTGAAGAAAGCTGAGCACCGAAGAATTGATGCTTTTGAACTGTGGTGTTGGAGAAGATTCTTGAGAGCACCTTGGACTGCAGGGAGATCTAGCCAGTCCACCCTAAAGGAGATCAGTCCTGGGTGTTCATTGGTAGGACTGATGTTGAGGCTGAGGCTTCAGTACTTTGGTCACTTGATGCGAAGAGCTGACTCATTTGAAAAGACCCTGATCCTGGGAAAGACTGAAGGCAGGAGGAGAAGGGGACAACAGAGGGTAAGATGGTTGGATGGCATCACCGACTCAATGGATATGAGTTTGAGTGAACTCCAGGAGTTGGTGATGGACAGGGAGGCCTGGTGTGCTGCAGTCCATGGCGTCCCAAAGAGCTGGACACGACTGAGCGACTGAACTGAACTGAATGGGACTGAATGTGTTAGTCACTCAGTTGTGTCTGACTGCGACCCCATGGACCTGCCAGGTTTTTCTGTTCGTGGAATTCTGCACGCAAGAATACTGGATGGGCTTGCCATAGCCCATTCCCTCCTCCAGGGGATCTTCCCAACTCAGGGCTCAAACACAGGTCTCCTACACTGCAGGCAGATTCTTTACCATCTGAGCCACTTATAAAGCCCTATAAAGCATATGTACTTGCTTAGGGCTTCTGATTTATATTAACAAACTGTCCTCCAGAAATGTTTTACTACACCAATTTTCACACTCATCAGCAGTGTTGGGGAGAATATGTGGGCCCACAGAAGGTTTTGCTGTTTGTTCATTTAATCTGTATGTTTAGTAAGAAATCTATGAAATCTTCACAAATGCGTTCTCAACAGGATAGACTATAAGTTCTGCTTCATCAGTTGCTATTTGCTGCATGCTTTCCCTTTGGTAGACTTTGTGTTGTCCATTTACTTCACATCCCTCATCCAATGTGATGCTTACAAGATTCCTGAGATGTAGGCTAGGTCCTTATCCTCCTGCGTTCAGATGTGAGAAGGGGAACAGCCTGCTAGTCACAGGCCTCTTGTTGTTCTTTAGTCATTAAGTTGTGTCTGACTCTTTTGTGACCCCATGGCTGTAGCCTGACAGGCTCCTCTGACCATGGGATTTCCCAGACAAGAATACTGGAGTGGATTGCCATTTCCTTCTCAAGAGTATCTTTCCAACCCAGGGATCAAACCCACATCTCCCGCATTGCAGGTGGATTCTTTACCACTGAGACACCATTGGCTTATTAACTTTAGTAAACGTAAGCAAAGACTTGACTCATTGGAAAAGACTCTGATGCTGGGAGGGATTGGGGGCAGGAGGAGAAGGGGACGACAGAGGATGAGATGGCTGGATGGCATCACCAACGCTATGGACATCAGTCTGAGTGAACTCCAGGAGCTGGTGATGGACAGGGAGGCCTGGCGTGATGCAATTCATGGGGTTGCAAAGAGCTGGACAGCAACTGCACTACTGAACTGAACTGAACCATATTTATACAAAATGTTATTCAGAGGAGAAATTATATATAAGGTCTATGTATACCCTTTACAATATCCACACAATTTTTCTATAAATCTAAACTGATTTTAAAAGTAAATTTTATTAAAAATCATAGTTTCAAGCTCAACTTATTTTCTGAGCACAGACTCACATTTTAAGTACCCGCTGGACTATTCCAATGAAATGTTCTGTGGGAACCTCAAATTAAGTTGTCCAAATCAAAACTCATTATCTTAAGCATCACATTAACTAAGCTTCTTAATTTCTTTATCTCTCATAAATAGCAGTAAAGAAAATAAAATAAAAATAAAATCATGATACACGATTATTTTAAAGATTTGTCAGGTTGGACACTTGACAATCATCAGCCCCTCCTCCCTTCCTGTAATCCATCGACATCAGTTGCCAAATGCGCATTCTATGCCCACAGTGACTTTTTGCTTATTATTTTCCACGTTATTGTTTAGACACATCGATTTTTTTGAGTTATTTTCAAGAGTCTTTAAAATGACCTTTTAATCACTTGTCCAAATACATCTCGTTGTTGAGCTAATGTCATAAAGCTTAATTCCACTCGTGTATTCTTTCAGAAAGTTAGAGGTAGCTACCCACTGCATGACATCCATAGTCAACACCTTATCTTGGCCCTTTGGGGTGCAGCTTCAACCTTACTTTCCAATATCTGTTCCCATATTTCTCTACATAATCATGGCAGCCTTACTCTCCCACTTCACACCACGCTCACAGCCTCTCTGATGCCCTCCCCGCAGAGCTTGTAAAATTTGGATGCGTGCCTGCTATGTGTCAAGTATATGAGTGTCATGCATTCCTGCTGGAGAGGAAAGAACAAAGGAAAGACATCCCTTCTTCAGATTCCATATCTGCCTCTTTACTCGTACTTATCCTCCTCTGCACTGGCCTACCCTCCCAGTTTTGGCTTTCCAGACCTCACTCATCCTTCACCATCTACCACAAAGATAAAGGCAGTTTAGTAAAGTGGCTAAAAGCATGGGTGCTGAGTCAAAGCAGACCTGAGTTTAACATCTATCTGGCCTTGTATCTTATTCTTTTGCAAAACTAGACAATCTGTGTCCTCTCTAAGTGTCTATCTGTGAAACTGGGATTTGGTGCAGATTATATGAAATAAGGTACTTGCTAATAAGTTCCCAAAATACAACAAATCTTTAAAATTTACTTTAAAGTTCTCCTTTCAAAGGTCAGCTTTTAAGGAAATCTAGCTTATTTGTATCTGTTTTTTGTTCATTTGTCCTTCTGATCCCCACTGGTTGAGATTCCGTGGGATTTTGGTTGCGTCTCCTGTCTGCTACTTTCCCAGGCCCCCTTTGCTCCACGGTGTTTTGTCCTCTTGTTTCACAACATTGCCATTTTACAACAATCCCTCTGTGTCTCTATTGGCTTCTCTGTATAACAGAAATACTGATAGTACTTCCCTCAAAGGATTTTTGAAGGTGAAGAGATTGATGCGTACAGAGCACTTTGAACAGTGCTTAATATATAAGAAGTACTAGATGCGTGATTTTACGTTTTGTTAATAGGGTTATCATCTCATCTGCCAAGGTAACAGACAACGAGGTTTCCCTTTATATCCCCTGTAATGACTAGAAAAAATTCAAGTATATAGTTGATTTTGAGTGAAGGCAAACTGGAGTGGAATCTGATGTGATGGGACAACATCTTCCTTTCTCTGAGGAGGAAAATATGGATCGATTAGAACCAAGGGCCAAAGCCATGGATGATCAATGTGCAGGGCAGGTGAGGAAGAGGACACACTGGGGAAGGGCCAGGCAGAAAGAGAAGATTCAGACGGATGAACCTGTAAGGAGCAAAAGTGCGGAGAATAAGTCGTATTAAATAATGCAGTCTTTATTGGTGCCTGATGAATAAATGAACAACACTAATGCTCCTTTGTGCTTACTCAGAGGTGTGTTCACCTCCAGGATAAGTTGCTAGATAATAGTCTGCCATCAACTAATGTTCAGTAGTAGACGTGAGACAAAACTCCCCCAAATGTAAGTCTAAGTAAAATTTTTGCATAATGTATGATTTGATTTTTTTTAATGACATAGTAGTCTCTTGTCAACCCGGATTATTTTTAAAACCCATATGTGAAAGATCAGTACAGGAAACACTGGTATGTTTTTAGAAACATTGAGTGGTAGCCACATCTTTCCAATAGTAAACATAAGATAAAGTAGCTACCTAACTCTTAGTGACCATCTTTCTGTTGTATAACAAGAGCTGTGGTGAGCAATCCAGACAAAGACTACTGGACCGCTAATGGCTAATGTTCTGTCCTCCCATCGGTCTTTCTTTATCTTCTATCTATGATCGTTGAACAGATATTAAAACCTAAAACATAATTGCAAGGGAATTAAAGAACTTCTTATTAATTAGAAATATTGCACACATATTTCCATTTTGGAAAGACATTAAGAGTCTGTTCGAATTTTTTTGCTTGGTTTTTCATCAAGCTTGAATTTGAAGGTCAATATACATGGCCTGTGTTTATTATCTCTCGTAAGGAACTAGCATGTTCCAAGTTCAGAGGAAGAAATCACACTTTCTCAAACCATTTAAGAAGAGGCAGCAATGTGGTCTGAAAAACCCCAACCAGATAGGGAACCTGTTCAGACTGCCCTGGAAAAGGTGACCTGAAGAACCTCATTACTTTTATGGGCTTGACCTAATCCCTCATAAAACTTTCCTCTGTGATTTCTCAATACAATCCTTGAAACACCGAAAAAGGGAAATGAAACCCTTCCGGCTTGTATTTAAACTCGACCCCAAAGCATATATGTTTATTAGCCTCATAAACCCAACGCAACGGAAGCATTCATGAATCAGGTTCAGGGGCTGTGAGGAAAGGTAATTTGTCACTGGCGATGACATCATTGTTATCACCTACATCACGGTGGGGCTTGTCTGAGCATCCTTTGCACAGCTGTCCTCACCAGGCACTTCAGGCAACAGTAGAATAGTGGTTCTTGGTAGCAGTTCATGGAGGCTCCATCAGAGGCAAAAAATAAATTCATTCAGCATTTCCAGGGCCTATTCTGGGAGAAGGAGTAACTGAACCGTCAGATAACAGGGCTGTTAGAAATCAAGCGTTCACCGTTTTCATTTCGGCAGTTCAACCTCAGGATGTTAGAGATCCTTATGGCTCTGGTGTCGGAATTTTAATTTATCTATTATGTCTAATGGCCTCACCGACTCGATGGACGTGAGCCTGAGTGAACTCCGGGAGTTGGTGATGGACAGGGAGGCCTGGTGCGCTGCGATTCATGGGGTTGCAAAGAGTTGGACATGACTGAGTGACTGAACTGAACTGATTATGTCTAAGTTCTTAGTTTCTTTCTTTCCTTCCGCTCAGGCTCTATAAAAACTATGTGTAGAGGGAAGTGGGGATGGGTGGGTGAGTCTTAGAGAAATGCAACAGCTGAAGGGTCATTCACTACCTCCAGTCTTATCAATAAGATAAAGATCTTCACGACCCAGATAATCATGATGATGTGATCACTAATCTAGAGCCAGACATCTTGGAATCGGAAGTCAAGTGGGCCTTAGAAAGCATCACTACGAACAAAGCTAGTGGAGGTGATGGAATTCCAGTGGAGCTGTTTCAAATCCTGAAAGATGATGCTGTGAAAGTGCTGCACTCAATATGCCAGCAAATTTGGAAAACTCAGCAGTGGCCACAGGACTGGAAAAGGTCAGTTTTCATTCCAATTCCAAAGAAAGGCAATGCCAAAGAATGTTCCAACTACCGCACAATTGCACTCATCTCACATGCTAGTAAAGTAATGCTCAAAATCCTCCAAGCCAGGCTTCAGCAATACGTGAACCGTGAACTCCCTGATGTTCAAGCTGGCTTTAGAAAAGGCAGAGGAACCAGAGATCAAATTGCCAACATCCGCTGGATCATGGAAAAAGCAAGAGAGTTCCAGAAAAACATCTACTTCTGCTTTATCGACTATGCCAAAGCCTTTGACTGTGTGGATCACAATAAACTGTGGAAAATTCTGAAAGAGATGGGAATACCAGACCACCTAACCTGCCTCTTGAGAAATCTGTATGCAGGTCAGGAAGCAACAGTTAGGACTGGACATGGAACAACAGACTGGTTCCAAATAGGAAAAGGAGTGCGTCAAGGCTGTATATTGTCACCTGAGATGGTGATGAACAGGGAGGCCTGGCGTGCTGCAATTCATGGGGTCGCAAAGAGTCGGACACAACTGAGCGACTGAATTGAACTGAACTGAACTGAACTGGACCCCATGACCAGGATACCAGGGAGCCCAGTGGGTAGCGGACGGGAGACAGGAGCCCCAAGAGGCATCACTTCGTTTCAAAGTTAGTCAGTCTGCCCACCTGCCAGCAAGGCCGCCTGCCGCGGGCTCCCCGGGAGAGGGTTGTGAACTGGGGTGGTCAGCAATTTCCCTTTTCCCTTTCCTGCCGGGTGCGTCCCCGCCGCACCCCCCTCCCACTCAGCCCCTCCTGGCCGCCCGGGCAAGTCTTGCAGCAGAAAGACTCAAACGCTTTCGTGATCTGACTGTTTTCAAACAGGTTTGGCTCCTGTGAGCCCTACCAGCTGTGACTAATAGCAAAGAGAAGCGGGGGTTGCGGTGGGGAGGAGGGAAGAAGCTTCTCGAGCCTGCAGGCTTCAGACAGGCAGGCTCTGGGGGAAACAAGAGAAAGCCATTAACTAACCACAGTGTTATCTTGATTCTCTGGGAGAAACGGGCTGGGGACGCCTAATGAACTAGCCTTAACGTTTCAAACTGAACGTGCCTCTGGGAGCTCTGCTAGAACAAACAGCGTGACAGATCAATGCTTGGTTCCTATATCAAGAGAAAAGGTTATTCACCCCTCTAAGGAATTCGAGGGTTAGTATATCTCTATGATATACTTCCTCTCCTTTTAAAATTTTAACTTTTCTCAGCATGTTCAGGAATAAGCAGTGGGTAAGAGGGCGTGCCTACATGCGGACGGTGTGTTTAAACATCTGGTTTCAAAGTTCATTAAGAGGAGATATGCCTGTAAGATAGAAGAGCATTTCTTTCTCCACCTTCTTGACCATAGCTCATTTTTGGGGGGTTGCTGTTGCTCCGCATAAGGTAGATATTTCAAAAGAAATTATACAGCCTTCAATTTCCACACCTCAGACTGAGGTGGGGTCAAGGTACAAGCAAGTAAAGCTCACTTTCTTGGTTCAAAAAGCCCCATGTGGCTACTAACCATAGATTTTCAAAAGGTGACTGGGTTTCTTCACCAATCCTCCTAACTGTTCATTTTCTAGGAGGCTTAACTGCTTCTGGGTTATCATTTGGAAGAATTTCTGGATATGAAGTGACATAAAAAGCAACTTTCTTATCTTGTCGGTCAGTAATAACTGAGATGGAATGTGTTTTGTGTTGCCCTCCAGGGTAGCCAAGGGGCTGCCAATTGTACTCTGTCAAAAATGATCTTGGACTCCCAAATTAAAAAAAAAAAGGAGAAAAAGGATAAATTTCAGGAAACTGTTGTTCGGTTCAGACTCATACTTGAATCCTGCTAGTCTTTATTCTTACAGGAGATTTTCATTTAAGATAGGTCACATAAATTCTTTATTTCTTTGCTTTTTTTTTTTTTTTTTTTGGGTGCTAATTTTTAGCCAGCTGTGTGTCCTAGTGAGTTTATGGATTATTTTCTCTCTCTATCCTCTATGTCAGTGTCAGACTTTATTTTTTTGGGCTCCAAAATCACTGCAGATGGTGACTGCGGCCATGAAATTAAAAGACACTTACTCCTTGGAAGAAAAGTTATGACCAACCTAGATAGCATATTGAAAAGCAGAGACATTCCTTTGCTAACAAAGGTCCGTCTAGGCAAGGCTATACTTTTTCCAGTGGTCATGTATGGATGTGAGAATTGGACTGTGAAGAAAGCTGAGCACCGAAGAATTGATGCTTTTGAACTGTGATGTTGGAGAAGACTCTTGAGAGTCCCTTTGACTGCAAGGAGATCCAACCAGTCCATTCTGAAGGAGATCAGCCCTGGGTGTTCTTTGGAAGGAATGATGCTAAAGCTGAAACTCCAGTCCTTTGGCCACCTCATGCGAAGAGTTGACTCATTGGAAAAGACTCTGATGCTGGGAGGGATTGGGGGCAGGAGGAGAAGGGGACGACCGAGGATGAAGGGGCTGGATGGCATCACCGACTTGATGAACGTGAGTTTGAGTGAACTCTGGGAGATGGTGATGTGTCCATCTCCATCCACACAGGCCTGGTGTGCTGCGATTCATGGGGTGGCGAAGAGTTGGACACGACTGAGTGACTGAACTGAACTGAACTAATCCTCTATGTAAGCGAATGTGAAAGTATTAGTAGCTCAGTTGTGTCCAACTTTTTATGACACCATGGACTGTAGCCCACCAGGCTCCTCTGTCCATGAGACTCTCCAGGCAAGAGTACTAAAGTGGCTTGTCACTTCCTTTTCCAGGGTATCTTCCTGATCGAGGGATCAAACCCAGGTCTCTTGCATTGCAGGCAGATTCTTTACCATCTGAGCCACCAGGGTTGCCCTTAAATCCGGGTAATTTGATAATTGGTCTTTAATAAACAAAAGTGAAAGCAAGTTCTCTCTCCTCCTGGAATCTCACTCTCTCCTAGATTCCCAAGTGTTCTTTGGAACCGCTTTCTAAGCAGAGTTCCTTATATCAGAAAGGCAGCTATCTATGAATAGAATTTATACAGAACAGACCTCTTCACTACCTCTTATCCATCAACATGCTGTCCTATTCTGCAAAGTGAATTATTGGAGAGTAGTATACTATGCGGTTACTATTTCTGTGAAAATTTTAAAAGGCTTACTACATGCATACTTTGACCCAGCAATTCCAATTTCAATAATTTTTCTAAGAAAACTACCAAAGATCTGTTGAATTTTACCTCTATAGTTATCACAGCAGCAATAATGTTAAACATGCTTTTCCAACCTAATTATTATGTTTTATTATGTTGTCTAACAGAAACATTCATTGTCTTGCCACCTTTCATTTTTCTTTTTAATACCTGCTAAGTAAACCAACTTTCTCTAATAAGTACAAAATGGAAAATTAGGTAAATCTCACTTGAATTATTATAGTGTATTAGCCTGTTTGAGCTGCCATAACAAATATGACAGAATGAGTGCCTTAAGCAACAGAATTTCTTTCTCACAGGTCTGGAGACTGAAAATCCAAGATCAAGGTGGTGGCAAGGTGGTTTTCATTCTGAGGCCTCTTTGCTGGGCCACTCAGTGGCCACCATCTCTCTGTGTGCTCATATCATTCCTTCCTTGTGTGTGGAGTGAGAGGGGGAGAAATGAGAGAGAGGGAGAAGAAGAGGGAAAGAGAGAGTTTTCTTCCACATCTCTTAATAAAGACACTAACCCTGTTAGATCAGGGCCTCACCCTCATGACCTCATTTAACCTTAATGACTTCCTTTGAGCCCCCTTTCTCCAAATACAGCCACCCTGGAGGTTAGGGACTCAGCATAGGAATCTGGTGGTGATGAGAGGTAAGATGGGGAACAAACATCCAGTCTACAACATGCAGTTTCCTAGTTAGTAAAAGTTTTTCTTAATGAGACATTCTTTAGAGAAGCATCTCATTGAGTCTCAAATAAGATTCTATAATTAGACCAAAGAAGCTTCGCACCACTGCTTGAAGCAAGTCTTCCTTGTAGCTGTTCACACATTCAGTCAGAAGGTCTGGGCTCTACCCTTAACCAGCTATGCAACAGGATACAAGGCTCATGACCTTTCTGGATCTTGATTTCTACATGTTTAAACAGAAGGAATTAAACCAGATGTCTTAGCTCCAAATTTCATGCATCTGTGACTTGTTTCTTGTAGCTCAATGTTCTCACACCTGTGATACAACTGTCAGAAATGATAATGTGGTACCTAACATATTTTGCAAAATTCGTAGTTGTAAGAATTGCATATACAAATGATTTATGTGTGTGTACTGATTTTTTCACTAAGATCATTTATACATATCATTCTGGATTATTGTTATATTCAACAGAATAAAGTATGTAGAATTCCCTTTAATTCAATCCTTGAAGTTGGAAGCAAGTGGAATGAAATACAACTCAAATATAAAGGAGAAATTGGATCCATATTTGGAATTTCATCAAAAACAGGAACAGGGAGGAACATTCCAGGAAAATTATGTAATTCCTTTTATGAGTAGAATATTGGTGAACATATTTCAAAATCTGAGCCATATTAATACATTTTATATTGATATTTATTGCCTAGCAATTTCCTCCATATATGCCATAAAACAAAGACAGCTTTGTCTGATGAACTCCTAGTACCAATTATATAAACAAGTTGGTAAGGACATAAAAGGAAAAAGGAAAAAAGTTTAAATATTGGATTTTACATCAACAAGTCTGTAAGAAACTCAAAGGTTGGAGGTTATCAACTTTGGTTTGACTCTTGGGTTAGTCTTCAGTCAGCTGGTCTTATAAAAGAACAATCTGCTGATGGGTATATTGAGGAAGTTGAAATAATCAGCCTCAGAAGGTGCTGCATTTCAGTAGTGAGTGAAATCATTCCTAGATTCGAGAGCCTAGAAAATTTCCATGATTATTAGAGACAAAAGTCTCCACTTAACTGTAGTATTTTAACAGATAGTTACTTTATTATTGAGGAAGTTGAAATAATCAGCCTCAGAAGGTGCTGCATTTCAGTAGTGAGTGAAATCATTCCTAGATTCGAGAGCCTAGAAAATTTCCATGATTATTAGAGACAAAAGTCTCCACTTAACTGTAGTATTTTAACAGATAGTTACTTTAAAAGACACTCATTAAGCAGTTTCCATTAATCGACCCCACTGGGCATAGACGGCTCAACTTCAGAGGCTTTCTGGGTGTGTCTTT
Source organism: Cephalophus harveyi (assembly GCA_006410635.1). NCBI lineage: Eukaryota > Metazoa > Chordata > Mammalia > Artiodactyla > Bovidae > Cephalophus > Cephalophus harveyi. The sequence continues at coordinate 153,235 of SJYT01035244.1, read as the reverse complement.
TTATGTAGTATTTATAAATGTTTTATAAATCTTTTTTATATCTGCTTCTTGCTGCACCCCCTCATTGCCTTAAATACAAAGTTCTGGTCCCAACAAACTCCATGCCACACCCAATGCAATTTTAAGCTACACTAGGTTAAATGAGATAGGGCAAGAATACACAGAAGAACTGTACAAAAAAGATCTTCACGACCCAGATAATCATGATGATGTGATCACTAATCTAGAGCCAGACATCTTGGAATGTGAAGTCAAGTGGGCCTTAGAAAGCATCACTACGAACAAAGCTAGTGGAGGTGACGGAATTCCAGTTGAGCTGTTTCAAATCCTGAAAGATGATGCTGTGAAAGTACTGCACTCAATATGCCAGCAAATTTGGAAAACTCAGCAGTGGCCACAGGACTGGAAAAGGTCAGTTTTCATTCCAATTCCAAAGAAAGGCAATGCAAAAGAATGCTCCAATTACCGCACAATTGCACTCATCTCACATGCTAGTAAAGTAATGCTCAAAATCCTCCAAGCCAGGCTTCAGCAATACGTGAACCGTGAACTCCCTGATGTTCAAGCTGGCTTTAGAAAAGGCAGAGGAACCAGAGATCAAATTGCCAACATCCGCTGGATCATGGAAAAAGCAAGAGAGTTCCAGAAAAACATCTACTTCTGCTTTATCGACTATGCCAAAGCCTTTGACTGTGTGGATCACAATAAACTGTGGAAAATTCTGAAAGAGATGGGAATACCAGACCACCTAACCTGCCTCTTGAGAAATCTGTATGCAGGTCAGGAAGCAACAGTTAGGACTGGACATGGAACAACAGACTGGTTCCAAATAGGAAAAGGAGTGCGTCAAGGCTGTATATTGTCACCNATGACCAACCTAGATAGCATTTTCAAAAGCAGAGACATTACTTTGCCGACTAAGGTCCGTCTAGTCAAGGCTATGGTTTTTCCTGTGGTCATGTATGGATGTGAGAGTTGGACTGTGAAGAAGGCTGAGCGCCGAAGAATTGATGCTTTTGAAGTGTGGTGTTGGAGAAGACTCTTGAGAGTCCCTTGGACTGCAAGAAGATCCAACCAGTCCATTCTGAAGGAGATCAACCCTGGGATTTCTTTGGAAGGAATGATGCTAAAGCTGAAACTCCAGTACTTTGGCCATCTCATGCGAAGAGTTGACTCATTGGAAAAGACTCTGATGCTGGGAGGGATTGGGGGCAGGAGGAGAAGGGGGCGACCGAGGATGAGATGGCTGGATGGCATCACTGACTCGATGGATGTGAGTCTGAGTGAACTCCGAGAGATGGTGATGAACAGGGAGGCCTGGCGTGCTGCGATTCATGGGGTCGCAAAGAGTCGGACACGACTGAGCGACTGAACTGAACTGAAGAGGGTAAGAATCAGACAACAATAAGGCACAGCATTTCTGTAATGAGGAAATAGGTTCACTGTAAGGATGAGGACATGTTCAGAAACAATGCTTTCAAGGTAAAGCTATTTCCAAAAGAATTTAGCCTGGACAATTATCCAGATAAATGCAGCTGGAGAGATAATCAATTTGGAGAGGGCCAAGCAAAAACAGAAGATGTATAATTTAATTATCTGATTACATTATTTTCATAACTTCCATTTTACACATAATTGTTAGCTATCTTTATGATTTTATAGTTTACAAAAGTAGTCAAATATTTCACAATGACCCATTAAAATGGAGAAAACTTGGGGGTTTGCACATGAATGTTTGAAAATTCCACGTTTTGTGCCAGCTGCTCTAGTCTTGGGGAAAGGACTTACCCAGCTGCTCCAAGAGGAGCTCTTGTTTAGCTGGCTTCAAGTTCAATACCCTCCCCCATCATCATTCTCCTGACATCATCCTGACATTAAATAACTTCCAATCTCTCTTTATGATAGCATTCTGCTTTATTTTTGCCCACAAAATTATTACTGACTGATATTTTCTTGCTTGTTTTCTGTCTTTACTCATTAAAATGCAAGCTTTGTGAACACAAGGCTCTTTTCTCCCTGTTTATTTCCTAATTGAAATATACTTGATTTGTAATTGTTGCATTTGTTGTTAGTGTACAGAAAAGTGGTTCAGCTCTTTATTATTATTATTGTAAACTTTTACTGGAATATAGTTGATTTACAATGTTGTGTTAGTTTTTGCCATACAGCAAAGTGAACCAGGTATACTTATACATATATCCACTCTTTTTTGATTCTTCTCCCATGTAGGTCATTGTAGACTATTGAGAAGAATTCCCTGTGCTATACAGTAGGTCCTTATTCATTATCTATTTCATATATAATCTTGTGTATGTGTCAATCTCAGTCTCCTGATTTATCCCTGCCTCCCTCAGTTCTACATGTATGTACATATATATCCTTTTTCATATTCTTTTCCATTATGGTTTATTATAGAATATTGAATATAGTTCCCTGTACTATACTCTTTTTTAAGACCTTGTTTACCTAGATTTCCAAGGCTTAGAACAGTACATTGGACACAGTAGTGTCTTAATCCATATTTGTTACAGGAATATCAGAAGAATTAATAAATGATCTTCAGTTGCCTCACTGCCCTTGAGGGTGGCATTGCCTACCTCAGAGCTGACCCAACCACTCAACAGGAAAATCCAGTTTAAAATGTTTTGCCTAAGAAGTACCCAAGAAATATTCATTTTTTTCCCTTTTACCCTTTCCTTTTATTTATTGCCTGATTGCAACTAATGAGAGAAAAGAAAGTTTCTATGTGTTGAATTTTTTACCTCTTTTCTTTAATATGAAAAGACTAACTACATCTCCATGAAATAGGGCTTGATTCCCAACTAACGCCCACCATCCTCCTTTCTGTAAAACAGTTGTTTGGATTCTGAGATTCTTATTTTCTGCAGTGTGTGTCTATTTCTCTCGACGGTTCTGTTTACAGGAGAGAGATACCTCTTTAATTTGTGTTTATGTGTATTGTTTTTCTCAGTCTTTACCCCTGTCTTTTTTTCCTTCCCTAAGAGAAGATAATCAGGTTCTCATGTTACTACTAAGTGTTCTAGCAGATGGAAAAAGGTTGCCACATGAGGTCATTGCTGTGTGGATGAACTTGTAGACGCTGACATATCAGAGAGCATCTAAGGGAAATGTTATAGGGGCCATCAAGGCCGCTTCAAATTTCCTGATTGCATATATTAAAACAGGATAAGCTCCAATTACTGGAGTCCCCGCTTCAATATAATGGAGAATTGGAGCTGTGTGTGGATTCTGATCTCTTGAAGCAGCCAAGTGTATCTGAAAATATGAAAATTAAGTTATCTATCTATAGTTGGAATAGCCAGAGAGCTAAGCAACCAGCCCCTATCATTTTGGGCAAGAGAAAAGGGGTCATGAGAGTTCAATTTGGGTTTGTGGCTTTTCACCAAACACGGGGTAGACTTGAAATGCACAGCTTCGTATTACTTTTTCCTGGTGATAAGTCAGATAAGATATGGAAACTTAGCCTCAATGGTTTTAAACCTTTCTATCTGTGATCATAAAGTAACCATTTACAAATTGGAATGCTTTACTGACCTGAGACCTGCTTGCTTCTCGACCTGTCACTACAAGGGGACTTCCAGCTAAAACAACAGCAGACTGATGCAAAAAGTTTCCCATCGTCTGTAGAGAGGAGTGTACCAGAAGACAGCTGCTCAGAACAGCTGTCTACTCACACAGCCATCTTAGGGGAGAGTGATTAATGAACTCACTTGGGCAGCGAGGAGCCCAGTTCACTGATCCATAGTTGCAGCACAGGTATTGATGTGAAACTAATGAGAAATTTGATGCTCAAATTTGAATGTTTATTCCAATTACCAACCAACAGATCCAAATTTTTTTAAAGCTCAAAGCATTAACCTTTTGTTAAGAATGGGCAACATGAAACTGTGGTTTTACACTGTGTGCTGGGACTTGCAAATTGATGTGACTAGAGTCTGTTTTGACAAATGGTACACCTCCCATGCACATCACTTTCTTTAAATGTTAGGCTTTTAACCAAGGAAGGAAGGAAAAAAGACCAGTCCTGTGCCTGTCACACTGGCATCACTTAGCACTAAACACACAGATGTAATGAAAATTCCCTCCAAAAGCAAACAACAAGAACTTAGGCTGCACATGTCTGAGTGTGGAGTCCAGAGTGAGGATACTGAGATTCTAGACTTTTTCCCTGCTCACCAGATCATACGCTCATTACTCTGCACAGCCCTGACTTTTACCTTTAAGAAACATATTAACCCTTACTCGAGAGAAAGGGCCAGCATTGCAAAGATGAGGAAAAAAAGAATAAAATAAGAGATCTACTTAAGAGAATGAAGATACAAAAGCTAGAGAAAAGAAGGCTTTAAAGAGTTGCAGCAAGTATATTAGGTCTACAACATGCGTATAGTGAATATTTGCTGCCCATTCATGCCCAGCATCCATGGCAGATACTGTTAAATAATGCTCCCTTTTACATTAGCCAGGATCCGCTTTCAGTGTGGAGATGTGGACAGCACCACCAATCAGTCAAAACCAATAGGGGAGGTGACATCCATTTGCTAGTCCAGAGTGAGAAGGCTTGGGACCCCTGCATGTCTCCTCTTGGCCCCCCTCCCTCAGGTCTCCTCCACCCACACTCACCTGTCACCTTGTGAGAAGTTCTCCCCTGACCACTGATACAGACTTGCAGCTCCCTTCCTTACCCTGCATGCCCTGGCTCTCACTTCTACCTGATACTTTCCATTTTTCCTTATTTGTTTGCTTATCTGCTCCCTCTACACCCAATCCAGAATGTTAGTCCCGTGAAGGAAATGAATTCATCACTTTTGTTTGCTGCAGAGTCCCCAGCAACTTGCTGGGTGTCTGACTCATAACGGGTGCCAGGAAATGGGTGAATGCATACAGAAGTGGATTTTGAGTAAAATACAAGCAGGGATGTCCTATGGGAAAATAATGGCTCTGCTCTCTGAAACCCATTCATACAGAAGTAGCTCAAGCAGTAAAAGTTTCTGAAAGTTAATTGCTATAAAGATCAAGTTCAATTGGATCCATCAAACAAGGTAATAGGTGGCTTTCTGAGATGGGAGACCTTTGAGAAAAAAGAACTCAGAATCTTTGTGTCCACCTGTCAGAAGAATGATAGAGAAAATCCATGAATCATACAGAAAATGGACGACCACCTCCAAGGTCCCTTCCAAATGTTCTGTGACTTATCTATTCCTTCAGAGGTTGGCTGTCACAGTTAAAGATTTATGCGGTTTCATTAAAGCCATCACACAATGCCCACAGGCTTAAAGGAGGTTGTCATGAGATTCCAGCCACTGTTCCTTCTTGGAATAATGCTAAGAATATTCTTATTCCCATTCTTGTTAGGCCCTACTAATGGAGGCATAAGAGTGATTTTGGTATATTCTTGCTAGGGAATGACTGAGGTTATCGCAGTATGTAAGCTATATCCTCAAAGCAAGGGTCCTTTCAAAGTGAAGGGAAATATTTCAGACTATTAGAATCTCATTTAGGAAATGGCAACCTTATTGCCTGAAATGAGGCCATGATGTGCAGAAAGAGTTAAATGTTCTTCCAGAAGAGCCTGACTCTAAGCCAGGATATGGCATTAAGCACAGAGAAAATTGGGCTGAATAATCCCTTTAGACTCTTTAAGGTGCTGAGCTGACATTTTGATACGTTGCAAGTTGGCAAGTCAACGTTTCGTAGTTTATCTTCAAATTCCACATTTTAAAAGTCTTATTTCCTTCTTCTGAAAAGGCTATACCTGCAACCACCTTTAGTCCTACCTACACAAAATTAGATATCTTTTTTTTTTTTCATTCAGAACAGGGAGAATTTAATATTCCAAATTTTGTGAGAAAAGAAACCCCATTTCTCCTTAAAACCTGTGGCTTAAGTTTCATAATAGTCACGGAATCTTGTAAAGACAATAAATTATGAAATGACAGCAAGATGTAAGACACTGCAGAGGCAGTGGTTTTGAAAATAAAAAAGTAAGGTATGCTTGAAATATGAGTTTTAAAATCAGTTAGGGCTATTTTATGGGGTTTGATTACAGATGTCAAAATATAATCCCTTTTCTACTCATCAGACAGGCTACTGAGACTGTTTCCCTGCTAAAATGTCCAAATTTAACTGAAGGAGAGTTTTCAAACCTGACTAGTGTGTTGTGATAGCTAAAGGAATATAAATCAGGGTGGGATTGGAAAGGAGAGTCTGTGTTTGAAAATTATTGTATGTGATAGTCACAACAGACAATCTGAAAAATCAGGTCTTGCAAGTCACATGTACATTAATTTTCTTCCCTTATCATGCAAACATCCTGTTCTCCAGAAAGCCTGCCCCATTCCTCAGCCTGTTTGCTTATCTTATGGCCCCCATTAGAATTCATCACTTCTTCATGCAACTTAACACAAGGAGAATTACCTGCCCCTTGTTGCCATCCTTCCTAGGGGGTGGGCTTCATGAGAATTGGCTGTGTCCATCAGTATTTAAGTATCTCCAGCTCTGAAATAAAGTAGGGTCTGCATAAAATTTGCTGACTATAGGAATTATGTTTGAGCCTCCGCTACTGCACGTTCTACGGCACGCTTGAGTCTCGTCTACTGTAGAATCCACCACTAGGATTCTCCGGCCTGGGTGCAATCACCTCAACTACTGTGATTCCTGTTCTAGCCCATGGCTTACTGGGACACACAGTCTCTAGGTTTCTGACCCAGAGACCTTCAGTAGAAGGAAGACTGAAAAGTAACAAAAGTGACCAGTACTATACTTAGCATCTCTGATATCTTTCTTACTTCCTTACTTACAGGAAGTTTCAAGAGCTGCTGGATAGGGTATGAATAACCAACAGTCATTGGCTCATGAGTAAGTCTGCTTGTGTGGAAACCAGATTGCCTCCAATTTGCAAATGGGAAGGATTTAAGCCAAAGGATCTCTAGCTGCTTCCAGAACTTGCTAGTGCCACCCATGAGTGTGGTTATGCTGTTTTTTTAATTACTATGCACATCCAAGAATGTATCATGTAATCGAAAGACCACGGCACTGTATATCTGTAGCAGAGAAAATCCTTTACCAGATAACAAGAATGGGATTTTCTAGCAACTTGTATGGTCAACTTTTCATGTATCAACTAATGATAGAAGGAAACCTATCTAGACAGAAGAGCTTAGCTGCAGAATAGATTTTTTTTTTCCCCAAAAGTATATAAATACCACTATATTCACTCTCTTTCTTAAAAAGTGCGATAAAATTAAAATATAAATTTCTAACTGTGCAGTGCCTCTGCGTCTAAGCTGTTGACATCTGAAAGACAATCTCTCCTTTCTGTTTCCCATTTTTTCATCTGCCTAGTGTGTGTGTGTACGTACGTAGTGGAGTCCAGATGTGAAAGGCTTCCTTCACCTTTGAAATGTGTGCTCTCTCACACATGCATGCACATGTGTGCACACACACACACACCCTTGAAATAAAGTGCCTGATCCCTGCTTTGGTTTTCCCCCTCTGGTGGGTCAAGGGTCTCTCTCTGCGGAGTCCGTCTGCACACCAGCAGTCATGCGGAACCTGTTTCTGACCGTCAGTCGGTGCGCTTGAAAGGGAGGGCCATAGCGATGGGCTGACCTTCCCGCCCAGCAGCCGGAAGGGAACCCCGTGGGGATCTCCTAAAGGGGATGTTTCTGCCTTGGTCACATCAAGGTTGTTCAGTTCAGTGACTCTGTTTTAAGTGTTCCTTGTATTCTCCACTGACCACTGGAAAAGGCAGTTTTGTTTCCTTGCCCCAGCTTCAGAGGCATTAAACTCTTCACCTTGACTTTTCTTGGAGCTGCAAAACTAGGAAAGGGCAAAAGAAAGAAGAGCTGAAAGAGGTAACAAAGACCTTTGGCGCCCTTATCATACGGGTAACCATCGTGCTCACAAACCCGGCCTATCAGGGAGGCAGTGGGCTAGCTACACAGGGTGGCCCGCTTTACAACCCATTTGGCCCTTTTTATATGCTGGGAATTTTAAAACTGTTATGCATTTCTGCCTTTTTTCATCAGGGATCTCTCCAAATATTTTTGAAAGTGGTGGTGGTGAAAGAAGACTTTTCAATTATGGATACATTTCAGAAAAATCAATGATCTTAATACTCTGCAAGGTGAGGTATTAGGGTGCAGGACTGACCAAAGGTGTGCTGAAAGTGCAGATAAATACTGTTTTTCCTAAAGAATGCACATATTTAGCATTATTTTATTTAGCTTGACAAAATCAGCGCTTCAAAGACACTTCTCAGGAGCTTTAAAAGATTAAATATTAGCCTTTGGACAAAGGATCCACGAGCCTGCATTTCATGTTGAACAATTACGGGCCACATTTCCTTTAAATGTTTCAGAGAAACGGGTAAATTTTGAAGGGGAAGCTTTTCTATTTGAGCTGTGTGAACAAAGGCAAGTTTGTATATGGGAGGGCGGCCCAGGGGATTTCTGCTAAGACAGATGAAATGATTGTGGTGAAATCAAACCACCTCGGCAGCCTCTTTGTCCAGGCTGTGCACCCTCCCGGGTGTTCTCCTTTTGCCTGGGAAAAAGTCCGGCAGTGGTCAGGCGGAGGTGGGTCAAATGAAGCCAGGCTGAATGTGCACATTGACCTCCAGGGGCCTTGAGGACGATGAAAAACAGACAATGCACAGAGAAGCGCTTTGAAAATGGTGAGATGTTATTGTTATTACAATTATGATCTTTAAATCCGCAAGACATGTTCCTGGAGAGTTTGCTGTAGTTCCCTTTGCTGCTGGTGAAAGTAACCTGAAAGGTGGGGCTTTCTCATCTCTCTCTTTTTGAGCTGAGCTCAAATATGACAAAATTATAAAACTCATTTTTGGTTAAATTGTCTGAGAGAAGTGACTGTTCATTCAATACGTTCAATTCAGAAATTGATGAAACAATTTCATGATAGCTATGAGGAACTGATACCGATTTGGAAAGAAAAATCACACCAAACACTGAGTCCTTTTACAGTGTCTCGTAGAATCCTTGGTACCTAGGAGGTAAAGATGTACCCCGTTTGACACACAGCATAAATCAGGGAGATAATATTGACCCCCACGGGCTGAGGAGGTGGTGCAGGATTAATAACTACCTCAGAAGTATTACTGGACTGGCTTGCCCCAAGGTGTGACAAACTTGGAGCCATCTTCCTTAGCAAATGGAAAAACTAAAGCTGCTGTACCCTAAAACTCCAGTCCAAATAAATTTGTATTTGGATCTGGTGAGACACCAGGATAAGTCCCCAGCCAACAGTCCAGTTCCCCAACTTCTCAGTAACATCTGTCCAATTTTAACTTGTGGCTGTAGATTGAAACCATGCAAAATCCTGTGGTTACAGTAATTTCCACCAGGAAACCATGAAACAACGAGTGGTATGCAAATGAAGAATTTTCAGTCCGCTTTTTAAAAAAATTTCCAAGTTGGAAATTGAGGTTTGGTAGTACACAAGGACTAAAGTGATGAACTAACTCCAATCACAGCTCTGGAAGTGGAAAATTTGGAAGTTTCCTTTGCCCTGACAAGCGCTTTTAGCTTGTTTTTGATTTATAGGATTTAGTGTCTGGGAGAAAGTCTTTCGGAGAGAAAGCAAGAAGGAGATGGTAGTGGATTCCTCACTCCGCTCCCCCCCACCCCCCCCACACGACCCTGACTATTAAGAGTATCATTTCCTCAGTAGGTCCTTTCATTGCATTGAATCCAGACCACAATCTGCAAAACAGGCATTATTTTTATTCCCATTTAAAAGTTGCACTAAATGAAGGTTGACTAAGATTGGCGCAAACAGACTTTAAAAACTGACACAAAGCTTCAGAAACGCAAATCTTTCTTCCTTCGCAAACGGGACTTCAGCTCTGTCCTCCCCTCCTCTCCACTCCTAATACTGTTCTGACAGTTTCGGCCTTTGGAGACCCCCAGGGAGAGCCAGGTGGGGAAGAAAGCACGTGGGCGACTCCTCTCAGACCGGGTTTAAGTGTGCTCTCATCCTCGCCCCCACAGCATTAGCGCTGATGTTGGACTCATGGCAAAGGGGGGTGTTTTGCAAGTTTGTTCTCAAGGTTGGTGGCCTCCAGTCAGGGCTTATCTCTAAGTTACTTCTCAAGAACGGGGCCAGATCAATACTGTATTCTTTCAGACCTCTCTAAACCCAGCGGGGAAGGCAATCACGGCCGGGCGGCTCCCTGCACCTTCTGGAGCGGATCAATACTCCGACAGCGTGGAGCTTTGTTCCTCCCCCAGCTCTAAGATGTTCTGCATGCTCTACATGATTGCTTAAAGGCTCGCGTTCCCTTCCCCCTGGATGACAACACCACTCCCGCCCTCATCGTCCCTAATACTATCACTATAATTGCCTTGACATTAAATAGCAGCACAAACCCAGCGCCTGGGCTTTGAGGTGTTTTATCTTTTTTGAACATCTCTATTAGTAAGGGCTGTTGATTTGCCTTTAATATGTAGTCGGAGCTTTAATGCAAACCTGCACTTATTTACAGTGCTTTGCGGAACCCACTGAGATGATTTTACCTGTGGGAATCATATAGGGACTGTTGCAGGGGAGAGGGAGGTATAAACGCGTAAGCCCAAGAATATTAGCTTAAACTTTATGCAGCTTGAAGCCCATTATAGCTACCCCATACCGCCACAGAAATTGTCTTAGAAGAGCTCTGTGTCTTATTTACTTTTTAAATGATGCTGGGTAAAATGAAATATTTATTTTACTGTTTTTCAACCAACATTCCAGTAAGTGGTAAATAATACGAAGGCTCAACAGATCCTGTTTCTCCAATTCCTGTTTGTTGCTGTTGCCTGCTAAGTAAAGTTATTGATATGCTCTGAGTCTCTACCACACACATGTCTCCTCAGTGCTCATCTCCCTCCAAATACACCAAAACAATAAAAAATAAAGTATAACAAATATATTATGTGATAGCATTGAAATAGAGAAGTTTAAATGAAAACTCATTACTTTAGCTTAAGGAATAAAAGTCCAGCACTTTAATCTCTTTCTGATGGCTTCAACCACATCCCTTGAGCTCCTTCCCTGTTGTTATGCCCCTGTCCTGGGTCCCAACCTCCATTATTGCTCTTTTGTTGTTTCAAGACTTCTCCGTACTGTTCAGCTTGTCCCTTCCCCTTAGACACGTGTAACTCTCGGCCTTTCTTTGCTCCTTTAAGTCCATCACACCCTTCAGGATCTGGTGCCCATCTCAGTCCCTCTGGGAACCACTGGAAACGGTCCGACCCAGTGGGTCACAGTGGAGCACTGCTGTTCATCGGTTATGAGTCAGACTGCAAGACAGTTGGACGTTTGCAGTCAAAAGCAGTTGAACTTCCAAAGTTTGCCAATGATTTTTTAATGATAATTGGGGTGATGGATATTGATAATTATCAACTGGTCAATTAAGACATGAAAGTTCAAGGCTATCCTTAATCTTTTTATTCTTTCACTGATACACTGATATATTTCTAAGAATAATAGAAAGGGCCACAGTCTTAATTGCACCTTCCTTGAAACGTGTCTTAGAGAACTTGTAGGTCACTGAAGGTCACCCACTGGTAGTATGAGATATTTAGGATGTGCTGTAACACCCCCCAATGGATCATTTTTATTTGTTGGGTCATCCACACACTCAGTGGGATTCCCAGATGGTGTAGTGGTAAAGAATCCATCTATCAATGCAAGAGATGCAGGCTTGATCCCTGTGTCGGGAAGATCCCTTGGAGTAGGAAATGACAACTGCTTCAGTATTATTTTCTTTTTCTTTCTTTCAGTATTCTTGTCTGGAAAATTCCATGGACAGAGGAGCCTGGTGGGCTACAGTCCATGTGGTCGCAAAGAGTTGGACACACTGAGCTACTGAACATGCACACACCACAGACTCAACACTATACCTTGTATAAATATACTTAGGTATATATCTACCTAAAGAAACTAAAGATCTATATATGGAAAACTATAAAACACTGATGAAAGAAATCAAAGAGGACACTAAAAGATGGAGAAATATACCATGTACATGGATCAGAAGAATCAATATAGTGAAAATGAGTATACCACCCAAAGCAATCTACAGATTCAATGCAATCCCTATCAAGCTACCAGCAGTATTTTTCACAGAACTAGAACAAATAATTTCAAGATTTGTATGGAAATACAAAAAACCTCGAATAGCCAAAGCAATCTTGAGAAAGAAGAATGGAACTGGAGGAATCAACCTGCCTGACTTCAGGCTCTACTACAAAGCCACAGTCATCAAGACAGTATGGTACTGGCACAAAGACAGAATTATAGATCAATGGAACAAAATAGAAAGCCCAGAGATAAATCCACACACCTACGGACACCTTATCTTTGACAAAGGAGGCAAGAATATACAATGGAGTAAAGACAATCTCTTTAACAAGTGGTGCTGGGAAAACTGGTCAACCACTTGTAGAAGAATGAAACTAGATCACTTTCTAACACCACACACAAAAATAAACTCAAAATGGATTAAAGATCTAAAATCATTTGAATCTGTTCTAATGAGATGGATGAAACTGGAACCTATTATACAGAGTGAAGTAAGCCAGAAAGAAAAACACCAATACAGTATACTGACACATATATATGGAATTTAAAAAGATGGCAATGATGACCCTGTATGAGAGACAGCAAAAGAGACACAGATGTATAGAATGGACTTTTGGACTCTGTGGGAGAGGGAGAGGGTGGGATGATTTGGGAGAATGGCATTGAAACATGTATGCTATCATGTAAGAATGAAGCACCAGCCTATGTTCGATACAGGATACAGGATGCTCGGGGCTGGTACATGGGGAAGATCCAGAGAGAGGAAATGGGGTGGGATGTGGGAGGGGGATTCAGGATTGGGATCTCATATACACCCATGGTGGATTCATGTCAATGTATGGCAAAACCAATATGGTATTGTAAAGTAAAATAAAGTAAAAATTAAAAAAAAAATCATTAGGCACTGAACAAATACTAATTAATGTGTTGGCTGGTGGGAGTCATCTTTTAATAGAAACCAAGTATGTCTGTGGGTTGTACAGGCACTGTGCCCATGAAAAAGAAAAGGGGGGGGGGAGATAATTTAGAATGTATCCAGTATTGCAAACTAATTAGATGAATTGTCACTTCTGATGGCAGATACACCAAGCAAAGTTGCTTTAGTTAGTAGTTTGCTTAATTTATTACAGAGTCCATTTGAGGTTGAATATTTAAGTACAGCTCCTGAATACACTGGACTACTAAGATATACAATTAAAAAGTCTAGCTGAAGCATTCTGATGCTTTAAGCTGTTTCATATAGCTGAGAAAAGAAAGCAAGTGTCAGAAACTTGACTATTTTACCCAGGAAAAAAAGAATTGATTTTACCTGGTGGAAGAACACAGAATGACAGCCATATAACAATGGAGTGTTGCAAAATACAACATGTAACATATATAATGTGTGCAGAGGAGAGAAAGAAAGAGAATGATACAGAGTAAATTATTTCTCCTTCATTCATGTAAACTGATTACAACCGAATTAATATGCATTTTTCAAGGGCATACTGTATTACGGCTAAAGAAGTTACAAGCAGTGTGTGCAAGATTTTATGAAATTTATTTTAAAAGCATCTGTCTGAGATAGTGATGTAGACAATGAAAGCATAATGGAGGACAAAAGTCATCATACAGAGGACAGGTAGCTGCTGACAGTGAAACTACAGCAATTTAGAAAGTTAAAAGAAATTAAAATTCAAGTTCTGTATTTAATTGTTAATGTAATACATTTTCAACAAGGTAAAGACTTCCTTCCCTCCTTTTTTTCTTTTCATCCTTCTTCCTGCCTCTCTCCTGCATTTCTCTCTGTCTCTTACTCTGTCCTTTGTCTCTCTCCGTTATCTGCTGTCTCTATGTCTCTGCCTCTGTCTCTGTATTTGTCTCTTTGTCTCTATTTCTGTCTCTTTGTCTCTATTTCTGTCTCTGTCTCTCACTGTGTCTTCCCTGTGTGTGTGTGTCTCTCTCTCTTGAATTCTATAAAGAGGAGTTATCAAAGTCATCGATTTGGGCACGTTTATGACATGGCGGGAAGGGACTGGCTGATCCTTTGCAATCTATGACCTTGAGAAGCTACTTGTTTTCATGATAATTTTCTTTTAGTATCATAGACAGCTAATTCAAGCTGTCTACCTAGTATCCCATGCCAGCTTGGTAATACTATGCTGCATAAACTTATTTTAGCTCACAGAATAAAAAGTGCTATACCAAATGAGAGGATCATTGATATCACCATTTCCTTAAATCCCTCATATTTCTTGTCCATTATTCATTACTATTGCTACTCAGTGAACATCCACTCTGAGCCAGGCACAAATTTTTAAAATGTCTTTGGATGGCTAAAGATCTCTATTAGTTGAATGTTCACATGTGCGTGCTCAGTCACTCAGTCATGTCTGGCTCTTTGTGACCCCATGGACCGTAGCCTGCCAGGCTCCTCTGTCCATGGAATTTTCTGGGCAAGGATACTGGAGTCGGTTGCCATCTTCTCCTCCAGTGGATCCTCTTGACCCAGGGATCAAACTGGTGTCTCCTGCATTGGCAGGTAGATTCTTTACCACTGACTACCTGGGAAGCCCGTCAACTGAATGTACTTCATTGTTTATAAGAATACCATGTTTAGCATAAAGACGTTCATTTGAATCTTCCCCCATGTCTACCTGGAAAGTGTTTACATTTTCATGCTAGTGATGGCATGAGTTTAGCATTTAATATTTAGTTTGGGGCATTTTTAAGCATAAAAAATCAAGCTGGCTTAGATTAGCCATTTTCAGTCCAAAAAAGTTAACTTCTGGAGAAAAATTCATCTAACAATCTAATTGTTTGCCTAACCAGACAGAGTTCAGTGTTTTCTGTGACAGGATCATAGAGGCGCACAGGGTATTGAACATTGTCTTCAGATTATTTTCCCCACTTTCTAAAGTTATATCAGAGCCATACACTTTTTAAAATATAATATTGCTTTTTAAAACATTAAGACTTATAGAAGCTTGTAAAAAATTGTACAATCACTCTACAATGAATGAATGAATGTGCAATTTGTCATCTTCCCAGAATTAGGTCAGACTTCCTGGTGGCTCAGACGGTAAAGCGTCTGTCTACAATGTGGGAGACCTGGGTTCGATCCCTGGGTAGGGAAGATCCCCTAGAGAAGGAAATGGCAATCCACTCCAGTACTATTGCCTGGAAAATCCCATGGACAGAGAAGCCTGGTAGGCTACAGTCCATGGGGTCGCAGAGTCGGACATGACTGAGTGACTTCACTTCACTTCCTGGTCTTTCTTATGTCTGGCACCAGCTAGATCCTCACTTATGCTCAAATTTTTTAGGGGTTCCCCTGAGTTCCTCAGGATTGATAGTCTGCTTGACTGAATCACAGAACTCAGGAGAGCTCTTTACTTATAATTACAGTTTTATCCTAACAAAAGGATGCAAATTAGAAACAGCCAAGGACAGGTCTGGGAGAGTCCCACAGGTGAAGTCGCCCTTGTTAGAGAAGCTTACTCAGGCTTTAGTGTCCAGAGTGTTTAGTGGGGCTTCATTAAATAGACATCATCAATGAAATCATTGGTCAAATGACAATATCCAGGCCCTCTCCTCTTCCCAGAGAATGGGTGGGTGCTGAGTAACTCAAAGCTCCACCCTCTAATTACCTGATTGATCTTTTTGGCTTGACTCTCTTCCACCTTGAGTAATTTTATTAGCATAAACTATGTAGGGATTCACCATGAGTCACTCAGTTAACATAAACAATCAGATGTGGTCCAAGGGGACCACCAAAAGGAAAAAAGACAGATAATCCCAAGGCTGTAAAGAGACACTCCTAAAGATAGGAAGTTCCAAGTGTTTAGAGTAGACCTCCCAGGGCCCAGGGACAAAAGCCAGCTAATGTCTTTATTATACAGAAATATTATTTTGTTGAACCATATAAGATACAAACACCTAAGTGTTTCCACATGTTTCTCTTGTAAGAATAAGGATATTTTCATAGTAGAGTACAATATTTAAAATAATTAAAATATAACTATTGAAACTAAGGAAATGAAATACATATAAAATAGTGTTATTTAATACATAGTCCAATTCAATATTTGGCAGTTGTCTCAACTTTTTTTTCCTTTCAGTTCTGTTTCCAGTCTAAAATCACACATGTCAGTTAGTTGTTCATCTTATTACTTTTTAAAAATCAGAAACCATTCCTTAGTTTTAGTCTTTTCTTTCATGACATTTGATAGTTGGGAAGAGCATAGACTAGCTGTCTATATCCATTATTTAAAAAGGTGTTTTTAAATAAAGGTTTATTTAAAAAGCCTCCCAATTTGGAATTGTCTGATTGTTTCCTCCTGATTTGATTCAGGTTATTCATTTTCTGCCAAGATTACTGTATAAGTTTTACCCTGTCCTTCTCTGTGAACCATATCAGGAAGCACATGATGTTGATATAGGTTGTTTATACACTATTTTTCTACTGTAAAGACCTCTAATTTTTTTTTGCTCGGTAATTAATAAGAAATCCAAATGGAGATATTTCTAGACTATGTGGACACACTATAACAAAATCTCACAATAGTTTTATGATCCATTGATAGTTCTTATCTATATTAATTATTACCATGGTCATTCCAAAGTGATGAATTTCTAACCCTGTTTGTCCTCTGATATTTGTTACTTACTAGAAAAGAGCTTTCCCTTCACTCCTTTGTATTTGCTTGTTTGTTTAACTTTTAGCATCAAAGTCTGGATTCTTTTTTTATTTACTATGTTGTTATGATTCTGCTAAATTTTCACCTGTGAATGTATATGTTCAGCAATAATTCACAAGCCACTATATGTGAAATGGTGAGATTTAGGAAATACTAGTTTGTATCTCTTACAAATAAGAAAGCTGTCATTTGGAAACAGAATAGGAATCCTTCATTTAATTCCTAGCTTTTTTAGACCTTCTCAATGAAATATGAATGTTGCAATAAACATTGTCTGTTTCAAACAAGCAAATAAATAAGTGTACAAAATCTTTCTAGCTGTAACTGTAATTTTGCAGAGAATGAGCTTTTATTCAAATGATCACAAAAAACTGATTCAATCTGTACTCCAAAACATATCCCCTATTGAGAGAGGAACTGAATACATCCTTAAAGGTCAACTGGTTTTAAAATTATACCAATCTGTTTCATTCAATCATTATACAGTGATTTCAATGGGAGGATGAACATGGAAATTCGCCGTGTGCAATGAGGTAAGCCATGGAGTATAGAGAGCTCTACTGGATGTGAAGCTTGTCATTACCTTCTGACACAACAGTTCCCTTTTACCCGCTGCCTGTCAACACTGGCAACTCCAGCATCATGTTTTCTTCCCTGGCATCTCAACTAGACTCCATCCTCCTTAGTAGCATGTGTGTAAGACAGTTCCCTCTTCTGAAGACCTGGTAGAGCACGTTGATTAAGGTATACATCCTTCCCTGCGAGAAGACTTGCAGAGCAGGTTATCAGGAAAGAGGATGGAGGGAACATAAAGATGCTGGGTGTCTACTGGGAAGGCTATTGTGAGGAGTGAGGAGGCAGACGCCCCAAGACAATATAGCCTGCCTTCCAGCCTGGTCACTGGCTAATCTGGCCACACTTTAATAGATACTTTCTCGAGACACTGCCCTACTCCAAGGGATGCTTGGAGAGAGTGAGGCACATGGCAATCATTCAGAATGACATTTATTCAGACATGTCTAAAAACTGGCCATCTAGCTGACCATATGGAATTTCTGCTTTCCATACCCAGCTCTATTTCTCTTTTTGTCCATGAAACTCCTCTCCTTCTAACATGTCATACAATTTACTTATTTACAAGGACAATTTATTTCCTTCAACTCTTACCACTCCCATCCCTCCCCCAACTAGAATGTAAGCACCAAGAAGGCAAGTATTCCTGTTTTATTCCCAGATATGTGTTTGGCTCTTAGGATATAGTAGTAGCTCCATAATATTTGTGGAATGAATGAATATCTACATTGTGGATAAAGTGCTCTCTCATTTTCCCTTAAGATGAAAGTTTGTAACTTAAATTCTTTGTTTCTATCATTTTAAAAAGGGACAATTGGACACACACCAGGTTTTCTCATTAACATCAAGTTAATTCTCTACCTAGATGTTTCCCGCTGTTCTAGGGTATTTTGCAAAAAGTTCAGTTCAGCTCAGTTCAGTCACTCAGTCATGCCCGACTTTTCGCGACCCCATGAATTGCAGCACACCAGGCCTCCCTGTCCATCACCAACTCCCAGAGTTCACCCAAACTCATGTCCATCGAGTCGGTGATGCCATCCAGCCATCTCATCCTCCGTCATTCCCTTCTCCTCCTGCCCGCAATCCCTCCCAGCATCAGGGTCTTTTCCAACAAGTCAACTCTTCGCATGAGGTGGCCAAAGTATTGGAGTTTCAATAGCATCAGTCCTTCCAATGAATACCCAGGACTGATCTCCTTTAGGATGGACTGGTTGGATCTCCTTGCAGTCCAAGGGACTCTCAAGAGTCTTCTCCAACACCACAGTACAAAAGCATCAATTGGTGCTCAGCTTCCTTCACAGTCCAACACTCACATCCATATATGACCACTGGAAAAACCATATGGACTTCCCTGGTGGCTCAGATGGTAAACAGTCTGCCTACAATGCGGGAGACCTGGGTTTGATCCCTGGGTTGGGAAGATCCCCTGGAGAAGGAAATGGCAACCCACTCCAGTACTCTTGCCTGGAAAATCCCATGGATGGAGGGGCCTGGTTGGCTACGGTCCATGGGGTCGCCAAGAGTCGGACACGACTGAGCAACTTCACTATCTATCTATGAATCCATAGCCTTGACTAGACAGACCTTTGTTGGCAAAGTAATGTCTGTTTTTGAATATGCTATCTAGGTTAGTCGTAACTTTCCTTCCAAGGAATAAGCGTCTTTTAATTTCATGGCTGTGATCACTGACTGCAGTGATTTTGGAGCCCCTAAAAATAAAGTCAGCCTTGGTTTCCACTGTTTCCCCATCTTTTTCCCATGAAGTGATGGGACCAGATGCCATGATCTTCATTTTCTGAATGTTGAGCTTTAAGCCAACTTTTTCACTCTCCTCTTTCACTTTCATCAAGAGGCTTTTCAGTTCTTCTTCACTTTCTGCCATAAGGGTAATGTCATCTGCATATCTGAGGTTGTTGATGTTTCTCCCGGCAATCTTCATTCCAGCTTGTGTTTCTTCCAGTCCAGCGTTTCTCATGATGTACTCTACATATAAGCTAAATAAGCAGGGTGACAATATACAGCCTTGATGTACTCCTTTTCCTATTTGGAACCAGTCTGTTGTTCCATGTCCAGTTCTAACTGTTGCTTTCTGACCTGCATACAGATTTCTCAAGAGGCAGGTCAGGTGATCTGGTATTCCCATCTCTTTCAGAATTTTCCATAGTATATTGTGATCCACACAGTCAAAGGCTTTGGCATAGTCAATAAAGCAGAAATAGATGTTTTTCTGGAATTCTCTTGCTTTTTCCATGATCCAGCGGATGTTGGCAATTTGATCTCTGGTTCTTCTGCCTTTTCTAAAACCATAGTGCCTCTTATTGTTGTTATTGTTTTACTAAGTTCATATATAAGACACTGAGCTGGATGTTTTTACAACAGGGATTAACATATACACAAGGCACAAACACATACTCTGCAAAAAACTGTGCATTTCCAGCCCAAGGGTATTCCAAGGAATGGGCAGTAATGTTTTGGCTTTTTGAATGTTATTAACAACCTGAAAAAAATGGTTGCTCATTGCATCTCACAGAGCCAAATGTAGTTCTTAAACCTTCTACAGTTTAGCTTAAATTAAAGCCTTCAGTGCAATTCAGAAATTCCACACAACTAGAGAATGAAGAAGTTAGTGCTTATGAAGATTTCTATGAGTTAACTTAAGAAGCTCTTCAGAAGTTCACCCTTTGCTAGTAGCATTCAGTTAGGAACTTAAGATAACCTGTATGTGAATATTAGAATAATTTAGAGCCTACACAGAGGTTCTCAGGATGATTTCCAGTGATTCCTGGAAGATCTAGTTTCATGTGTGTATGTGAAATATTCTGTGAAGAGTTCATAGATTCCATCTAGTTCTCAAAGAACTCCATGATACCCATGCAAAGAAAAAAAAAATGCAGATTGTGTGTTAAAATCACTAGATTTTTACTTAATGTCTTTGGAAGTGATAACAAAAATGGTGGAAACTATTTCAAGACCAGAAAGAAGATATCCCTAGACAATGATTAAGGAAGAACAAGGACAAAACCCCAATTTGTTGATCCATGGTGGAGTTTTCTGAGAATAATTGTCTTTTTCTGCAAAATGAACTTAATCACATTTGCCTTGTTCACATGCTTGTTCAGAGATTGAGTGAGGGGTATGTGGAATGGTCTTTATAGCTTATGAAAGTGAAAGTGAAAGTGAAGTCGCTCAGTCGTGTCCGACTCTTAGTGACCCCATGGAATGTAACCCACTGCACTCCGTCCATGGGATTCTCCAGACAAGAATACTGGAGTGGGTTGCCATTTCCTTCTCCAGGGGAATCTTCCCGACCCAGGGATTGAACCCTGGTCTCCCGCATTGCAGGCAGACGCTTTAACCTCTGAGCCACCAGGGAAACTCCTTATAGCTTATAGTTATCTTTATTACCACATGCACAGCATTATGTAGATGATTTCATCTGCATTATGTGTGCATGGAACTATATGAACAAATTAACCCAGATATGACTGCTCTAAGATCTCCAGTTGCTTCAATTCTGTAATTTTTGAAATTAACCTTTTCAATGACTTCTAAACTTTCCCAGAAAATGCACATTTTCCAAGACAAACTCCTCCATTTCTCTGAGGTTTTCTAAGTATTAGTAGATTTTACTGTACTCCTGTGTTGTTCTGAAAAGGTCTGTGCTGCATCATTGATAAACACAATTTGCTATCAACTTAATTTTCTCCCTCATTTTCTCTACCATATATATATATATATCCTTCAACTCCTAATATTTTCTCTTTTACTTTTTAGGATGATGCAATCGGCAGCTTTTCACCATCCTTAGAAGGTGGATGCAGTATAAGATGCAACATATTATTTTTAACCTACTCTGCCAATAATTGCCATGTAATGTGAGCATTATTAGAACATAAATATATAAAAGGGTTGAGGGATCACACAAAAGGGGATAATTTATCATTTGAGAGTTTTAAAATCTCAAAAAGTGTAGGAACATTCTGAACAGAAGATACTATCCCCTATGCAAGTAATCCCTGAAAATCTCATCTGTGCCAGGCATTGACTTCAGGTCTGGGCCATCAGAATCTGTTCTCTAATATAGAGGATAGGAGGCTTCCCTAGTGGCTCAGAGGTTAAAGAATCTGCCTTCAGTGAAGGAAACCTGAGTTTGATCCCTGGGTCAGGAAAATCCGCTGGAGAAGAGAATGACTACTCACTCCAGTGTTCCTGCCTAGAGAATCCCATGGACAGAGGAGCCTGGTGGGTTACAGTCCGTGCAGTTGCAAAAGAGTTGGGCACAACTGAGCAACTAACACTTTTACTTACATAGAGGACAGAGAGAGAAAATAATCTCTAAACACATCAATTCCTCAAGTGATCTTAAATGGTGATAATTTTTCAAAATAATGAGAGTTATCTGCTTCGAGACAGAGATATGTAGAAAAAAAATTAAGGTTTGTTTATTTAGTTGTGCCAGGTCTTAGGAGTGGCACACCAGATCTTTGGTCTTCATTGCATCAAGTGGGATCTTTTCGTTGCATTATATGGGATATTTAGGTGTAGAATGTGGCATCTAGTTTCCTGACCAGATCGAACCCAGGCCCCCTGCAATGGGATCGTAGGGTCTTAGCCACTGGAGCACCAGGAAAGTCCCAAAAAACATAAGATGACCAGAGCAGACACCCGTGAAGAGGTGCTATTTGAAAAGATGCCCAGTGTAAGAAAAGGAGACAGTCCCGCAAAGACAGGAAAAACTCCTAGAAGCAGAGAAAGCAAGAAGCACAGTGTCAGGGTTTGAAAAATAGAGAATCAAGAAATGTATCAGATATTCATGCTTATTTGGAGGAAGGTCAGTCTGGGAAGGTGGGCTAAGTCCATACATTTTGAACTTTATTTGAAAAGCTTTTATTCAGAAGATTGTCATGAGGAGATTTTACATTTTGGAAGATCACTCCATGAGCATCAAAGGGCATGGTTGAAGTCAGAGTGCTGAGGATCCAAGGCACCTTCCTGGGGGAGGTGACAGTGGTCTGGGTGGGAGGAAATGATGACGACTGATGAAGATGGAAGGAGCAGGAGGGCCACTGAGGCTGGAAGACTGATCACTGGGAGTGCTGGGACAGGAAGAGCAGCCAAGAATAATTCTTAGGTGTCCAACTTGAGTGACAATATGGAGGATATTGTCATCATTGGAAATGTGGGCTATCACATATGAAGATACGAAGTCCTACTGTATAGCATAGGCAACTGTATTCAATATCCTGTGATAAACCATAATAGAAAAGAATATAAAAATATATACACTATTACATATTTAATAAATATATTAAACTAATATATATTAATATATATACATATATATATATGCATACATGCTAAGTCACTTCAGTCATGTCCAACTCTTTGTGACCCTATGGACTATAGCCCACCAGGCTACTTTGTCCATGGGATTCTCCAGGCAAGATATACATATAACTAAATCACTTTGCTGTACAGTAGAAATTACCACAACCTTTTAAATCAACTATACTCCAATAGGAAAGGATTGAAGTTGAGGAAATATAGGTGTATCTGACACATAACTTGGAATTAAAGAGGCAAAATGTATCACTGACAGTAGCTAAAATTAGCTATTTAAGCACAGTAACTTCTGCATTAGAATGTGAATTTCTTGAGAGCAAGGACCCTGTTTTCCATGTTGCTGTATCCCTCATATATAGGTAAATGCCTGGCATGTAGATCCTCACTAATTATCAACTAAAAGGACAAAATCATTGAATATGGGAGAAAGGCACATTGAAACCAAATTATTGGCCATTCCAACAGTACCAATTTATGTGTTGCTTTCTAACATCAGGAAGTGAATGGATGGGATTTTCTTCAAAACCAAAGAATCAACTTTACTTGAGTTCTATGAAGACTGAAGTCTTTTTCTTTAAGACAATAGACACTTCACATTTATTTTCCCAGTCTCTAAGGGTCCCACTCTGGTGCTTTTAGCATGAGTGCTCTCCCATATCTCTACCAAAACCAACTTCTTAAAACTAAGAGATATATGTTAATATTAAGAGTATGATGGTTTTATTTTCACATAGGACAGATAATTATTCTAAGGACCAAATCACTGATAGTGAAGTTTCAGGCCTTGATAATCTCTAAGCAGTGTAAAATGTGGACTAGAATAAAAGGTATTTTGGATCTAATTCACATTGTCATGGGGAGGCCATTGAATCTTCCTGTGAGTTGGTTCTTCCATCTGCAAATATTATGAACTAACTGCCTTGCTTCTCTTTTCAGTGGGATATTGCCAAAATACAACGTTGATGTAGGAATCGTGCTTTCTAGGTCTCATTTTATTCCTAGAACTTTATAAAGTAGTTCTCTGCGCATGAAAGTCCCTTAATTAGTACTTTTGACACCTGTTGAAGTATTTCAAGTAAGATATCAAAGTTTGTCCTGATTAACTGTAAAAAAAAATCATTCCTACAATAATATAATTCATAATATAGGTTCATATAAGTAGTTTAATTGGTGATGACAATATTTAAAATCAACTCATTTTAAAGACTTTTCCAAGATGATTGATCAAAAGCTTTATACAATGAGTATATATGAAGTTCTAAGAAAGGATTAGCACAAATACCAAGATTTTCTGGAAATTTCTGTTTTTCATTTAGTTTTAATATAAATGACAGATATACATTTATTTATAACCAACACATACTTTTAAACATTTGCCATGTTTTTTAATGAAAAAAAAAAAAAAAAAACACAGCTAAGAAGACTTGCTGGATCAAAGAATTAAGAGATTGTGTGTGTGTGTGTGTGTGTGTGTGTGTGTGTGTGTGTATGCAGGTGAGTGCACACATATGTGTGTGTGTTTGTGACTTTGGAAGCAGCAAGGAGATAAAAACATAATCATTTAGTATTGTACTAAACATGCTATTATTGAGGTGGGCACAAAATGCTGTAAGAGTACAGGGGGGAAGCCATCAATTTTCCAGAGGATTCAGGCTTAACAACTAAATCTGCCCCATCCAAGGCATTTATGCTAACAATCAATAAGTCAAAATGGACCACCAAGCACTGCCAACTTGTGATAAGACCATCTTTTCCTTACCTCTTGCCTCCATCAACAGATGTCCAAAGGGAACACCAAAAAACTTGTTTGTAGTATGAGAAGCAGGGTAGTGGTTATTTTGTAGCCTGAAGGTGACTCAAAAGGTAATACAAAGTGGGCTGGTGATGCACTGATCCTTGATGTGGGTGCTGTTTACATGGGGGTTTTCAGCTTATAAAAACTCACCATTTCTGTTGAGTATGAACAGTTATACACATCTTAGGCCAAGTTCCAATTTTTTTTTATGTTTAATTGAAAGGGAGAGAGACTAGAATCCTTAGAGATTTACGTGTCCGCATGAGACTCCCCTACTCAGCTCCCACAGTGCCATGGGCAGAACAAAAAGAGGCCCCCAGAACTGTGTCTCCTGAAAAGATACTCCTGATCTAACGCGCTTTCTAAAGCATCCTACAGCTACCCCCATTATTTTCCTTGACTCATTCAGGGCTATTTATCTACTCTCATTTTGCTGGATGACTGTTGTTTCTTTTTCTCTTCCCATCTCCACTGACTTAAAGGGTAGATCTCTTCTCTTCCACACACCTTTGCCCTCTAAAAAATTTATCTACAACCTGAAAGTTGGGAGTTATGTTTTATTCAGTGGGAATTTTTAGGATTTCAACGCCGGGAGGCATCTCAAGAAAACCTGACAGAACTGCTCCAAGGAGGCAAGGGAAGAGAGGACCTAGGTTACATAGGAATTTTGAAACAAATGGCAGGAAGTAGGAACAAAAAAATTTGTTGTCACCTATAGAAAACTAGAAATCTCAAGTTAAGGAATTTAGCTCTTTTCTAAGAATGGGAAGAAGCAACAGTCTGGGCTCACTGAAATCATTCGTTTGATTGGCACCTCAGTTATCTGGGGCCGTGTTTTCACATCCTGAGTTTCCTCTGAGCTCAGCAAGGGTACTAGCTACAGTTTGATGGTTGCTGGATGGCAGGTTTTCTTTCCTCCCTGAGTTCCCTCAGGGCTCACCAGTTCACCATCAGCTGTGGCTGCAATTGTGGCTGCAATTGCCGATGACGGTGACATCTGTTTACTGATATGGCAGTCTGTGTTCCGCTTATCACGCTTAATAATCTGGTCTGGAGGTGGGCTAGATGTCTTTCTTGCTCGACATTGCTCTTTTCCACCACCTCCCTCCCATTTACCCAGTATGAATCTTAATTTATCAGATTATACCACCCACTACCTCTTGTTTTATACCACCCAGTTACCTCTTGTAACTGACAGGAAAAGGTCAGTTTTCATTCTAATCCCAAAGAATGGCAATACCAAAGAATGTTCAAACTACCACACAATTGCACTCATCTCATACACTAGCAAAGTACTGCTCAAAATTCTCCAAGCCAGGCTTCAACAGTACATGAACTGTGAAATTCCAGATGTTCAAGCTGGATTTAGAAAAGGCAGAGGAACCAGAGATCAAATTGCCAACATCCGCTGGATCATCACAAAAACAAAAGAGTTCCAGAAAAACATCAACTTCTGCTTTATTGACTATGCCAAAGCCTTTGACTGTGTGGATCACAACAAACTGTAGAAAATTCTTAAAGAGAATGGGAAGACCAGACCACTTGACCTGCCTCCTGATAAATCTGTATGCAGGTCAAGAAGCAACAGTTAGAACTGGACATGGAACAATAGGCTGGTTCCAAATTGGGAAAGGAGTACGTCAAGGCTGTATATTGTCACCCTGCTTATTTAACTTATAGGCAGAGCACATCATGCGAAATGCCAGGCTGGATGAAGCACAAGCTGGAATCAAGATTGCCGGGAGAAATATCAATAACTTCAGATATGCAGATGACACCACTCTTATGGCAGAAAGTGAAGAGGAACTAAAAAGCCTCTTGATGAAAGTGAAAGAGGAGAGTGAAA
Organism: Cephalophus harveyi; assembly: GCA_006410635.1. Classification (NCBI taxonomy): domain Eukaryota; kingdom Metazoa; phylum Chordata; class Mammalia; order Artiodactyla; family Bovidae; genus Cephalophus; species Cephalophus harveyi. Next base: position 126,894 of record SJYT01035244.1, on the reverse strand, counting down.
AAGTTGGCTTAAAGATCAACATTCAGAAAACTAAGATGGGGGCATTCTGTCCCATTACTTCATGAAAAATAGATGGGGAAACAGTGACAGACTTTATTTTGGGGGGCTCCAAAGTCACTACAGATAGTGACTGCAGCCATGAAATTAAAAGATGCTTGCTTCTTGGAAGAAAAGCTATGGCCAACCTAGACAGTATATTCAAAAGCAGAGACATGACTCTGCCAACAAAGGTCCATCTAGTCAAAGCTATGGTTTTTCCAGTAGTCATGTATGGATGTGAGAGTTGGACTCTCAAGAAAGCTGAGCATCGAAAAACTGATGGTTTTGAACTGTGGTGGTGGAGAAGACTCTTGAGAATCCCTTGGATTGCAAGGAGATCCAACCAGTCCATCCTAAAGATCAGTCCTGGGTGTTCATTGGAAGGACTGATGCTAAAGCTGAAACTCCAACACTTTGGCCACTTGATGTGAAGAACTGGCTCACTGGAAAAGGCCCTGATGCTGGGAAAGACTGAAGATGGGAGGAGAAGGGGATGACAGAGGATGAGATGGTTGGATGGCCATCACCGACTCAATGGACATGAGTTTGAGTAAACTCTGGGAGTTGGTGATGGACAGGGAAGCTTGGTGTGCTGCAGTCCATGTGGCTGCAAAGTGTCAGACATAACTGAGTGACTGAACTGACTGACCTCTTGTTTGCAGTCTTCTATAGAGTTCTGGTTCCCTCCATTGTTCCTTTGAGGTTTTTGTTGCTGCCTGTGGTCCTTCTCTTTAACACCATTATGAAACTTCTTTCTGATTTCATTATCTACATAGATGATCTGTCTACTATCTTGCTTCTCATTCCCTTGACCTTTTCTTTTATCAATAAGTCTTACTCTCAACCCTGAACAAGTTACTTACTCCCAGAGCCAAAGGCCTTACATCTTTCCATTACCAATATTTATAACTTATCCATTATTTCCACTGTGAACAGCCCCTCTGATCAACATTCCCTATTTGCTAGTTTACTCTTAGTTCCCCAACTAAGAGTATGTTCAATCCCGTGGTGTATCATTATAATAACTCTCTTCCATTAATCAATTTTTCTGTGTCTCTCTTGTTTCAACTTGCTAAGTGGAAATACCCCTTCATTAATTAAGTACATATTTTTTTTCAGGCACACCTGCACATCTTTATCAGTTAGAGAAACATTCAACTAAGCTGGTTGAATCTGTTATAACATTATGTCGATATTGTACTATATTTCTCCAGTGTATTCATTTCCAGTCCAAATCCATTGCTTTGCATTATTTTGGTGGATATGAATCACTTGGCATATTGTTAAAATGCAGGTTCTAGTTTGGTATAGCTGAAAGAGAAGACTGAAATTCTGATTTCTGTTGAGGCTCTCAGGTACTTCTGTTGCTGAATTATGGACCACACGAAAAATAGCAAAACCTGATGCTATTATTTCATACTATTCTTTCCTGGAACCTCTATTTTCTCCTCCATTCACATTTAATTGTTGTCTTGTTCCTTGTACTGAAAACTCAGCAGCAATCAGAGATTTCATGGGTCTTAAATGTAATTAAAACATAATTTTCATAATATGTATCTATTGATACACAAAAATCATCTGTTATATGAGTAGACACATAGCCTTCTATTCAAAAAACATTTTCATCTAAATGAGGGGATATAACTGATTCACTTTCCTGTATAAAAGAAACTAAAACAACATGTAAAGCAAGTATGCTCCAAAAAAGTTAATGTTTTCAAAAATAAAATTATTTCTCAAAGTGAAAATAACATTAATTTATATGTATATTATTTATTGAGAGAATATTAAAAACATAAGCAACATAATCATTCTTGGTACTTAATCATTTGTTTTAAAGAGTTTCTTACTTGAGATGTGTATAAGAGACAGCCTATGGACTATAGCCCACCAGGCTACTTTGTCCATGGGATTCTCCAGGCAAGATATACATATAAATACTATGTTATTGGCATTTTTTGTAAAGAAAATATTCTGAAATATGATTTTATTATTTTTAATTTTTGTCATAATGTTTCTAGCAGATATCTTCAAAGTTGTATCTTCAAAGTTGGTTAGTGTGTTAAAATTGTTCTGTCTCTTCAACTGATTATGAAAATTCAAGTTCTGTAATGAGTTATATTACTATTTTGAGTATTTATTTTACTTCTAAAGATGATACAGGAAAAATACAGAAAGAGTTTGGGTCTTTGAGAACATTGTTGAGCCACTGAATTTACAAACCCTAGAACATCCCCACCACTGATATTACTTCTTACAAAACCAGTCAAGGATATTTTTCTATGATGTGCATAGAAAGGGCTTAACAAATAAAGCTTTTGTGCTCTTTTTCTGTGAAAGTTTTCAAAATTTGTAGTTACATTACTATTTTCTGCTATGTTGACTCTGTTCTTCTGTTTTTCTTATTTTGCATCCTCATTTAATATCACCCATCTTCAACCAGTGCTTTTCATCTGGATTAGGTGTCTTTTTTATATTATTACTTCTAATAGCAAAGGCTTTGTCTCTCAAATTTTCTTTTTTTTTTTTATTGTAAACATAGACTAAATGATTTCTCTATCCCTCATTTTCCATCTAAGTCCTGTTGGAATCATCTTCTTCAGTCAGAAACTTCAGCTTACCTAATCATGTGAACCCCCCAGCCGAGGATTTGTTGTTCAGCAGTCATTTTTTAATATGAATATATTGGCCAGTGGAGAGAGCTGCCTGGTTGTCCAGCTCTGATGGTTTGGACTTATTCCTTAAAAAGCTAAAGAGGCCAATAGTTCTTCCTATCCCAGAAATAATGAACGAACAAGTAAAAGCTTCAGAGATGACCTCTCCAGTGATTTTTTCCCAGACTCAACTCTTTTCTATTTCTTATCTTAGAAAATACTCTTTTAAAATACAAACTTTCATGGTTGACCATGTTGCTGTGGCAGGAAATCTGTCTAGTGTGGATTTCTAAGGAACATTCATGTGCCAGAGCTCACAGAGAAGGTATAGCTCTGAAGATAGTTTGTGCCATGGGAAGGTTTTCCCAGCCTTTAGTGGAAGAGGTCATCAGTTTTCCAATTCTGTGTAAAGTAGGGCTTCCCTGGTGGTTTAGACAATAAAGAATCTGCCTCTGATACAGGAGCTCTGGGTTTGATCCCTGGGTCAGGAAGATCCCCTGGAGAAAGGAATGGCAACTCACTCCAGTATTCTTTCCTGGAGAATCCCATAGAGGAACCTGACAGGCCACAGCCCATGGGGTTCCAAAGAGCTGGACATGACTGACAGACTAATTGAAGAAGGCAATGGCACCCCATTCCAGTACTCTTACCTGGAAAAATCCCATGGATGGAGGAGCCTGGTGGGCTGCAGTCCATGGGGTCGCAAAGAGTTGGACACGACTGAGCGACTTCACTTTCACTTTTTACTTTCATGCATTGGAGAAGGAAATGGCAACCCACTCCAGTGTTCTTGCCTGGAGAATTCCAGGGACGGCGGAGCCTAGTGGGCTGCCATCTAAGGGGTCACACAGAGTTGGACACGACTGAAGCGACTTAGTAGCAGCAGCAGACTAACACTTTCATTTTTCTTTAGTACTAGCAGGAGGGATGTGAAGCCTGAGAAAAAGTGTGTGTATAGTAGTCAGGGAAAAAAGTACATTTTTAATGATATAAAACATAGTGTTCTGGGCAATAAAGGTTTGTAGTCAAGCTTCAGCAGAGCACTGAGGTGGCACCTCATGTGTAAAGACCAGCCTAACTGTGGACATCTTTATAGACTCTGTGAGGTACTGGTCATGGGACTAGGGAGAGCTTTGAGAGTACTGCCAAGCATGGAATTTACTGTAAGTACTTACAGTCCTTCAAAGCGGCCATGAAATTTCTGGTGTCTTATAGTAGTCTTCAAATAAACAAATGGAAACCACTTATAGAGAAAATCATGTGAAATGTTTAGGTCAATGTCTTCCCTTTCAGTTAATGCGAGTGTGGATCCTGTTTTGATTTGTGAATGGTTCTAACTCTGTGTTCGCAGGTATTCACTGAAGGCAGATGGATGGAAATTATCCTTTGCCTTAGACCTCAGGGATACTTACTGGAAATTCTTCCTGGAATCTTAAGGCTGCCTCTGTTATTCATTGAGTAGTGTCTCCCCAGTTTGTATGTTATATCCCTAAAGTGGATATATTTGGAAATAGGGCTCTTAAGGAGATAATTAAAGTTAGATGAAATGATGCACAGTTGTGATTCATACATATGCATTTATGGAAACACATAACTTTGTTTTTTAGAAATACTGTTCATTTATCTGGTTAAATGTTGTTGGTTAAATTATTAAATATAATAAAAAAATGTTTCTTTCTGGTACATAGTTTGGATAAGTTTTTTAGCATGCCCCATATAAATAACATACTCTGTAGCTAGTACTTGGAATAATATATCACTGATCTGTATAAGAGGTAATCTATCTATAGTGAAGTCGCTCAGTTGTGTCTGACTCTTTGAGACCCCATGGACTGTAGCCTACCAGGCCCCTCCATCCATGGGATTCTCCAGGCAACAGTGCTGGAGTAGGTTGCCATTTCCTTCTCCAGGGGATCTTCCCAAGCCAGCGATTGAACCCAGGTTTCCTGCATTGTAGGCAGACACTTTACCGTCTGAACCACCAGGGAAGTTCAATCTATCTATAGTATGATTAAAAGGGCTGTGAAATATTGCTTGAAATAAAATTAACCAGCTTGAATGACTTTCCTGGTATCATCATCAACTATATCAAACACAGTCATGATTTTTATTACTTTTAGCATAACATGTTAAGTCAAATTCAAATTGCACGTTTGTCAGATCTTGTTTATCAATTTCAGTTTATGGAACAGAGATTTGAATAGTCACAAAAGATACTTTGAAAGTACTTCATACTTTTGAATAATACTTTGGGAGATTGTGAGACATAGCAGAAAAATTCTATGTACAATAAATTTAAACTGGAAAAGACTCTGATGCTGGGGAAGATTGAGGACAGGAGAAGGGGATGACAGAGGATGAGATAGTTGGATGGCATCACTGACTTAATGGACATGAGTTTGAGCAAACTCCAGGAGACAGTGAAGGACAGGGAAGCCTAGCATGTTGCCGTCCATGAGTTCACAAAGAGTCAGACGCACCTCAGTGACTGAACAACAACTATTTGAAGTAATTGTTTTGCTTTGCCCACAAACCCCTACCCACCATGAGGGGTACTGTTTGGAGAAGAAAGGTGAGCTTTCTCAGTGTTGCTCCCTATATTCAGGATATCACAGGGGGATGTAGCAAAGGGCCAGGGAGATAATACACTGATGTTTTAACTCTACTACAGTAGCAGCACAAATAGTTTTAGGAATCAACTTTCCATTGAATCTCTCATACTTCTCTATATTTTGTGAGTAGAGTCACTGATAATTTTTGTTCCAAAGTATCTTTTCAAAGATGTTTATATAAAGCACAGCCTTGTGATATGGAGATGGTTTCTCCTTCCAGAGAGCAGAGGGAATATTTGCTTGAAAATGAGTACAATGGGCTTCCCTCATGGTTCAGTGGTAAAGAATCCACCTGCCAATGCAGGAGACAGGGTTCAATCCCTGAGTCGGGAAGATCCCTTGGAGAAGGAAATGGCAACTGACTCCAGTATTCTTGCCTGGGAAATGGACAGAGGAACCTGGGGGTCTACAGTCCATGGAGTGAGTTGCAAAGTGTCAGACATTAGTTAGCAACTAAACAACAACTATCATAATGTTTTCTCCTGGGTCAAGGTTTGGACAGATTTTCTAGCAAACTCTTATAAATGAATAAGATTTCCTGAGCTCAAAATTCCTCAGCCATGATGCACAACACTTTATATACAGCATCCTTCTAGCTCTTTGTGCCTATTGTCCCTTTGGGATTTGATGGACAATTGTAACTGCCATGAATTTGAAGCTCATACTGACTGCTATGCTTTAAGTAAAGAAATATTTTGTTTCTGACCCAGGGGTCTTGTGTCTTCTATCAGCATTTATAAAACTGGAGGCAGATTAACTTGTTAGCATGCAAGTAGCATAAACATCCCAGACCCTTTGCAGTTCTTTACACAGGTCTGAGAGCAACTGAAATATAGTACTAGGTGCATGCATACAGGCTAAGTTGCTTCAGTTGTGTCCAGCTCTTTGACACCCTATAGACTATAGCCCATTAGGCTCCTCTGTTCATGAAATTTTCTAGGCAAGAATACTGGAGTGGGTTGCCATGCCCTTCTTCAGGGGATCTTCCCAACTCAGGGATCCAACCTGTGTCACTTTGATCTCCTGCACTGGTAGTTGGGTTCTTTATCACTAGCGCCACCTGGGAAATACTACAGGGGGTAGCATTAATAAGCAATAGAAACAAATTAAAAAGTCTTTTTTACTCTACACATCCCCTCCAATTTGCTATTTCAAGCTACAAAATGAACTTAAATATTTATAAATACAAGATTATTTTAAAGGGTCAAGTATCCTGATATAGTTTTGTTTGTATTTTTTGATTTCGTTTTTTTTCCTTCTTTACTTTTAATATTCTTTCCTTTTGTACTTTTATTTGTTGATAAATCTAGCCTAATTTTACCT
>SJYT01035244.1:96768-120046 GCA_006410635.1 Cephalophus harveyi | reverse complement strand
TCTAGCCTAATTTTACCTGAGAGTTTAAATTTTATTTTGTTTTGTTTTTGAATTTTTAAGAATCAAATTCTAATTGTATTGATCCTAAGTTTCCAATCAAGAGTGGGGAAAAGTTTCCAAATAGTAGAAGAGAAATTTTTCCAAACAGTAGAAGAGAAAAATGAGAACAAATACTACATCGTAAATCTAATGGAAGGCAGAAAGGGGAAAATGAAAGTTTAAAAATGTGTGCATAAAAATACAGGGAAAATAGCAGATGGAATAAAACAGTCAGATATATCAGTAGTAACAATGTTCACATATTGATAGAAATGTTGCTTACAACATTTTTACTAAGTTTTTGCTTTGACCACATAGTGAAGACAAGTTGGTTATGGTGGAGTTTTTTTTTTTTTTTTTTAAAGGAATTTAGAAATTTAAGAGGGAAGAAATTGAAGAGGAGGCAGAGCACTTATCGACAGTGTGAAAGAAAAGTCAATTACCCCTGTCTTAGAATATGGGAGGCTGGGACTGTCTACCACTCCTTTTTGCATCCTGAATGACATGACATATTCAGCTGAGACAGGGTTAGGATTAGGAACAGTTTAGGATTAGGATTAGGGACAGGTGGCTCAGTGGTAAAGAATTTGCCTACTGATGCAGAAGATGCGGGTTCAATCTCTGGGTGAGGAAAGTCCCATGGAGGAGGAAATGGCAACTCAATCCAGTATTCTTGCCTGGAAAATCCCATGGACAGAGGAGCTAGAGGACTATAGTCCATAGGGTCCCAAGGAGTCACACACCAGGCATGCACCCACCCAGAAAGTTTGGTGCCAGTGCTGCCTGCACACATGCGGGCACACACGCACACACGCTGACATGTACCAGAGAGACTGGAAATACAGAACTGGCTTAGTTAAGACAGTGAGGGAGCCAGGACAGTGAAGAGTGACGCTGTTTTCTGATACAGAAGAAATAACTGTTTGTTAGAGAGGGATCTTGTTTCTAAAACTCACTGACCAAGCTTTCCCCTTTCGCTAATCTGTGATAGTACTTATGAATGACACTCAAAACTGTTTTTCCTGTATATATAGCTGTGGATCCCTGGTGATGCCTGGGAGGCAATGATTTCCAGTGAGAAATCCCTGGTACAAAGAGGGCAACTGTATTGGGTTTTAATGGTCAGGCTGCCCTTTTCAAAAGCCTTACCCCAGAGCATAACTATTCCAGGGACTTCTGGAGGAAACAGCAACTGTGTTTAGTGCTAAACTGACCCCAGGGAAGCGTCTCATTGCGAACCATTCATCCCAGTAGACACCCTTTGGACTGAATGAGTCATCTTAGGTGAGCTCTTTGCAAATCAGTCTGATGTATTTTCTCATTTGACACCCAGGCTGTCAAACTTCACAATGGTGTCAGACAAGGTGAACAATCTTGTAACCTGTTAATTTGCTTGAAATAATGACAGCAATAATCTGATCAGGTTTGCCAGACTGTCTCCATTTGAAGTGGACAGTGGTTTGTCCTGTTAAGATTGTGACACATTAAGACAAGTGTGTGATTATTATACCCAGTTATGGCACGTGGGTAACTCGACACAGCCTGCTGCTGTGAGAGTAACCCACATTTACCACCCTGCGCATCCATTTGCTATGATTGGCATATGTGCATGCTTGAACCTGTCTCCAGATCCCTTATTTCCTTCTGGAACTATATCAATCACAAATTCCTTTAGCTGCTCTCAAGTGTATTTATCAATATGCTAACCCCTCTCTCAAGATATTCCAAAAGGAGTTATTTATAGGCTATACTGAGAAAGCTACTTGAACTCTCTAAGGAAGACAAAGATGGATGTATCAGTGTTGGAGAAGAGTTATATTTAGATTTTTTGATGAAGTAGGACTTGGATTTCTGTTTCTTTCTAGTACTCAAGGTAGTTTTCCTTCTAAATTCTTTACACATATCATGCAGTCCTTCTTGATATCCAAACTTGACTCAAAAGGACAATTTGAGAATATAAAACATTAAATTCATTTCAACTTAGGCAAATCTATTTTAATAATTGTTCAGATGCAAACTTGCTCAAATATCTGTTGTGTCTATTGGTGACAATTTGGGAAATGCCATTTGAACTTTTCATGAAAGTATACTAAGAACAAATAGGTCAATAATTACACAGAAGTTGTCATGCATTTTTTTTTTTTTTCCTTCCAGTAGAGTCCTTTCCTCTGAAATCATATACAAAACTGTTTCAATTTAATCAGGGTTAAGGTTGGGATATTTTGGCTTTACTTGAACTAAAGCCAACCTAAATAAGGTGTCTTCAGTCTTATCTTTCTTTTTTCTCTTTTTTATTTTTTTATGAGGAGACAGTGTAGAACAGGTTCAGAACAGGTAAGAGAAAAACATTGGTAAAAGAAAATTAAATCTCATTGTTGTAAGGTAATTTTAAGAAAATCCTTATTAATTATGATCAAAATGTTTTCTAAAATTTACATTTCAAATATCTGGTCCAGATAAACATGATAAAGTATATTAAGAGAATTTGTTGATCAAATTTAAAAAGGTTAGGTACATGCTGGTTTTTATGAGGTGTAAAGTAAAAGAATGGGTATAAAACTGAAATATGCAAAAACAAAAATATGAAGAGGGATGATCTACAAAGTATAGAGAAGCTGGTGTTGTGTCACAGCTCAGGAAAATTCTGGAAGCAATCATTAAGAGGAAAGCAATGGTCATGTATCAAATAAATGAGTCATATAAAGTAAATTTCATTTACATGACAGGTTATCCTTTATGTACTCTTGTATCTATGTTTCTGCCTTTTTGCCCACTCTAGCTCTGGTGCATTCTTTACTCTCCACATTGAACTTGTCTTTCAGTTCATCTACCAAATCTGATCATATGTTTCACTAGTTCCCTGTATTTTAGTATTTTATGAATAAATGTTCAAACTCCTTTGTGTGGAATACAAATTCTTCATGATTTGGCCATTTACCGTATCTTCTTGCAACTCTTACCATCCAAGAACCACCTCTGCCATGAAATTTGAAATTGTGAAATTTACATTGACCCTTCAATACCTAGCTTGGTCATCACTCACGCAAACTGCATCAGATTGTCACCTTCTGTTTCTCCACTACAAGGTAGAGCTGGTCACTCCCACCCCTTGTGTAAAAATAGAGTAGGCACATGCCTTTATTAAGAGTCAGTACAATATAAATACATTGAGGCACAACTTTTAATTTCTATTTCTGATGTCCTTCAGTAGACTGGGGCTTCCCTGGTGGCTCAGAGGTTAAAGTGTCTGCCTACAATGCGGAAGACTGGGGTTCGATCCCTGGGTTGGGAAGATCCCCTGTAGAAGGAAATGGTAACCCACTCCAGTATTCTTGCCTGGAGAATCCCATGGACAGAGAAGCCTGGTAGGCTACAGTCCAGGGGGTGGCAAAGAGTTGGACATGACTGAGCAACTTCACTTTCACTTTCACTTTCAGTAGACTGTGAGCTCTGTAGAGCAGAGACAATGTTACTATCCTATTGCTATCCCAAGAGAACATGTAAGGTGAGAAAGAAATATTTGTTATGTTAAGTAATTAGTAATTTGAAATTATAAAGTGACAATTTATTCTAAATTAATCTACAGGTAAAAAATTCCCTATAAAATTCTGGCATGCATATATTTTAAAAATTGGCAAGACTTTTCAAAAATCTGTATTAAAACATAAAGGATCCAGAATAGATAAAAGATGTGTTAGAAGACACCAAAATTGGGCGACTCATATTTTTTAGTTTTAAAATGTACTATAAAGCTGTAGTAATCAACATAATGAGGTTCTGAAACAAGTATATAAATACAAAAAATACATAAGAAAATCTTAGTGACTTTAGACTTGGTGATGAGTTTTCAGATAGGAAACAGTACAACACATGAAAGAAAAAATTAAGGTAGATTTTAATAACACTTGTTTTAATTGAAGTATAATTGACTTATTATTTTCAGGTGTACAAGAAAGTGATTTGATATTTTTATATATTATGGAATTATTACCCTATGAAGATTAGTCACTATCTATCACCATACAAAATTATGACAATATTATTCACTATATTCCCTATGCTGTGCATTATATCCTGTGACTGACTTTATAACTGGAGGTTTGTATTTATTAATCCTCTCCACCAATTTCACCCACCCTACTCTCCCTCCCCTCTGGCAATCACCAGTTTGTGTGCTGTATCTATGAATCTGTTTTGTCATGTTTCTTTTGTTATTCAGAATTCATATATAAGTGAAATCATATAGCATTTATCTTTCTCTATTTTACTTAGCATAATGGCATATAGATTCATCCAGTTTTTGTAAATGAGAAGATTTAATTATTTTTTGGCTGTGTAATATTCCACTTTATGTGTGTGTATGTATATACACACAACTTGGATCTATCTATTTATCTATCTATCTATCTATATATACACCAACACCCACCCACACATCTCTATTTTTTCCTTCCTCTATCAGTGGACACTTAAGTTACTTCTATATTTTGGCTATTGTAAATAATGTTGCAATGAACATAGGGGTGCATATATCTTTGTGATTTAGTGCTTTTGTTTTCTTTGGATAAATACCAAGTAGTGGTTGTTGGATTGTATGGCATTTATACTTTTTACTTTTGTGGTATCTCCATACTGTTTTCCACAGTGGCTGTGTCATCTGAAGTCCCACCAACAGTGTACAAGTGTTCCTTTTTCTCCACATCCTCACCAACACTTGTTAACTGTCTTTCTGATAATAACCATTCTCATATTTATGAAATGATATCTCATTGTGGTTTTTATTTGTATTTCCCTGATGATTTAGTCATGATGAGTACTGTGCTTGTTGGCCATCTTTATGTCATTTTTGGAAAAATGTCTATTTAGGTCTTTCAAACATTTTTTAAAGGGATTGTTTATTTTGATGATTTGTATGAGTTCTTACATAATTTGGATATTAATCCCTTATCAGACACACCATTTGAAAATATCTTTTTCCATTCAGTAGTTTGCCTTTTTGTTTTGTTTCCTTCATTATGAAAAAGCCTATGAAAAGTTGATAAAGATAATTTGTCTTCAGGGAAACACAAATAAAAATATAAATAAATACCTTATTAAAATAGCAAATACAAAATCTGCAAGTACCAGTAGCTGGTTAGTATTTGCAACACATGGAACTCTCATTCATCATGGGTAGGAATGTAAAATGATTGATTCAGTTACTTCTGATTATAGTTCAACTATTGCTGACAAAGTCAACATGTCTTAACGTAGAATTGTGGTCCAACAATTGTGGTGTTAGGTATTTACCTAATGTGTTAAAAAATTCCTGTCATATACAGAAGTCTTCATACTGATGAGTACAGTGGGTTTATTATAATTCCCTCAAATTGTAAGCAATCAAAGCGACCTTCAATATGTAAATTGATACACAAGCTATGGTACAGCCATAGAATGGAATATTATTCATCAATAAAAGAAATGTGTTATCATTATTTCATCCCAAAACATGTAAAAACCTTAAATGTATACTGCTAAGTTAAAGATTCAATAGCAAAGGGTCTTACTATACAATTTTCTCTTTCTGGATATCTTATTATTGGCATAATATATATCCTGGATCTATGAGCCTATCTTCAAAGTCTTTTATCTGTTTCCTCATGTTTTACATCTCTGTACCCAATTCCTTCATGTGACTAAGATGTTTCTTGGACTTGGTCTGCTAAGTTAGTTGTAGAGGTTTAAAGCTTCTCACTCAATACATCCAAAACATTACTTAATTAGGAAGATTTTAATTTTACTTTAGCTCAAAAAAGATACTTTTTATTTTGGATTTAATTAAGTTTTTCTTCTAATTATTTTTCCTCCTCCATTGCCATCCATTTTGTCATCGTCATTCAGCTATTCTTTATAGCTGCTGGACAGGGACTGGTAAGCTGTGATAGATGAAGTTATGTCTATTCTTTTTTGGTTTGAAACACTGGTTTGACTGTTTGCAAATCATAAAATGTGAGTGTCTCATCTATAGTAAAAATGCCACGATCTATTTATTACATAGGTCTAGTAGACTGTCAGTTTCCTGCTGAGGCAAGGAACCATAGCCCTCCTATTCCATTTTTCCTTATAGTATCTTTTCCCTAGGGGAAATGCAGTCTCTTCAGTAATAAGAATATCAGGTGTATACATGCAGGGCTGATGAAAATTCTCTCTGATAGCTATAAATATCTATGTAAAGATTTTTCCAGGATTCAGTAGTTTATGGAAAATAACCTAGGACCTTTTTTTGTCTAGATTTTGCTCTACAATTAGTCTCTTTTATTGAGACTAATTTATGCACTAGTTTATGCACAATATTATATGTTACAAGCTTACAAAACTATGTTCCACAATTTTAAAGGTTATATGCCACTTATACCTATTAAAAATATATTCTTATAGCTTATTTTATATGTAATAATTTGTACTTCTTAATTCCCTACTTCTCTCTCTGCTTCCTAATCCCCAATGGTAACCATTAGTTTGCTTTCCACATCTGTGAATTTGCTTTTGTCCTTATACTCGCTAGTTTGTTGTATTTTTTAGATCCCACATATAAGTGGTATCATATAAGATCTGGCTTCCTCTGTTTGACTTATTTCACTTAGTATAATACCCCCCCAAGTCCATTATTGTTGTTGTAAATGGTAAAATTTTATTATTTCTTATGGCTTAGTATTATATAAACATAAATATATAAATAGATATATTAATATATATATAGACGCAGATAGTGTATTTATATACATATAGCCCACATGGGAGTATCTGATGGCTCAGTGTTAAAGACCCTGCCTACAATGCAGGAGATGCAAGAGATGCAGGTTGGACCCCTGGGTTGGGAAGATCCCCTGCAGGAGGAAATGGCAATCTACTCAGTATTCTTGCCTGGAGAATCCCATGGACAGAGGAGCCTCATAGGTTACAGTGCATAGGGTTGCAAAGAGGTAGACATGACTGAAGTGACTTCGCATGCACACATGCATATATCTCACATTCTCATTATTCATTCATCTGTAAGAATATACATATCGATAATTGCCTTAAATATAAATAGACTAAATACTTTGATCAGAAGACACAGAGTATCTGAATACCTAGAGAAACAAGACCTGTATATTTGCTGCCAACAAGACTCACTTCAGATCTAAAGACACACACATCCTCTGAAAGTGAGGGGATGGAAAAATGTATTTCACACAAGTGGAAATCAAAAGAAAACCAGAACAACAATTCTTACACCAGAAAAAAATACTTTAAAAATAAAGACTGCTACAAAAGACAAGGACACTATGTAATGATCAAATGATCTGTCCAAGAACAAGATGTAACAATTGTAGATATATATGCCCTCAACATAGGAGAACATAAATACAAAGGCAAATATTAATGGACATAAAAATAAATATCAATAATAGTAAGGGATTTTAATACCTTATATACGTCAATGGACACATTATCCAGACAGAAACTCTAATAAGGAAACACTGGCCTTAAATAAATACCTAGGAATAAACCTACCTATGGAGGCAGAAGGCCTACGCTCAGAAAATTATAAGATACTGATAAAAGAAATAAAAGATGACACAAATAGATGTTCTTGGATTGGAAGAATCAATATTGTGAAAATGACAGTACTGACCAAAGAAATCTACATATTCATTGCAGTCCCTATCAAATTACCAATAATTGGTAAAATGGATCATTTAGTCCATTTACATTTTTCACAGAATTGGAACAAAATTTATAATTTATATGGAAACATAAAAGACCCAAATAACCAAAGCAATCTCAAGAATGAAAAAGAGAGCTGGAGTAATTGGATTCCCTTTCCCTGGTGGCTCAGATGGTAAAGCATCTGTCTACAATGCGGGAGACCTGGGTTCAATCCCTGGGTTGGGAAGATCCCCTGGAGAAGGAAATGGCAATCCACTCCAGTACTATTGCCTGGAAAATCCCAGGGACAGAGGAGCCTGGTAGGCTACAGTCCATGGGGTCACAAAGAGTCGGACATGACTGAGTGACTTCACTCACTCACTGCAGACTATACTATAAAGCAATAGCAATCAAAATAGCATGGTACTGGCACAAAAACAGAAATACAGATCAACAGAACAGGACAGAAAGTCCACAGATTAAACCCAGGTACCTACAGTCATCTAATCTATGATAAAGAGTCAAGAATATACAATGGAGATAAGACAACTGCTTTAATAAGTGATGCTGAGAAAACTGAATAGCTACATATAAATGAATGAAATTAGAACCCTAATATCATAAACAAACTTAAAATGGATTAAAGAGCTAAATTTAAGGCCAGATACTATAAAACTCATAGAAAACATAGGCAGAATACTCTTTGACATAAATCTCAGTAAAAGTTTTTTCAATCCACCTCCTTGAATAATGAAAATAAATACAAAAATAAACAAATGGGACCTAATTAAACTTAACACCTTTTTCACAGCAAAAGAAACCATAATCAAAGCAAAAAGACAACTCTCAGATTGGGAAAAAAAAAATTTGGAAACAAAGCAAGTGACATGGGATTATCTCCAAAATAAAAAAAAACAGCTCATGCAGCTCAATATTAAAAAAAAAAAAAATTACAGCCCAATCAAAAAACCCAGGTGGATGATCTGAATAGACATTTCACTCAAGAAGATGTACAGATGGCCAAAAACACATAAAAAGATGCTCAACATCACTAATTATTAGAGAAATGCAAATTAAAGCTACAATGAGGTATCACCTTAAATCAGTCAGAATGGCCATGATGAAAAATTTATAAACAATAAATGCTAGAGAGGGTGTGAATAAAAGGGAGCCCTCCTACACTGCTGTTGGGAATTTAAACAGGTACAGGCACTATACAGAACAGTATGGAAGTTCCTTAAAAAACTAAAAACAGAGCTACTATATGATCCAGCAATCCCTCTCCTGGGCTATATCTGGAGAAAACCATAATTGGAAAAGATACATGCATCCCAATGTTCACTGCAGTACTAGTTACAATAGCCAGAACCTGGAAGTAATCAAAATGTCCATCAACAAAGGAATAAAGATGTGGTACATATATATACAATGGAATGTTACTGAGCCATTAAAAAAAATAGTAATAATTCCATTTGCAGCAACAGGGATGGACCTAGAGACTGTTATACTTAGTGAAATTAAGTTGAACAGAGAAAGACGAATCTTATGTGATATCATTTGTAGAAGCAAAAAAAAAAAAGGTACAAATGAACTTAGTCACAAAGCAGATATAGAGTCAAAGATGTAGAAAGCTAACTTATGGTTACCAAGGGGGTAAGGAGGGGAAGGATAAATTGAGAGATTTTCATTGACATATACAAACCACTCTATATAAAGTCAATAACTAATAAGAACCTATTGTATGGCACTGGGAATTCTACTCAATACTCTGTAAAGGCCTATATGGGGAAAAGAATCTAAAAAGAGTCAATATATGTATACACATAATCGATCCAGTTTGCTATACAGCAGAAACTAACACAACATTCTGGAGGAGGAAATGATAACCCACTCCAGTATTCTTGCTTGGAGAATTCCATGGACAGAGAAGCCTGGTGGGCTGGAGTCCATGGGGTTACAAAATCAGACATGACTGAGCATGGATGCACAATGCAACATTGTAAATCAACTGTGTGTGCTAAGTTGCTCAATTATGTCCAACTGTTTGTGACCCATGGACCATAGCCTGTCATGGACTATGTCCATGGGGATTCTCCAGGCAAGAATATTGGAGCAGGTTGCCATGCCCTCCTCCAGGGGATCTTCTCAACCCAGGGATTGAACCCCACGATTCCTGCATTACAGGCAGATTCTTTGCCATCTAAGCCAGTTTTAAAAAATAACACATTAGACCAGATGAACTTAATTGATATTTATAGAGCATTTCATCTGAAAGCAGAAAAATACATATTCTTTTCAGGTGCGCATGGAACCTTCTCCAGGATAGAACACATGCTGGCCGTAAAACAATTCTCAGGAAATTTAAGAAAACTGAAATCATATGAAACATCTTTTCTGATCACAATACTATGAGGCGGGAAATCAACTACAAGAAAAAACAACTTCAAAAAAACAAGCAAATAGAGGCTAAACAACATGTAACCAACATGTAACCAATGGATCACTGAAGAAATGAAAGAGAAAAAAAACAAAGTCTTTCATTTGTAGAGACAAATGAAAACGAAAACAAGGTGATCCAAAATCTATGGGACACAGCAAAAGCAGTTCTACAATGGAAGTTAACAGCAGTATAATTTTACCTTAGGAAAATATGATATAAGGAAGAAAAATCTCAAATGAACTACTTCACTTTACACCTCAAGCAACTACAGAAAAAAAGAGTAAACAAAACCCAAAATTAGCAGAAGGAAAGAAATCATAAAGGTCAATGCAGAAATAAATGGAGATGAAGAAAACAATAGAAAGGATCAGTGAAACTAAAAACTGGTTCTTTGAAAAGATCAACTTGATAAGCCTTTAGCCAGACTCATCAAGGAAAAAATGAAGACGTCTCAAATCAATAAAATTAGAAATGAAAAAGGAGAAGCTATAACTGACATCACAGAAACACAAAAGATCACAAAAGCAAACTACAAAAAACTGTATCCTAATAAAATAGAGGACCAAGAAGGAATGGAAAATTTATCAGAAATGTACAATCTTCCACAGTTGAACCAGAAAGAAACAGAGAAAATGAACCACCAAATTACCAGTAATGAAATTAAATCCTTTATTTGAAAACTCCCAATAAACCAAAGTCCAGGACTACATGGCTTCACAGGTGAATTTGATCAGATACTTAAGAGTTAAAACCTATCCTTCTGAAACTCTTGCAAAAAAATAGCAGAGGAAGGAACACTTCTGAACACACCACCTTACCAAAGCCAAACAAAGATATCACAAATAATAGTACAGGAAAATATCACTGATGAACACAGACTCTAAAATCCTCAACAAAATATTAGCAGTCTGAATCCAACAATACATTAAAAGGATCATACACCATGATCCAGTGGCATTTATTCCAGGGACACAAGGATTTTCGACTTTCACAAATCTATCAATGTGATACACCAAATTAATTATCAGAAGACTAAAAACCATATGGTCATATATTAACAGATAGATATATGGAATCTAGAGAAGTAGTAATGGCACCCCTCTCCAGTACTCTTGCCTGGAAAATCCCATGGATGGAGGAGCCTTGTAGGCTGCAGTCTATGAGGTCGCTACGAGTCGGACACGACTGAGCGACTTCACTTTCACTTTTCACTTTCATGCATTGGAGAAGGAAATGGCAACCCACTCCAGTGTTCTTGCCTAGAGGAAGCCTGGTGGGCTGCTGTCTATGGGGTCACACAGAGTCGGACATGACTGAAGCGACTTAGCAGCAGCAGCAGCAGAGAAGCAGTACTAATGATCCTATTTTCAGGGAAGTAATGGAGATGCAGACATAGAGAACGGACTTGTGGACACAGCAGGGGAAGGAGATGGTAGGACATATTGAGAAAGTAGCATTGACACTTAAGATAGATAGCTAGTGAGAAAGTGCTATGTAACACAGGGAGCCCAGCCTGGCACTTTATGATAACCTAAAGTAGTGGGATAGGAGAGGGGTGGGAGGCTTTTGAAGGAGGGGATATATATATATATATATATATATATATATATACACACACACACACACATATATGTGCTGCTGCTGCTAAATCACTTCAGTCGTGTCCGACTCTGTGCGACCCCATAAATGGCAGCCCACCAGGCTTCCCTGTCCCTGGGATTCTCCAGGCAAGAACACTGGAGTGGGTTGCCATTTCCTTCTCCAATGCATTAAAGTGACCGGTGAAAGTGAAGTCGCTCAGTCGTGTCCGACTCCTAGCGACCCCATGGACTGTAGCCTACCAGGCTCCTCCGTTCATGGGATTTTCCAGGCAAGAGTACTGAAGTGGGTTGCCATTGCCTTCTCCGATATATATGTAATTATGGCCAGTTCTCATTGTTGTGCAGCAGAAACCAATACAACACTGAAAACAATTAACTTCCAATTAAAACATAAATTAAAAAACCCATATGATCATCTCAACAGACACAGAAAAAGCTTCTATCAAATGTCACCTTATTATACTATAAAGTATTTAATTTGGTAGTATCTTTTTTGAGATGCAATGCACATAACCTCTTAAATTGTTCAATTCAGTGTTTTTTAGCATATTCACAAAGTTTGTAATCATTATCATGATCATTTATGGAACACATTCATCATCTTGAAATATAAACCTCATACACTTTAACTATCCCCTCTCTCCTAATCACCCATACTAGCAGTCCTAGGCAACCACTGTTCTGCTTTCTGTCTCCATAGATTAGCCTATTATTACACTCTGTTGGATTTAACTTGCTAATATTGTTTTGAGCACTTCTGCATCTGTATTCATAATAGATAACTATTGTGCAGCTATTTTTTATTATATCTTCATCTGTTTTGATATCTGGGCAACACTGGTCTTATCAAAAGAATATTGGCCATATAAAATTAATTTTTCAAATGTTTGGCAAACATTCAACTGTGAGACCATATCAGCTTGGACTTTTTGTTGGTGGTGGTGAAAGTTTTCGTTCCTAATTAAAACCTTTCACTTATTATATGACTATGACTCATTGGAAAAGACTCTGATGCTGGGAGGGATTGGGGGCAGGAGGAGAAGGGGACGACCGGGGATGAGATGGCTGGATGGCATCACTGACTCGATGGACATGAATCTGAGTGAACTCCGGGAGTTGGTGACGGACAGGGACTGTCTCTTATACACATCTAGATGTGTATAAGAGACAGTGATTCACAGTCTAGTGGGATAACTGGCTCTCCAGCTGTGATAAATCCACCAAGGACTGTAAAAGAGAGCTGACCCTAAAAAGCCTGTGAAAGCTGGGGAAGTAGGAGAAGGGATAAATAATTGTAATTATTTTTCAGGAAAACTAGGAATAGCACAGTTTTGAGAATAAAGGGAGACATGGGAGAACAGGCCAAAACCCAAACTCCAAGATCCAAGAATGTGGACATGAATACTATTTTCTGTTGTTTAAGAAAATATTCAGTTAACACCTATATTGGCATGTTATTTAGGCATGTGCTATTTTAATTTTCACATATTTATGAGTTTCCTCCATTGCTTTCTATTACTGACTTAAATTTTATTCCACTTTGGTTATAAGATCATAAACCTTTATTTTTTTTTAACTAATTACATATTAATAGAAAACAAAATACAAAAAATTCTCTTCAGGAAACAGAAATACTTAATCCTTTTCCAACAAATCAGAAGTTGCTTCATCCTCAGAGTGCAGTTTTTGATGCGTGTGTTTACACTTAAGATATGTTTCACAGACTGTTCATTAAACTGCTATTGCAAAACAGGAGGTAGAAGGGATCACCTCAGGAGAAAAAGACGTTGGAAAAGCCACACCTCAGAACCATCTGGAAATTAAACACTTTCTATCTTACCACTTTTCACTTCCAATTATTTTCATTTATTTACCACAATCTGCCCTTTCAGGGGATAGAACTGTTAATAGAAGTGCAATCCCCAAAATAATCTTTCTTTCCCACCATGCATGCAAGAGCCCAAAACTTTCTCCGTGAAATCCACACACCCATTTCTAGAAACATCAGCTGGAATGATCTGTCTGTCACCCAGAAATTTCTCCTTTCTCCCAAAAGACTGAGCAACCAAGTTCTCTGAATCCCCTGAACCCTCAAAATTCCAGGTATCACAGCCAGTGCCAGGAGAAAAACCTGAAAGATGAGAGCAGAGAAGGCTCTCTGCCAGTGCTAGGCTTCCTCTTCTCAACAATACAAATCCTAGTTCTCTGCAATCACAGAAAAGAAAAGACATTTGCCAGCATGACCCTGTCCCATTTCCTAATTCCCACCCCTGTATTCTTACCCTGATAGCGAGTCCCTTCGACTCAGTGACCCTACAGCATTGCTCCTACGGAGGGCGCCCAGCAAACATCCTCCTGCCGAGCGCAGCCCCAGTGAAGCAAGGTCGCCTTGGCGCCAGAGGCTGGAAAGAGCCACAGGAGGACACAGCAGTATCTCTGTGATTCCAGATTTCATGTTCATTCCCATCACCACCCTTCCTCCCCCATCCTTCCACACTGGAGAAGGACTGAGAAGAGGGTGGTGGGCTCGGGACATCTGTGGATCTTTCACAATCAGGCAGTGATTCCATCCGTCTGTCCTAAGACTGGCAGTCTTGTGCTCTTTGCACGCACCAGCCCATTACATCAAATATACAAATCAAGGTTCCTCATTTTCTTGTGTGACTCCGGTCACCAGCAGAAGGTTGCAGGCCATGAACTGCACGCTCAGCACATTGCTCATCTGGTGGGTGTAGACGCCAAAGAGCTCTCTGGATGAGCCGTCTGTGGGCATGCGGCTGTGTGTGCCCTTGATATCCAAACACGCACTGAGTTGTCCATGGATGCTGATGCGATCAGGCTGCTGTCCGGGCTGAAGGTGAGGCTGGTGATGTTGTCCGTGTGGCCCTGCAGCTCTTTGTAGAGGGTCCCGGACGCCAGGTCCCACAGCTTCAGCTGCTGGTCCTCGCCTACAGACACCAGGTACTTACCATTGGAGGAAAAGGCCAGGGAGTGCACGGGGCTGCGGGTGGCCGGTGAAGAGCCTCACCGAGTTCCCCTGCTGGGTGCTCCACAGCTGCACCGTCTTGTCGGTCGAGCCCGTGGCTAAGTAGTTTGAATTGGGGTGGAACTTGATGCAGTCCACGTCCGCCAGGTGCCCGGCATAGATTCACAGTGGGTATGTCCGATCAAATGACCAGAGGCGGGCCATGCAGTCGTGGCACCCGTTGGCGAAGTACAGGCTGTGAGGGCTGATGTCCAGGTCCCACACGGGGCAGGCGTGGCCCCGGTACTGCACAGTGTTGGTGAAGCTGCCCAGGTCCCAATACCTAATGGATGTGTCTTCAGAGCAGGAGAGCAGCACGAAGCTGTCCGGAAGGAACCTAGTGCCGTACACCGGCCCACAGTGTCACCGAAGGACTTTCATCTCAAGAGCTGTGCTGTCGTCCTCATCCTCCTCCGGGACATCATGAGCCAAGTGGACGTGAGACGCGTCGACTTGAGGCGGTTCGGATTTTAACCTCTTGGAACGCGGACTCCACAATTTTATACAGGAGTTGTCGAAGCCCGCGGCAAGCAGCCTGCTGTCCGGGGAGACCTCCGCTGTGTTCAGCAGCTGCTTCGTGTTGTAGAAAGTGTAGAAGCAGATCGTGGTGAGGCTTGATGCTCTCCCGCAGGGCCTCCAGCGCCTCCTCGTCCTGCAGGGCAGGTTTAGGCATGTCAGCGGGCTCTAGGCCGGGGCCCTCGCCGCGGGAGGAGCCACTGCTGGCATAGAGCTGGTACTCCGTCCTCTCAGCAGGCCGCAAACCGGGTACAATGTGCCAGGCGAGGACTCTGCCCAGCACAGCGTCATCCCTCTGGAGGCAGCAACGAAAGGAATAGCAGCTTGTCTTCCGGTCGACGGAACACGTACTTGTGATCCAGGAAGCCCCGCGGCCGGAAGTTACACGTAAACAGGATATCCTGCCTGGTCCGCGTGGGCCGCAGCTGCCCAATGACGTCATCGGCGCTGGCCTCCTCACTTCATGGCTCCGCCGGGAGTCAGAATGGGTGAGAAAATTTCACAGCCTTCCTACTGTACTTCATATTGCTGGGGGCTCTCCCTCACAAGAGGCTGCAGACACTGTGAAGGCACAACCAGCTTCTGATTGGGCTGCGAGGCTGGCTGCCATCTCCTGGGCTTTCAGCAACCGGCGCAGGCCCTGCTTCGGCTGGCAGGGCACATCCTAGTACTGCCGACGTTTGAGGTAACAAGATGCGGCCGTCTGGATCTGCCCCGTGAGCACTTGTGTCATGACTGAACATCCCAGGTGGCTCCTGCTTCCCCCACTGCTGCTGCCGCCGCCAGGGTTTCTCAATGCCCCGTGCCCCTCAGCCCCCTCAGGGTCTCTGGGGCAGCTGAGAGATGACTGACTGAGGTGACTAGCTGACTCAGAGCCACCTCGGGCTGAGCCAGGCCCTCATAAACATTTATAGTCTTTCAATTCTGTTAAATATATTGAATTTTGTTCTATGGCCTATCCTGGAGAATTCTCTTTGTGCACTTGAGAAGAGTATATATTCTACTGTTTTAAGTGTTCTATAGAGCTCTGTTAGGTCAATTTAGTTTACAGTGCGTTCAAGCCTTCTATTTTCTATTTATCTTCTTACTATGATGTTTTTCTAAATCTTTGCATTTATCCTATTTAGAGTCCTTTAAGCTTCATGGATGTGTGGATTAATTTTTTTCATCAGGTTTAGACTTTTCAAATATTATTTCTTTAAATATTTTTTTCCTCTTTTTCTCTTTGTTCTCTTTTGTTACAGTCTTTGTTTTAAAGAAAGTCTGTTTTGTTTGATATGAGTATTGCTACCCCAACTTTTCATTTCCATGGAATGTATTTTTCCATCCCATAATTTTCACAATTTTTATTTGCGTCTTTAAATTGTTGAGTTATGTGTAGGCAGCATTTAGATAGGTCTTCTTTTTCTGTCCATTCAGCTACCCTGTGTCTTTTGATTGGAGCATTTAGTCTATTTATATTTAAATAAGTCTTGTCCCTCTAGTCAAGGCTATGGTTTTTCCTGTGGTCATGTATGGATGTGAGAGTTGGACTATGAAGAAAGCTGAGCGCTGAAGAATTGATACTTTTGAACTGTGGTGTTGGAGAAGACTCTTGAGAGTCCCTTGGACTGCAAGGAGATCCAACCAGTCCATTCTGAAGGAGATCAGCCCTGGGTGTTCTTTGGAAGGAATGATGCTAAAGCTGAAACTCCAGTACTTTGGCCACCTCATGTGAAGAGCTAACTCATTGGAAAAGACTCTGATGCTGGGAGGGATTGGGGGCAGGAAGAGAAGGGGACGACAGAGGATGGGATGGCTGGATGGCATCACAGACTCAATGGACCTGCGTTTGAGTGAATTCCGGTGGTGATGGACAGGGAGGCCTGGCAGTGCTGCAACTCATGGGGTGGCAAAGAGTCAGACGACTGAGCGACTGAACTGAGCTGAACTGGACTTATTGTTACATTGTTAGTTGTTTTGCATATATTGGTGAGCCTACTGATTTTCCACATTTCTCTGCATCTTTTTATTTTTCTTCATTTTTTTCTATTACTCAGATATCATAAGCTCTGTTGATTTATTTTCAAGTTCACTAACTCTTTCATCTGCCAATTCAAATCTGCTAGTAGATCCCTTTAAGGAATGTTTCTTCCAGTTGTATTTTTCAGCTCCAAATTGCTATCGTTTTTACATTATTTCTGTGCTGTACTGTGCTTAGTCTCTCAGCCGTGCCCTACTCTTTTTGACCCCATAGAGTGTAGCCCTCCAGGCACGTCTATACATGGGGATTCTCCAGGCAAAAATACCGAACTGGGTTGCCATGCCCTCCTCCAGAGGATCTTGCCAACCCAGGGATCGAACCCAGGTTTTCTGCATTGCGTATAGATTCTTTTACTGTCTGAGCCACCCAGGAAGCCCAAGATATTGGAGTGGGTAGCCTCTTCCTTCTCCAGGGCATCTACCCAACCCAGAAATTGAAACATGTCTCCTGCATTACAGGTGGATTCTTTACCTGCTGAGCTACTAGGGAAGCCCACATTTTTTCTATTTCTGTATTAATATTTTTCTTTGCTGGAATATTGTCATCACATGGTTTTTACTTTTAGCATCATTCTCTTTAGATTGTGAGATATATTTATAATGGCCATATTGAAGTTTTTGTCTGTTATAGCTCACATCTGACTGATCTCACAGAGTATATTTTTCCATTGTTTAGTTGCTTGTTTCTGTGTGTCAGGACTTCCTATTTATTTGCATGATATACCTATAACTATATTTGTACCTATCTATATACACTATATATTGATAAAATTGCTCTGGTATAACACTGACATAGTTTCTACATTTTTTAATATCCAGTCCCCCCAGTATATATATCAAATGTGTATATATATATGTATAATATATATATGTTCAGTTCAGTCACTCAGTCGTGTCTGACTCTTTGCAACCCCATGAATCACAGCATGCCAGGCCTTCCTGTCCATCACCAACTCTTGGAGTTCACCCAGACTCATGTGCATTGAGTCAGTGATGCCATCCAGCCATCTCATCCTCTGTTGTCCCCTTCTCCTCCTGCCCCCACTCCCTCCCAGCATCAGGGTCTTTTCCAATGAGTCAACTCTTGGCATGAGGTGTATACACATATATATATGTATATATTATATAGGCTTTCCAGGTGGTGCTAGTGGTAATGAACCCTCCTGCCAATTCAGGAGACATCAGTTCAGTTCAGTTCAGTTGCTCAGTCATGTCCGACTCTTCCTGACCCCATGAATCGCAGCACGCCAGACCTCCCTGTCCATCACCAACTTCCGGAATTCACTCAGACTCATGTCCATAAAGTCAGTAATGCCTTCCAGCCATCTCATCCTCTGTTGTTCCTTTCTCCTCCTGCCCCCAATCCCTCCCAGCATCAAAGTCTTTTCCAATGAGTCAACTCTTCGCATGAGGTAGCCAAAGTACTGGAGTTTCAGCTTTAGCATCATTCCTTCCAAAGAACACTCAGGGCTGATCTCCTTCAGAATGGATAGGTTGGATGTCCTGGCAGTCCAAGGGACTCTCAAAGAGTCTTCTCCAACACCACAGTTCAAAAGCATCAATTCTTCAGCACTCAACCTTCTTCATAGTCCAACTCGCACATCCATACATGACCACTGGAAAAACCATAGCCTTGACCAGACGGACCTTAGTCAGCAAAGTAATGTGTCTGCTTTTGAATGTGCTATCTAGGTTGGTCATAACTTTTCTTCCAAGGAGTAATAGTCTTTTAATTTCATGGCTACAGTCAACATCTGCAGTGGTTTTAGAGCCCCCAAAAATAAAGTCTGACACTGTTTCCACTGTTTCCCCATCTATTTCCCATGAAGTGATGGGATCAGATGCCAGATCTTCGTTTTCTGAATGCTGAGCTTTAAGCCAACTTTTTCACTCTCCACTTTCACTTTCATCAAGAGGCTTTTTAGTTCTTCTTCACTTTCTGCCATAAGGGTGGTGTTATCTGCATATCTGAGGTTATTGATATTTCTCCTGGCAATCTTGATTCCAGCTTGTGTTTCTTCCAGTCCAGCGTTTCTCATGATGTACTCTGCATAGAAGTTAAATAAGCAGGGTGACAATATACAGCTTGGATGTACTTCTTTTCCTATCTGGAACCAGTGTGTTGTTCCATGTCCAGTACTAACTGTTGCTTCCTGACCTGCATACAGATTTCTCAAGAAGCAGGTCAGGTAGTCTGGTATTCCCATCTCTTTCAGATTTTTCCACAGTTTATTGTGATCCACATACTCAAAGGCTTTGGCATAGTTAATAAAGCAGAAATATATATTTTTCTGGAACTCTCTTGCTTTTTGCATTATCCAGCAGATGTTGGCAATTTGATCTCTGGTTCCTCTGCTTTTTCTACAACCAGCTTGAACATCTGGAAGTTCACAGTTCACATAATGCTGAAGCCTGGCTTGGAGAATCTTGAGCATTACTTTACTAGCATGTGAGATGAGTGCAATTGTGCGGTAGTTTGAACATTCTTTGGCATTGCCTTTCTTTGGAATTGGAATGAAAACTGACCTTTTCCAGTCCTGTGGCCACTGCTGAGTTTTCCAAATTTGCTGGCATATTGCATGCAGCACTTTCACAGCATCATCTTTCAGGATTTTAAATAGCTCAACTGGAATTCCATCACCTCCACCAGCTTTGTTCGTAGTGATGTTTTCTAAGGCCCACTTGACTTCACATTCCAGGATGTCTGGCTCTAGATGAGTAATCACACCATCGTGATTATCTGGGTCGTGTGTATCTTTTTTGTACAGTTCTTCCGTGTATTCTTGCCACCTCTTCTTAATATCTTCTGCTTCTGTCAGGTCCAGACCATTTCTGTCCTTTATCGAGCCCATCTTTGCATGAAATATTCCCTTGGTATCTCTAATTTTCTTGAAGGGATCTCTAGTCTTTCCCATTCTGTTCTTTTCCTCTATTTCTTTGCATTGATCGCTGAGGAAGGCTGTCTTATCTCTTCTTGCTATTCTTTGGAACTCTGCATTCAGGTGCTTATATCTTTCCTTTTCTCCTTTATTCTTCGCCTCTCTTCTTTTCACAGCTATTTATAAGGCCTCCTCAGACAGCCATTTTGCTTTTTTGCATTTCTTTTCCATGGGGATGGTCTTGATCCCTGTCTCCTGTACACTCTCATGAACCTCATTCCATAGTTCATCAGGCACTCTATCTATCAGATCTAGGCCCTTAAATCTATTCCTCACTTCCACTGTATAATCATAAGGGATTTGATTTAGGTCATACCTGAATGGTCTAGCAGTTTTCCCTACTTTCTTCAATTTGAGTCTGAATTTGGCAATAAGGAGTTCATGATCTGAGCCACAGTCAGCTCCTGGTCTTGTTTTTGTTGACTGTATAGAGCTTCTCCATCTTTGGCTGCATAGAATATAATCAATCTGATTTCGGTGTTGACTATCTGGTGATGTCCAATTGTAGAGTCTTCTCTTGTGTTGTTGGAAGAGGGTGTTTGCTATGACCAGTGCATTTTCTTGGCAAAACTCTATTAGTCTTTGCCCTGCTTCATTCCGCATTCCAAGGCCAAATTTGCCTGTGACTCCAGGTATTTCTTGACTTCCTACTTTAGCATTCTAGTCCCCTATAATGAAAAGGACATCTTAAGAGTTGCGAATTTGATCCCTGGGTTGGGAAGATCCCCTGGAGAAGGGCATGGCAACCCTCTCCATTATTTTTGCCTAGAGAATCCCATGGACAGAGAAGCCTGGTAGGCCACAGTCCATGGGGCCACACAGAATTGGGCACACTGAAGTGACTTAACACATATATATTTATAAATGTGTGTGTGTGTGTGTATATATATATATATATGTGCATGTGTACATTTGGTATATATTTTGGGGGAACTAGATATTAAAAAAGGTAGCAATTGTGTGAATGTTCTACTATAGAAATTTTATCAACTTATATTTAATGTTGTAGAAACTTTGGATGTTCCCCTTTCCACTCTCTGGGGCTTGTTTTTGCTATTGGTTCCTTACTTTGTTTACTGACTAGCAAGATTATTTTAGCAAAGTATATTTCACCCCCATAATGTGAGCCACTGTCATTGCCACATGAAGGTGAAGTCTTCGTGAGCACTGTCATCCTGGAATGATGATTTTTGTTTGTTTGTTGTAATAACATCTAGCTCTTAAGCTCCACTAATTTCTGGCTTATTTCTCCATCATCAAAAATGAACTGAGGCATAAATTTCCTACAGAATGATTCAGTGAAATTCAGGCTTCTTTACAAGGACAGTTTTCAAGGTCTTCATTTGAAATTGTTTTGGTCTCTTTCCCTAATTTTTTTATTTTTTATTTTTCTGGAAACTTAGTCAAATAATAGTACACCTTATATTTCTAAGCAATCTACCAGTTTCTTTTTAATTACTTTCCATCATACTTCCATTGTTTTGAAAATTCCCTTGGGTTCAATTCCCCACACTCTGTTTCAATTAAGTCGGTTGCTTGGGAAGAGATTCAGAGCTTTCTGTTTTATGGACTGCATTTACCCTGAGGCAAAATATCTGAGTTAGGGCTCTGAAGTTGGGGGTGGGGACAAAGATATATTTCTCTCAGAGAGATAACTCATTATAAAGTAGGCATTCAACTGGCGATGAAGGATGTAGATCAGGTTATAACCTCTGGTTTCTCTACTTGCTTCTTAAATGCAGGACAAGCAAACTGAAGTATGAGTGATCTGGGCCCCAGTAGTCTTCACTTAAAATAGAGCCTCCATCCAACAAGGAGAGACTGGACTTAAGAACTGACTCCTGACTGAATTTCACTGGAACATAATGTCTGCAACAGGTAACTGAAGCATGATTAGAAATCTTGATGTCCTCTCCTAGAAAGATACTGTAGCCCTTTAACTGAGACCTGTTGAAAAGGAATCCTTCCACATGCTAGGGTGCATGAATATGGTATAGAATTTCCAAAGCACTGAGCTGGCTGGCCATGGTTTGAGTGCCCCAGACTCACTTAAAATGTTTTAGTTTTAGTAGATTTTCTCAATTAAATATATTTTCATTTTCTGCATATCTTTAGGGCCATTTTCTGAAAGTCTAAATTGTCATTGTTATAATTTTTACTACTTTTATTTGAGAGTTGGTCTGTGTTACTCCTTATGTCACCATGATAGAAGTTCATTTATCAGGGCTTTTTAAAGTAGGTCTCCTAAGGTATCTTGGAGACTTTGTGGGAGATAGAAGGCTCTTACTCTGCTTTTTCATTCAGAAGATCCAACAAAACCTAGGACTTCAATTGAGCCCAGTTGTGTATGGGCTTCAGTAGCTTGTTTGTTTTAGGGAAGTTGGAAGTGAAAACAGAGGAGATCATGTTTATGTCACAAAGTTTCAGAATCTTGCTCCCCTTTTTTCTCTGAAATAGCTTCACTGTATAGAAGAACAAAATACCCAACAGTATTAATGTAAGCAAACTTTTCCAAAAATATTTAGTTTGTTCTATTAAAATTGGTACCATGGTAAGGAGTAAAATCCAACTCGTTATCTTCAGACCCTATGTCTAATTCTATGAAAATCCCTTATGGTGTACATACTCTGCTTGAATAATTTCATGGCTCTTTCTTTTGACCTTTGGCTGTATTAAACAAAGCAGTCACACGATTTATAAATAAGAAATGTAAGAAATATATAATGATTAAAATTTAAAATATATAACAACCTTTTATAATAAAAATTAATATTTTGATAATTTGATCTCAAAATATACTGATTAAATGCATTTTATATCTAAGAAATACAGAAAAACCTAATATATGTCTGCAATTAAGATATTCATAAAATGAACTCTAGATTATACACATTAATGCATCTTAATGAATTCTTCAATATATTTACTAATTGGAT
Organism: Cephalophus harveyi; assembly: GCA_006410635.1. Taxonomy (NCBI): domain Eukaryota; kingdom Metazoa; phylum Chordata; class Mammalia; order Artiodactyla; family Bovidae; genus Cephalophus; species Cephalophus harveyi. The sequence continues at coordinate 96,857 of SJYT01035244.1, read as the reverse complement.
CTCATTGTTAGCAAACATTATAAGCTGTCTCTTATACACATCTAGATGTGTATAAGAGACAGCCCCCAATCCCTCCCAGCATCAAAGTC
>SJYT01035244.1:3076-96656 GCA_006410635.1 Cephalophus harveyi | reverse complement strand
TTGGATCTCATTGTTAGCAAACATTATAAGTGATATTTTCCATAATTATTTATAAAAACATTTATATTTGCTGTTTGAAGCAATCTTCATTATCTTTTTCTATGAAGATGAATTCAAAGTAATTTTTGTGCATTCAAATTTTGTTCATCAGTTTCTTAATCATTGATGCTGATAGTGTTTTTTCTTTCTGTCAAAAGTGTGGATTTTGTCAAGGACCAAAGATAAATACTGACATTAGACAGATATAGACTGGTAAACATATGTGACTAGATGAATGAAACTTTTAATTGAAGTTTTATTACTCTCTGGGCTATTTGTGAATGTTTTCAAGGCTGTATATTGTCACCCTGCTTATTTAATGCATATGCATAGTACATCATGAGAAACGCTGGGCTGGAAGAAGCACAAGCTGGAATCAAGATTGCCAGGAGAAATATCAATAACCTCAGATATGCAGATGACACCACTCTTATGACAGAAAGTGAAGAAGAAATAAAGAGCCTCTTGATGAAAGTGAAAGAGGAGAGAGAAAAAGTTGGCTTAAAGTTCAGCATTCAGAAAACTAAGATCATGGCATCTGGTCTCATTACTTATGGGAAATAGATGGGGAAACAGTGGAAACAGTGTCAGACTTCATTTTTCTGGGCTCCAAAATCACTGCAGATGTTGATTGCAGCCATGAAATTAAAAGACGCTTACTCCTTGGAAGGAAAGTTATGACTAACCTAGACAGCATATTAAAAAGCAGAGACATTACTTTGCCAACAAAGGTCTGTCTAGTCAAGGCTATGGTTTTTCCAGTGGTCACGTATGGATGTGAGAGTTGGACTGTAAAAAAAGCTGAGCACCGAAGAGTTGCTGCTTTTGAACTGTGGTGTTGGAGAAGACTCTTGAGAGTCCCTTGGACTGCAAGGAGATCCAACCAGTCCATTCTGAAGGAGATCAACCCTGGGATTTCTTTGGAAGGAATGATGCTAAAGCTGAAACTCCAGTACTTTGGCCACCTCATGCAAAGAGCTGACTCATTGGAAAAGACCCTGATGCTGGGAAAGATTGAGGGCAGGAGGAGAAGGGGATGACAGAAGATGAGATGGTTGGATGGCATCAGCAACTCAATGGACATGGGTTTGGGTAAACTCTGGGAGCTGATAATGGACAGGGAGGCCTGGCATTCTGTGGTTCATGGGGTCACAAAAAGTTGGACATGACTGAGTGACTAAACTGAACTGAAAATGTCTTCTATATTTTGGTATTGCCAGGGACTAGACCATAATAGGCATTCAATAGACATTAAAACACATTAATTGACCACTTCATAATTTATAACTTGCTCTACAGTTTTAACTTATCTGTGTAATTAATTGATATCACTTATAAAACAAATGCATTATCAGTGAAAGAACCTTTTGAAAAAACAAGTGTTTTGTGTATATATATTTGGATATATATAAAGTGAGACAAACATTACCCAAGTTTACACAATCCAGAAATGAACAGTGATTGACACAATCCAGAAATGAACAGTGATTGATATGGTATGAATTTGTACATTTCTATTTATATATGTTCATTTTTTATCAAAAATCTTAAGAACAGGCATAAAATAACTTGTGACTATATCACAGTAGCAGTCATTTATTGTAGGCTCATTAAGTAGTTTTTAGTTCTCTATAATGAAGTAGTTTTCTCTATAAAAATCTTTGTAGTTTTTTCTATCACAAAGAATACTGAGATAAACATTTATAGATATCTTTGTATCTTGAATATTTATTGATGAAAAGATCTTAGAAGTGGGATAAAATGTCATAGTATAAGACTTCTTTAGAACTACTAAGGGCTATTGTCAAATTTCTGTGGCTCTTGAATGTATTTAGCATAGTGTTATATGTTTCTGGTTGCTTCAGAGAAGACCATTTGAACCAGAAGTTTGAAATTTAGTAATGTAGAGTTCATTTTTCCTAAAAATGAAGATTTGAAAAATAGAGTCATCTTAAAACAAAATGGCCTTCTTCAAGATGTGAGTTTCATTACTCTCATCTATATGCTTTACACTAATCCTGGTGAGTTTATCCTCCTGTTGCCTCTTCTCACTCCTGTACAACACCTTGCCTCCAGACCTCTGCTTGGTGCATGCTAAGCTATTGCTGCTGCTGCTCTCACTAGCAGTGATGTCTGTGGAGGGTCTGCTGTGTTAAGGCATTGCACTAAGAACTTCTTCCCATATCTTGGTTCTACTTCATGAAACTGTTCTGAACATACTCTTTTTCATCTCTCCAAGAGAGTCCGTCTGTCTGCCTCATGCTAAACATGGCAGTGGCTAGGACCAGAGTCTCCATAAACTAAGAGTGTTGTTTGTATTACTGATATCCATTGTTGGGTAATCACCTTCTTCCTCACACTTTACCCCGTCAATGGCATCAAATAATATGAAATCCAGTAGATCTAACACATATCTCCACTCTGTGTTTTCTGCTATCTGAAAAACCCTGAGCTTTTATTGTCATTGTATGGACATGGTCGTTATACATCATAATCCTTCTGAACCATTATTCAGTTGTTTGTATATATTTTGCTTTGTCTGTTAATATGTATAGACATGGTATGTATTTAAATATTTTCTGTTGAGAACTTGTTTCCTTCTTGTGAGAGAACAGAGCAGTTTAATGGAATCTTCAAAGGATAAATGGTGGGTTTCTCATGAAAGATGAAGGACTATTCAGTACTTCTGATGAGCAGAAGATAAAAAAATATTAGTACAAGTAGATTAGAGACATTTCTGATATGAATGTGAATGCAGTGTTTCAGTTTGGGGAGAATTTATGTGTAAAGATTTTATATTGGAATTTGTTTTAATTGAGAATGTTGAGAGAGAGAGAATGAATGCTTATGTGCTGGTAAGAATGAGAGAGAGAGTTTTGAAACTACAAAGTATCGGATATCAGAGTTAGGATGACTTAAGTCTCAGTGCTGAATTTAACAGAAATAGAGTGTAATTAACCTATCAAATTAACTCTTATAGACATAATTAACTCTCTGGGAACTAACCAAATTCTGTCAGGAGGTAATAGGGAAATTCACTATGAGCGATCTATGGCAGCTGAAAACCAGAAGAGAATCTTACTCATCTGAGATTCATGTAAAAACTGGGACCATGTGGAGATGTTACTCAGACAGCGGGGTCAGGAATAAGAGAGTTCAATGAGATTTCACTTTCTCTACAAGGCAGGCTCCTGAGGGAAGCTCAGCTTTTGCCAAAGGTAGAAAAGCCCGCCTTTTTATATTGTTCATGGGGATCTCACAGCAACGTAGTGGGGTGGTTTGCCATTCCCTCCTTCAGTGGACCATGTTTTGTCAGAACTCCCCACTATGACCTGTCTGCCTTGGGTGGCCCTGCACGGCATGGCTCGTAGCTTCATTGAGTTATGCAAGCCCCTTTGCCATGACAAGGCAGGGCAGCCATGAATTAGAAGGCAATTGTTTCTTGGCAGGAAAGATATGAAAAACTTAGACAGTGTGTTAAAAACCAAAGACATCACTTTGCCAGCTAAGTTCCGTATAGTCAAGGCTGTGGTCTTTAGTAGTCATGTATGGATGTGAGAGCTGGACAATAAAGAAGGTACAGCACCAAATAATTCAGAACTCTGGTGCTGAAGAAGACTCTTGAGTGTCCCTTGGACAGCAAGGAGATCAAACCAGTCAGTCTTAAAGGAAATCAATCCTATTCATTGGAAGAACTGATACTGAAGCTGAAGCTCCAATACTTTGGCCTCCTGATGTGAACAGCCGACTCATTGGAAAAGACCCTAATGCTGAGAAAGATTGAAGGTGGGAGGAGAAGAGGGAGATAGAGGATGAGATGGTTGGATGTTGTCACCTGTGCAATGGACGTGAACTTTGGCAAATTCTAGGAGATAGTGAGGGACAGGGAAGCCTGGTGTGCTGCAGTCCATGGGGTCCTGAAGAGTTGAACAAGACTTGGTGATTGAGCCAACAACAGATAAGCCAGCTCCTGGTCAGAGGAGTCTGAGACAAAGACAGTTTATGAAGAAAATATATTTTGAACATAATAGGCACAAGTGAAAATACTTGGATGAAATCATAAATTGTTAGTCTTGGGAATATTTATGTTTAGGATTGAGTTTTCCGAGTGAGGTAGATATGTACCAGAGTTGTTAAGTGACAAGTCCAGAGTAACAAAGCTGGTGTCAAAAAACCCAAAGAGAGATTTCAGGTTTCTTGAAAGTCCTTTACCTTGATGTTACAGTGTTAACTCTAATCTCTATTGCTGCTGCTGCTGCTAAGTCACTTCAGTCATGTCTGACTCTGTGTGACCTCAGAGACCACAGCCCATCAGCCTCCCCCATCCCTGGGATTCTCCAGGCAAGAACACTGGAGTGGGTTGCCATTTCCTTCTCCAATGCATTAAAGTGAAAACTGAAAGTGAAGTCGCTTGTGTCCTACCCTCAGCGACCCCATGAACTGCAGCCTACCAGGCTCCTTCGTCCATGGGATTTTCCAGGCAGGAGTACTGGAGTGGGGTGCCATTGCCTTCTCCACTAATCTCTGTTAGGACTGTCATTTGTCAATCAGGGAATAAAAGACTCAGTCCACCAGATCATCCACATCTGTGCCCAGTCTTCTCTACTGTGCCAACATTGTCCAGGTTAAGTTTCATTCACTTTCTGTGGCTACTGTAACAGCTTACTGCAAACTGGGTAGCTTAAGGAAACAGAGGTTCCTTCTCTCACAATTCTGGAGTCCAGAGTCCAAAATCAGTATCACTGGGTTGAAATCAAGGTCTTGATGGGCTGGTTGTACTCCTTCTCGAGACTCTAGGGTATAATCATCGCATCTCCCCATTTTTGGTAGCTTCTGGTATTATTTGGCTTATGGTCACATCACTCCAGTTTCTACCTGTCTTCTCGTTGCATTATGCTTTGTGTGTGTTCAAATGTATCTCTGCCTTTCTCTTAGAAGGACTCTTGAGATTGCATTTAGGGCCAACCAGACAACTCAGAATAATCTCCCCAAATCAAGGTCTCATTCAGTCTGCTTTGTCTTTACCTTTCAAAATAATGTTATAGGCATTGCTGCTGCTGCTGCTGCTAAGTCGCTTCAGTCGTGTCCGACTCTGTGCGACCCCATAGGCGGCAGCCCATTGGGCTCCGCCATCCCTGGGATTCTCCAGGCAAGAACACTGGAGTGGGTTGCCATTTCCTTCTCCAGTGTTATAGGCATTAGGTCTTACTATCTTTGGGGGCCTTTATCAAGCAGCTACATAAGTCCTCACTGTATTCTGAACTTAGGTTAAACATGAAATGTCCACAGTCTACTTGAAAAGTAACAGCTTTTGCTGCCTGAAGACTCTATGAATAATGTGAGGAGATTTGAGAGTCCTTTTTTTTTGTTGTTGTTGTTAGTACTAAATCCAGGAGTGACTGCTTGTCCCTAGAGAATGAGTATAAATTGAAAGCACAAAGCTGAGGCCTGAGGCTCTTTAATCTTAGGAGCCGAGGAGATGAGTACGATTTTGAGAAGAGTGTTGAAAAGGTGAAACCAGTGGAGTAGGAGGAGAGCAGAAGAAAGGAGAGGTAAACTAAGTCAAATCAGCAGTCAACTACATGGATACTAAAATCACCAAGAGATAGAACATGAGTTGTATCAATGTAGCAGATATTGAATTAGTAAGGGGTAAAATCTTCGAGGAATTGGAGGAATCCTCAGGAGGAAGAAGGAGTTATCCTAGCAGTATTCTCATTTGTTTCACTAAACATTTACTCATATGTGAAATTAGTAAATTTTTCTTGTTAACACTCATTCAGACATTTTCCCTCTTCTAGTTGTTTACATGACAAGATCAAAATATCAAAATAGACTGCTTGCTCTTCACTTTGAGATACCTGATTAAGAAAATGAAAAGACAAGTAACAGATCATGGGGAAAGTATTCATAAAGCATATATGCATAAAGGTCTTATATTCAGATTTTATAAAGAACAGCATTCAATAAAAGGGACAGTAGTCCAATAAAAGATAAAAAATAAAGCATGTCAAAAGGTGCTCATGAAAACTAAAACCATATCATAATACATCTACTGAAATGGTGAGAGCTAAGAAAATGGACAATGTCAAATACTGGTGAAGATGTGGAGGAACTGAAATACCTTACATTTCTGATAAGAATGCAGAATACTGCAGGAACTTTGGGAAATAGTTTGACAGTTTCTTATAAAATTAAACATTCATTTATGTGACCCAGCAATTCTACTGTTAGATATTACCTAATAAAAGCATACATGCACATGAAGATCTACATGCAGAAGCTTAATAAAAACCCCAAACTAGAGGTTACTGAACTATCCATCAACTTGTAAATGAACACAAAGTTGTAGTAATCCATGAATTGGAATGCCACTTAGTAGTAGAAGGGAACAAAGTTGTGACATAGGCAATAAAATATTAGGTAAATCTCAAAAGCAATATGCTATATGAGAGACCAAAGGAAAAGGTTATGTATTGTATTATTTCATCTATGTGATGTATGGTTGAGTTGTGTTACCCAAAATCATTTTTGAAGTCCTAAGCCCCAGTACCTCTGATGTGACCATATTTGGAGATAAGGGTTTTTTTTTTTTTTTTTTGTATTTTCAATATAAGTTTATTTATTTTAATTGGAGGCTAATTACTTTACAATATTGTATTGGTTTTGCCATACATTGACATGAATCGGGTTTTCACAGAGGTAGTCAAGTTGAATTAGGTCATTTGGGTTATGGTGGGTCCTAATCCAATTACTAGTGTACTTATTAAACAGGGAGATCTGGAAACAGACACACATTTGTAGAGGGAAGATTATGTGAAGACACTGGGAGTAGATGACCATCTGCACACCAAGGAAAGCAGCCTGGACCAGAGTTTTCTGTCATTGCTCTCAGAAGAAACCAACCCTGCTGGTAGCTATCACAGGCTAGCGTCTAGGGCTTTGAAATAATAAATTTGTATTGTTTAAGTCACCAGTTTTTTGACACTTTGTTACAGCTGACTTAGGAAACTAATACAGGTAACTTCTGGAAAAGGCAAAATTACAGAAATAGAAATCAGATGAATGGTTTCCTGAGACGATGGAAGGAGGGGATTTATTGTAAGGAGGCATGAAGGAACTTTTTCAGATAATTAACCTTTATTTATTGATGGTGGTGATGGTGACATAAATATACATATCTATAAAACTCATTAAACTCTACATTTCAAAAGGATAAATCTTACTCTATGTAAATTACACCTTGATAAGCCTGACTTTAGCACAGTTTGCAGCCTTTCCTTTGTGACTCTGCTGCTGATCTTTATTGAATCTATCATGATTATGGGTAGAGCTACATAGCTGGAAAATAGAGGAGGGAAAATTGCTTCACACGGACTGTCAGGGGCACAGTAGAGAGAAAAGGATGAAGTGGAAACGAGGTACGGTAGAGGAAAGATGAGAAATGGTGAGGCTGAGCACTAGAGGAGGATGGGATTTTTAAAGACAGAAAGACTTAACTAAATCACAAAGAGTAACTTTAGGGAGATGGACAGGTAAAGAGAATTGTTAGGAAGTATTACTGTACTCAGTTGAATGAACCTTTTTTCATTATTGTGCCCTCAAGAAAACTTTTAGTAAAAATATACATCTTTCTCAGAGGTTTTAGGGTTATAAATAATGTTTGTTTCATACCTAAGACTCTTCTGAGCAGAGCTTTAAAAGTAGAATCCCCTTTTGCTCAAGTTTCTAACCTATTTATTTACTTACTTTCTCCACAGAGCAGGGAGATGGTGAACAGATCACAGAGATGGTGAACTTTAAAAGCATTTGCCTTCTCTTTTCCCTGTTCTTTGCACCCAACTCAATTTCAAGTGCAACCTAATGGCCAACCACTGAATTTCAACTGAAATGCACCTACTTTTCCATTTTCTATAGTGATGGCTCAAGTAGAAAAACAGCATCTGGACTATATTAATCCCAATAAAATAAGCCCATGATATCATTGAAATAATCTCTCTGGGTAAGTATTTGCATATAACCTTGTATGTGATGTGATGTGTGCATGCTCAGTTGCGTCCAACTCCTTGCGACCCTATAGACTGTAGTCTGCCAGGCTCCTCTGTCCATGGAATTTTCTAGGAAAGAATATTGGAGTGGGTTGCCATTTCCTACGCCAGGGAATCTTCCTGACCCAGGGATCAAATCCACATCTCTTGTGTTTCCTGTATTGGCAAGTGGATTCCTTACCATTGCGCCACCTGGGAAACCCATAACCTTGTATATCTACATATTAAATTGTTTACAAGCATATGTTTTATGAAAAAGCAGTTTTAGGCAGTATTCCTAGTAAAATAGATCTAAAATTGGATTCTTTGATTTTTCCTGTATCTCAGGGTATGAGAAATTATGTCTTTGATTCTGTATAATAATTAAGGCAAAGTTTTCTGAGTGACCAAAGGTATGTTTGCAGTCAACATTTTAAAGGATATATATTCAATGATGCCAAATTCCCATTTTGTTTTCTATTGATGAATATAATCAAATACTATTTAGTGGGGAGAAACATACTTTTCATATTTTATAAGAATGAAGTCCGTAGTTTATAAGGAAAGTCCATAAGAGAATTAAATAGTCATATCATGAAAAGAATAATGACTCATCCCGGAGAATACAGTGTTCAGATATTTTAGTCCACAGATACGTTGACATTTTTCTTACTATACAAGAACATCATGACATGTAATAAAGAATACTTACCAATGCAACTTCTTTAGAAGCTGCATCTAGGAGAGACAAGCACAGATGTCTTTATTGGGCTCCAGTCTGAGTAGCTTCCCTGGAGGGAACCCTGGGGATGAGCATTAGTGGGCTGATGGCTGATATGTACTTATTACTGAGCTCATTAGTGGTGGGTGACCTCACAAGGAGGGACATGGTATTGCGATTTCTCTGATTCTTAGATATGTATTGACTTCAGGGGAAAGGATGCAGGCTTCCAAATGCACACTCTCAGAATGAGCTGATCATGAGAACGCTTTCATTAAACGTGCCTTTAAACCAGCAGTTTCCATATCATGAGAAAAGTCATGAGGCGTTCCCAGCCAGAATAAGTTGAAGTCCAGAGAATTGGTTCATTCTGATTTAATTACTTCACTGAGTAAAATTGCTATACCAATAACACAGAATTTTTCCAAGTTGTGAATTTCAGTCGTGTGTTCATTTTGGAAAAAACAATGAAGCAATGAAGTTTTTTATTACTGCAGTTTTACTTGTGAAAAGTGCTTATCTGCTTTTAGCTCTGGCTGTTTCAGGTATAATTTTAAATATGTGCTGTATGAAGTGGTGGAAATTGACAAGTTGATTTGCTCTATCTTTTGCCATAAGTAGTTTGATTTCTGTGAGGTTGATCGTAATGGTAGAAATTCTATAAAAATGAAAAGTGAGTATATGTGTGTGTGTGTGTATGTATGTGTGTATATATATATATATATATACAAATGCATGTTTGCAATAGTTCTGACTCTTACCTTGAGTGTCATCATTTCAGTTTCTCAATGAAAGGCAAATGCTACACAATTAAACATTTATTGTTTAATTTTAAATTTCATATCAAATGAGAGAGGAGCACTTTCATTCAAGTACTTTGTTATATAAGCACTTAAAACTAGATTAGAACATGAACTAGAGTTCACTATTATTTTATCTCTTTTGTGTTGGTAACGAGCACAGAGAGAAAAAGGAACACCTAATTGTTGGACTTTGAATCTATGACTGTGTCACCATTTCCTCTACATTCATTTGGGAAATTAAAAAGAGAAAACTCATTTTAAAACCTTTTTTTTTAAAAAAAAAAAAAAAAAGAGAAAATCTATTACAAACTCAGTGACTTTGCATATTTTCAGTGATTTTATGTCCACCTACACAGCAAAGTACATTTAGTGACTCACTTGGAGGAAAAATAGCTTGACCCTCTCTCTGAGTCACTTGCTTAATAAAAACTGGCCCAGGGACACTGTAAATGTGGTTAAGCCACAAGTTAATTAAGTTTGACACCATTGCTGGGAGTTGGTGAAGGTGAAAAGAGAATTATAAAGTTAGTACTTTGACACCAGGGAGATTTCTTTCTGTTAAAAAAGTATATAGAAGTTATAACCTTACATTAGGGAATTAATTTACATAGAACCAAGAGAAGTTTGTCTGAAATCTTAGTTCTTCACACTTCTCTTCTCTACACACATTCTCTTTGCGATCTTCTTCCCTGACTTTTTGCATCAAAAACAAATATTTCAGAAGACACACACACACAAAGAGCAAGGTACAGAAAGAAAAGAACCCATGTCTTAATTGTCATATGCCACAAATGTCCTCAAAATTGGAAAACAGCATACATCACTTAGCAAACTAAATAAGAGTACTATTTTAAATTAACAAACCAGAAAAGGCTATCAAATGAATCAAAAGAGTTTTTGGAATTTTCAGATCAGATTAGCAGATCCTATTCAAGCACACGAGAGTGAAATGGTGTTCAAGTTTTAAGTTTATAGTTAACGTTAATATCCCTTGCTCAACTGTATCTGACTCTTTGTGACCCATGGACTGTAGCCCACCAGGTTTTTCTGTCTAGGGGATTTCCCAGGCAAGAATATTGGAGTAGATTGCCGTTTCCTTCTCCATGGGAATCTTTCCGACCCAGGGGTTAAACCTGGGTCTCCTGCATTGCAGACTGATTCTTTACCATCTGAGCTACCCATTCAAGCATATGAGAGTGAAATGGTGTTCAAGTTGTAAATTTGTAGTAGTGAAGATCATTTATAAAGTATCCCTCTCCATTACATAAGATGCAAAATAGGCCTTAATACAGTTATTTGTAGCCCCCCCTTTGTCCTAGAGGTAGATTGTGAAATGTACCCTTTGTAGCAGGGGGTGGGAGGCACCATTATCTTCAGGACCCTCTCCCATGCCAGGGCACGTGATAGTTTACGAAGGGCACGTGAGACTCTCAGAGTGACAGCAAGAATTTAGGGGTGTTCTTTCCAGGCTCTGCTCCATTTACTGTGGGATCACTTCCTTACTATAGTGGCATCTCTCCTTCCTTACCTTCAGGACACGTGTCTCAACAAGTGTGGGGGTTTGAAAGTCAGGTTTTATACATTAGTAAAGGAATTTGATGAGCAAGAAAATAAAACTCATCTATGAAATGTACTAACAGATTACTAAATTGTTTATGCATGTATGTGAATAGATTGCAGAGAGAGAGAGATAGCAATGATGAGTGACAGACTCAGTTGCAATTCTATAGCACTATCAATATACAACTCCTTGTCTGTAATTTCAGAGTTCAAAAAGCTCAAAACAAAAAGTTTTGTTACTCCATAATTTATCCGGTGACAGACATAATATGTACTGCCCTGAGTGAGTGAAGTGAGTGAAGTCGCTCAGTCGAGTCCGACTCTTTGTGACCCCAGGGACTGTAGCCTGGAGGCTACTGCAAACTCTGTTTCTCCTACTTACTGTGACTGGCATGTGTTTTAATCAGAAATATTGCATCAGAATAATGGTAAGGAGGTGGGGGTTACCCCACACCTCACTGAGGCTATCTGGCAATATCCTTTTCCAAAATCTTAAGACTCTGAATTCTGAAATATATCTGGCTCTGAGAGTCTTGGATAAATAATTATGGACTTTCATTTCAAAATTTTCTGTCTTTAGTCGGTGATTTGACCTCTCAATTCCTTGGCTGGCTTTTCTGTCTGAAACCAGGTCTTGTCTCCCATGATCTATGCTAGATTGACCATTTTCTTGACCCCATGATACTCACTTCTAGGACTTCCATTCTCTCTGTTCTCCTTGTGAAGTCAGTCTTCACAGATCTTCATACAGCTGTAAGTGGTTATTTCCAGTTTCATTGGCCTCTGAGATGCTGACTGCTAAAGGATCCAGTCCTCACTTTGGGCATGGCAGAGGTGACAGCCGCATTTTTCTTAGCGTGGTTTGTTCTCTCCCATTTATTCTTATGAGAACAGAAAGATTAAACCTTCAGTGAGCTCTGTCATTTGGTAGTAAGTACTGTTCTTCAGAGTCCCTTTGATTATTCAATTTTTTTTTTTAAATAGTCTCCTAGATTATTATTGAGAAAATACTCCTAGGTCTGAAAATCTCGGGTTTTGTGTATTATCTGCTTGATGTGCACATGCACGCACGGTCACTAACTTGTGTCCGACTCTTTTCAACTCCATGGACTGCAGCCCTCTAGGTTCCTCTGTGCATGGGATTTCCCAGGCAAGAATACTGGAGAAAATGGCTATTTTCTCCAGGGGATCTTCCTGACCCAGGGTTTAGCCCTGCATTGGCAGGCAGATTCTTTACCAGTGAGCTACCAGGGAAGCCCTTCTGCTTGATCACTTCAGTTCAGTTCAGTCTCTCAATCATTTCTGACTCTTTGCGACCCCAAGAACCGCAGCACGTCAGGCCTCCTTGTCCTTCACCAACTCCAGGAGTTGACACAAACTCATGTCCATTGAGTCAGTGATGCCATCCAACCATCTCATCCTCTGTTGTCCCCCTCTCCTCCTACCTTCAGTCTTTCCCAGCATCAGGGTCTTTTCCAGTGAGTCAGCTCTTCTCATTAGGTGGCCAAAGTATTGGAGTTTCTGCATCAAGATCAGTCCTTCCAATGAACACCCAGGACTGATCTCCTTTAGGATGGACTGGTTGGATCTCCTTGCAGTCCAAGGGACTCTCAAGAGTCTTCTCCAACACCACAGTTCAAAAGCATCAGTTCTTCGGCACTCAACTTTCTTTATAGTTCAGCTCTCACATCCATACATGACCACTGAAAAAACCATAGCCTTGACTAGACGGACCTTTGTTGGCAAAGTAATGTCTCTGCTTTTGAATATGCTATCTAGGTTGGTCATAACTTTTCTTCCAAGGATTAAGCGTCTTTTAATTTCATGGCTGCAGTCACCATCTGCAGTGATTTTGGAGCCCAGAAAAATAAAGTCAGCTACTGTTTCTACTGTTACCCCATCTATTTGCCATGAAGTGATGGGACCGGATGCCATGATCTTCGTTTTCTGAATGTTGAGCTTTAAGCCAACTTTTTCACTTTCCACTTTCACTTTCATTAAGAGGCTTTTGAGTTCCTCTTCACTTTCTGCCATAAGGGTGGTGTCATCTGCATATCTGAGGTTATTGATGTTTCCCCTGGCAATCTTGATTCCAGCTTGTGCTTCTTCCAGTCCAGCGTTTCTCATGATGTACTCTACATAAAAGTTCAATAAGCAGGGTGACAGTATATAGCTTTGACATACTCCTTTTCCTATTTGGAACTAGTCTGTTGTTCCATGTCCAGTTCTAACTGTTGTTTCCTGGCCTGCATATAGGCTTCTCAAGAGGCAGGTCAGGTGGTCTGGTATTACCATCTCTTTCAGAATTTTCCATAGTTTCTTGTGATCCACACAGTTAAAGGCTTTGGCATAGTCAATAAAGCAAAAATAGATGTTTTTCTGGAACTTTCTTGCTTTTTTCGATGATCCAGCGGATGTTGGCAATTTGATCTCTGGTTCCTCTGCCTTTTCTACAACCAGCTTGAACATCTGGACGTTCGCAGTTCACATATTGCTGAATCCTGGCTTGGAGAATTTTGAGCATTACTTTACTAGCGTGTGAGATGAGTGCAGTTGTGCAGGAGTTTGAGCCTTCTTAGGCATTGCCTTTTTTGGGGATTGGAATGAAAACTGACCTTTCCAATCCTGTGGCCACTGTTGAGTTTTCCAAATTTGCTGGCATATTGAGTGCAGCACTTTCATAACATCATCTTTCAGGATTTGAAATGGCTCAACTGGAATTCCATCACCTCCACTAGCTTTGTTCATAGTGATATTCATTTATAAATTAGTCACATTTTCACTTGTATACGTTTATTACCCAAAACCTCGTAAAGGAGTGCTATTAAATACATTTACAAATTTGGTAAATAAAGCTCAGAATCATTGAGGAACTTATGTAATCTCTACTGTTCAAAGTTTGGTCTGGGGCCCAGTAACTTCACCATCACAAAACACTTGCTAAAAATGAAGAAACTCAGATCCCGCCCCAGACCTGCTGAGTTGGAATCTGCATCTTAACAATTATCTCTGGATAACTCATAAATTCATTTTACAGTATGAGAAGTTATTCAGTGAGAAATCCAGTGATCTGTCTTCTCCATTATAGATCTTAAAAAACTCAAAAGTGTAGGATATATGTAGAGACATAAGGATCCAGTTCTCAAATTAGAGAACAACCAGTTAAAGTTTTGACAGAAGTCATAAAGGTAAAGACAGTTAGGGTAAAGAGTTATTCTCAAACATGTTTTATTTTCCATATTCCTAGTTGTTTCAAGGAATACTACTGTAGTCAAATATAACTGCCAACACTGCAGCATTGACAAATGATGGAAGAAGAGAACGGCTCGTAACACGCAGACAGGTATCTGGTGTGACTGCCTGTGGATGCTCAGTGTGCAGCTAGTGGCTCATTGGGTTGGGCCTGGCTAAGGAGGCCAGAGGTCAGGCTCTCTTCCAGTTGCTGTGTGCATGATGAAATAGCACAGAGAAAGAGACTTGATCCTTAAAAATTCTTCTTTCTCCAGACCATTGATGGAGGGGGATGCATACCTATTACGATCCTAAAGACGTTTGTTTTCCCTTGGAAGATAAATTTTTCCAAGCTGTAAGGTCATGGTGTATATTGTCACCCTGCTTATTTAACTTATATGCAGAGTACATCATGAGAAACGCTGGACTGGAAGAAACACAAGCTGGAATCAAGATTGCCGGGAGAAATATCAATAACCTCAGATATGCAGATGACACCACCCAAGGCCTGGCGTGCTGCAATTCATGGGGTCGCAAAGAGTCGGACACAACTGAGGGACTGAACTAAACCGAACTGAAGGTCCTGGAGTAGCACAGAAAAAAGTGCTGTCCTTGGCTGCCCCAGTTCAGAAGGCATGGTAGCCTCTGCAGCGCAGATGCTGCCTCTCGCTCCGACGTTCCTCTTCCACTAGCATCTGTGCATCTCCAGCTCTGACTCCAAGTCAGCTATCCTGGTGGCTGTGGACCCACGGGCTCAGGACCAATGCTTGACAGCTGATTCTCACCCTCTTTAGAGCTACTCTCTAACTGTGTAGATGTGGTTATTCTGAGAATTGGTACACCCCACCCCCTCCAACATTACATCAGGAAAAAAAAAAAAGGGGGACTCAGAAGGGTTTAGTGCCCTAACATCAGTCCAAGTGGCAGAGTTGGAATCAAAGCCCAGGTCCATTTGACAACAATTTATTTGAAAGTATTTCATGTCTCACACATGAACCAAAACCAACCCTCAATCATGAAAATCTTTCTACTCTAAAACAATTTCATAGTAAAAAGTTGTTTTAATGAAGGATTCTGTAATGTATACTTGAAGCTCATGGAGGGTCTCCAAAATACTTTTTCAGTCCAAAGACATCATCTCCTAGAGGTAGAAAACTGGTATGTGGGGGCTGAATTTAGACCACAAGTTTGGTCTGTCCATTGTTAAATTCTATTATCATGTTACTATTATTATTGTTATTTTGAATACCTTCAGGCTTGGTAGGTCTTTCCAGCAATACTTCTGTTGTTTTATAGTTTCCTGATTAATAATTAGTAAATGTATGTTATCTGATTGATCCCACCAAGGTATTGAAATTTATAATTGCTGATTTCTATTTTGCTAAACAAAGTATTATATTATTTATCAGATATATTCATCCTTACAACTTCACATGCAGTATTTCCTAAAAACAAAAATGATCTCTCAAAAATATTAATTTTTTCACTTCCTGCTCTTCAGTATTTTTCATATCTAATGTAATCAGTGTAACCTTTTTTTTTTTTTTTAATTTTATTTTTACTTTATTTTACTTTACAATACCGTATTGGTTTTGCCATACATTGACATGAATCCACCATGGGTGTATATTAGCTCCTAATCCCGAATCCCCCTCCCACCTCCCACCCCACATCTTCTCAGTGTAATCAGTGTAACCTTTATGTGGCTTAAGGAGACTTGAATTGGTTGACATCCTTCATCCTTAGGTAGCTTTTTTAATTGCTATGATTTGGATACAATACCATGTTTCAGGTATATGGCATTGTGATTCAATATTTTTATACATTGTGAAATAATCATCACAGTAAATCCAGTTACTATCTGTCATCATGCACAGTTGTTATAATATTAGTGACTGTCATTCCTAGGTATACATTATATCCCTGTAACATATTTATTTTATACCAGGAAATTTATCTCTTAATCCCATCAATCCGTTTCATCCATCCCGTTAGCCAGCTCTCCCCTGATAAACAGCAGTTTGTTCTTTGTCTATGAATGTGTTTCTGTTTTGTTTGTTCATTTGTTTTTTTGTTTCCATATGTACGTGAAATCATATAATGATCAACAATTTCAAGTGGTAGGGAAGGTACCCTGTATATGACATCTTCACATCTTTTTTGCTGTCCCTCAGTCAAGGTGGTACAGTGTGCTTTGTCTCAGCTCAACTGGGTGGAATTTGTCTAGTCCACCCAGAGTATACTGGTCGTGCTGCAGTAACACACAGTCCCAAAATGCCAGTGGCTTGAAACAGCTAAGGCTGATTGCTCACACATATCCTTGCTATGACACAGATGCTCTAAGTAGAGCATCCAGATTGACCGTTATCATTTAACCATCATCATTAGTCATCACACCAGTGAGAAGAGGTCTCCAGGAGGTCTTGCCATGGCAGTGAAATGTTTGATCCAGAAATGATACTCATCACTTTGCTCATAGCTCATTGGCCAGAACTTTTCATATGGTCCACCTTCTCACATCTCCCGTCATCCTGGGAGGCAGAGACCTCTTTCTTTCTTTGTAAACCCTCTTCTACTTATTTTACTCGAAGAATTTTTCCCCTTAAGTTCACTGACATTTCTTTCTGCCTAAACCTAAAAACAAAACAAAAAACAACAACAACAACAACACATTCCTAGACCATCATGGCACCAGTGAACAGAATTCTGAGATGAAAGCAATTTGAACAGAGTACACTGATAGCCCACACTTCCTATTAAGTAAAGGCCATTAAGGATCAGCCATATCATAGTAAAATCTAATATTATGATACATTTTCTTCCCTTCATTATTCAGAGACAGTGGTCTTATTTAATTACTCATATTTGTATGAAGTTAATGTGTAGTGATTCTTTGGAGATGGTGATTATTTTGCTGTAATCTATCTGAAAGTATCTGATACCATTCTTTATGAGCAGAAATGGAAGAGATTTACCCATTTGACAAAAAAGCAAAAGCATCATTTAAAAACAAAAATATCTCAATTCATTTCATTTTGTATAATTGGTATAACTGGATTTAGAATATTTATTTTGCAACACATTTTTTTTTCCTGGACTGGTAGTCTTTTAGCATTTGAAACTTGGCTGTACATTGAGATTCCACCTGATTTCTCTTAATGTAGTTTTCTTTCTATTTTTGATTCTGAATTGAGATCAGCTCAAAATTGATTGAAAAGTATCGGATGCAAGAAGTCATAGGAGAGGAGAAAAAGCTTTATATTTCCGACTACAACTCCCAACTTACTCTCTCTTCCATTCACAATCACATCATTTTATTGGTGAAAAAATGTTTTAAGCCAAAAAGATATAATTCATACAAATCATCCACCCCATGATTAGCAACTCTGGACAAAGTACGCATATCATTTACTAAGGTTACTCAGCTATTTTAAAAGCCTCTTAGACATTCTGGCAAGAGACTGTATTCCCGTCCTGCTCCGTTCAAAGCCTGCCTGCTTTTAGCCAGATCCAGGGCAGATAACAGGCACGGGAGAACGTTTTAAACTCTTGATGTCAACATGATAAGCCTGTAAAATTATATGGATACAAATAATGCAGTTTTATCCAAGCCATTGACAGAAGGCAGTGGTGCAGAAATTCAGAAAGCACCCCGGGTAATACTCCTGTAGTCGGGGAAGGCCCGGGCGCTGGTCACTGGCTCCGCCAGGCCACTCCTCTCTGAGCTTGTCAAGCTCACGGGGGTCTGCGAAGTCATTCCGCACAGCTCACCATGGGAACCGGGGGAAAACGCTTTGCTTTAAGGACATCCACAGCCGTGATGTCACGGGCACAAAGATAATAATAAAATGTGGCTTGTGTGGTGTCAACTACACCTTGGCCCTTTTGTCTCCTCTCCCTTCTCGTATAATTTTGTATCCTTGTGCGAATCGCCTCATTAGGGAAAGAGACTGAAAATTGGGGTCAGGGTATTTAAACCTGACCTGTGCAGAGGCCGGACAAGGCCGGGGCCCACTGAGGTTTCACTTCAGAGCCCCAGACCACCCCTGAGGTGACACCAATTCAAGCCTCATTTTATAAAGGCCTTATTAATTATTGTCTTTATAAGAAGGAGAAGAAGCCTTATAAAGAAATGTGTCATTCTCAGAGTAGGAGTGGGCAGACAAAAAAAGGAAGAGAGAGGGAGAGGGAGAGAGAGAGAAACAGAAGATCAAAAGGGAGCTTTTTTTTTTTTTTTCCCTTTTGCTTTTCATGCCTCCAAACCTCAAAGGAGGTGGGGGAACAATCAGGCTTGGGGGTCTCGTGTGCTTTCTGGCAATTAGACTCAGCTGATGGGCTGAAAGGGATTGAATGGCAGGGTTCAAGGCCCTTCTCCCGAGCTGCAGACAACAGGCTTTTCCAAAGCAGCCGAGCTGCAGACACCGTCGAAACCATTTCAAATGGAGACTTACAGAGAGGATTCATTAATTCACTGGCCTAAACAATTACGGGAACATATAATGTCTCTATAAACACTTTGATAAAGACTGTCATCTTAGACCTTCATTTTCCCTATTTTACTAGAGAGTTTTAATGCCATGTTGGAAAGGCGGCTTTTATTTCTCCAATTACTAAATGATAAACCCTTTTGCTAAAAATCATCCACCCTCAAATAACTGAATATTTCACTTTTAAATATTAGGCTGCAAAACCCCAAAGGAAAAAACTATATATATATGTACATATACACATTTATGTATCAATCTTCTACTCTCAAATTTATAAACCTCAGTTTTCATCTGGTTTAAGCAGAGCAAATTGTCTGTCTGGTTAATTCTTACACATTTTCTTTATAGTTCTCAATTTTTCCCGTTTATTTGATTTTTAACCAATATGTTGAGAAAAATAATTGTTGACTTAGACAATGCTTATTAATTAGGGGGGAGGTGAATGTGATAATCCAGCACCATGTGTGTCTGTTTGTGGAGGGTAGGGTAGGCGTTAGTGGTTTTTGTGGTTAGGGCATCATCTAGATTTAAATTAAAAAGAAGATAAGCCTACGAGCCATGTGGCCTTAGGGACAGCTGGACATTCAGAAGCCGAAAGAAAATCAAAGTCCTGGGGCTTCAGCACGTGCAGCAAGAATGAATGATGCTGAATTTCAAGTGCTCTACTTCCCAAGAGTAACAGGATCAAAATGATCTTGATCAGTCTGGTTACTACCCAATGAGTGGTAATTTGCAAAAGAGCACCATTAACCGGCCTTTCAAAAGATGGGGACAGTCTTTTAAAACTGTCTGTGAACCAAGATCAGCTTTGTAGCTCCAGTTTTATTTTCTCCATGGGGTTTTCACCTATACTACCTGTGAGGCTTTGATTTTGAGGTGGAGCTGACCTTTTGCACAGCTTCCGCCAGCAGAAATAGCTGCTCCTCTTTGCTCATCCACATGGAGAAAATGTTTATATGTGTGTGATCACATGGGCTTGCTCAGCAGGGCAAGGGTTAACTACTTACATACTGTCGACCCCTTTCAAGCAGGGACTCAGCACTGCTGCTTCTAGGCAAGCACATCAAGCACTCAAGGGCTTTGGCAATCACTGAAGGCAAAGTAATGATAGAAAGATGACCGCCCTCAGAGCATCTTTGTCTACACACAGTGGGGCACTTGTTGCACAAAAGATTGGCACTTTTTTTGACACATTTGGAAACTGAGGTAGCTGGTCCTTTTGCCTTTCCTAGAGATGCCTAAGCTGACAGGAATCCCAGCCCCAGGCACTTGACTTGTCCACCCGACTTGGGAGAGAGCAGCCATCTTGATTCACAGAAAAATGGAAGTGACTTTGGCCTCTTCTCAATGGTTGGGGTGCTCTTTGGGGGCCAAATGGGAAAGACGGTAGGATGTGGTTATTCAAAAAGACATAGATTTAGACTTCACAGAGAACATCTTCTTGGACACAGAATACCCTCAAGATCTAGTCCAAGGCTCATCCAAAGAAGCAGGGTGGTATTACAGAGTTCCCTAGGTAAGACAGTTTTACTGTATACGATTGGAAGGGTCTATTTGACCTTTCTAGAGAAGACTGGAGGTTCCACCCTTCAAGGATTGCCATGAAATAATCAGTCTAGGAGTTTTTGTATTTTGTGTTTTGTATTCACCTGAGGTCGTCCTACAAACATCACATTGTCAAGTAACAGATTACTAGTGTGCATGGATTTAATATGTAGAATTTTATCCTTGTGCAAATAGTTCACAGGTTACTTCTCTTCTGAGTCTATGAAAGAGGTTTCAAAGAGGGCATGGTGTATGCTGGGACTTAACGATCATTTCATTTTCTGCTGCAGAGATTGAGATCCACGTGGACAGCTCTGCTGTCAGTCAGTGCAAGTAGCTGAGGGGAGAATGACCAGCCCTTCTGGCCCTGGGGCCTCACAGATGGAGAGCAGACAACATTTTCCAAGGGCCAATCATGTGCTGGTTAGTTTTCTAATTGAGTTCCCTCTCTTTGTTACAGATAAGAAAATGAGATTCAGGGAGGTGCAGTCCTTTACCCAGGTTACAAAGTTGGTAGTGTTAGACCAGGTTTTGACCTGGCTCTATTTTTCTCCAAAATGTAAGTCTTTCCCCTCTGTTTATTCACTGGTTTATTCATTTCTTTACTTATCTATCTATCCATTCCTTCATCCCTCCATTCATTCAGACAATATGTCTGATGACTCATGTGTCCATTGATCAGTGAATGAAGAGTCAAAATGTGGTATGCATCCAATTGGATGTTATTTAGTCTTAAAAAGGAAGGAAATTCTGATACGTGCTGCCACGCGGATGAATCTTGAGGGCAATATGTTAAATGAAATAATCTGGAAACAAAAGGACAAATCCTATGTGATTCTACATACATAAGTTATAGAGTAGTCAGATTCTCTGAGATGGTACAGAGTCATTGTGGGGTGCTGGGGGGAGAGGGGCCTGGAAAGTTAGTGTTTAATGGGCACAGAGTTTTAGTTTGCAAAATGAAAAAAGGTCCTGGGTACTGGTGATGGTTGCACAATATTGTGAATGTATAGGACTTAATACCACTAAACTCTACACTTAAAAGGGGTTAAAATGTAAACTTTATGGTTGTATATTTTATCATGATTACATTAAAAAAGTCTATTATATTCTATATACTATACTATTTTCAGAGAATATAGAGCTGAATATAAATCCCCTTTCATAATTCAGAAAGAAAACTAAAAAAGTGAAGGTTTTTTTTTTTTTTCTGGCCCAAATTTAGCCCAGACTTGTCCTGCAGACACAGGCAAGTCTGAGTTGAGCAAAATGACATTTGCTGTCTAGGTTAGGATGGATGAATGCATGTTTTTCCTGCTTGTCCAAAGAGAATATTAGACTCAGTTTTAATTATATTTAAATATATGGGTAAGAGTTGCAAAAACTGCAAAACTGAATAAAGTAGAAAGATTTCCATGTCTTTAAATTTACTCTAATTCTCATTTTGAGTATTCATTGTCCTTATGTTTTGCTGTGGCTTCATTTTATTACAGCTGAAAGAGTTGTTCTCATGTAAATTTTAAAAGAAATAAGTCACAACATTGTTGTTGAGACCCATATGTATCTTCCCTCAGAGAAACATGCTGATGCTTTTCTAAAAGCAATATTTACATTTCCTTTACATTTATCTTTTTAATTAAAATAAATAAATTTAAATTAAAAAAATTTCTTCTTCATTTTGCTTTGATCTACATTTATCCTTCCTTTTGTTTAAAGCCAATTAAATGTTGAGCTTGCCTTACGGCTGTCTCTTCCTTTCCCCTTTCCCTGGTTGCCCTTTGCTGAGCACCCGGCTAGTAGAAGTCAGGTCACTGTCTCGTTGTGTGACAGGCAAGTTCCTCTCTGGCATCTGAAATATTAATGCCCCGTGTCAGGTAACACATTACCCAAAGAAGCACCGGCCCAGAGATTTGAATTAGCTTTCTCACTCCTCTCTCCTAAGAGGTTTTGTGGTTGTTGATGTTTTGCTCTAGGTAGATGCAAGCATTGAATTTTTAAAAATACCAAGCTCAGAATTTAAACCTTATCATCGTTGCAGCAAAGTACAACTTCTTTATTCACTTCCCATCATTTTGATGGTATGTTTTTTATAAAGTCTTTTTTTCCTCAATGCAAGCTGATGTATAATATCAATTTTGAAGGGGGCGAAATGAGAAGTGTGTTGGTCTGATTGAAGAGAGCGTGGGCAAGGAGTATAAATGGTGAGGATTCTAGATCCGTCCATTTCAGTCCTGCTGATTGCCCCATTAAGACACATCTGAACCATTTATGAGGATTCTCCCACTGAATTTACTTTGGAATGTTGATGGATTGGATTTCTTGCCAGTCAGCCTTCCCTGCTTTGCGCATCTCACAACCACCTGTTTGAGATGTAGATGGTTACATTACACGTACTAAAGGCACACATTTTCCTCCATGGTTCATATAAGCATCATTTTATTTTATTTTGCCTTAGCCTCCAAAATTTTCCTCTACATTTTTTCTCCAGAGAACAACTACTCATCTGTTTTGGTCCCACCCGAATCCTTAGATTCTCAGCACATTTCCAGTTCCATCATGATAAATCCTCTGCATTTCTCTTTCAACTGGTCTGTTAACACTCTTATGTTCTGAAACAGATTCATTAAACCCTACTTTGGTAATGAATGGCCACCCTGCCTTAGGCTTGAATTGTTATTCATTGTGTATGATGCAGTCTGACAATTTCTTACTCTGAATGAAGTGCTGTTTAGATACCACTTGGAATGCTAACATTAATTCAGTCAACATTCATGGAGGGGCTGTCAGAGATGAATCTGTCACATCCTGCCTTTTAGATACTTGCAGACAAGGGGTAAAATGTATACATTCATACATGGAAATGAGAATTATGAAAAAATAATGATATGGATGAAGTACCTGTTAGGTGCCAAGCATTTCTATTCATTATTTGTTTGAGTTTTTCTTGCAAGTTGGTAAAATTTATATTTTGCCTTTATTTTTACCAAATGACAAAAACTGAGTTTTAAGAAAGTTAATTGAATCACATCTGGTACATCCCTTGTGAGCCACACAGCAAAGAAGCATGGCGGCCTGAGGTGTCCCAGGCAACACCATAGGGGGTTAGGACTACAAAGCAGACATCTTCCGAATCTTGGGGCTACTTGGGATCTTGCTCCTACATTTCATTGTTCTGAGGATCAAAGCAAGCAGAACCCTGCAGCTCCAAACTTGCCTGGCAATGACAGAAAGGCCAGACTGTGGCTTCAGTCAAAATTAAAGGCAGTCCAAGGTACAGTTTCTCTTTTTACCCAAAACTGCTGCTCAGAGGTCCCCAAGACAGAGTTCATGTTATTTCAGCCCATGAATGTGCTTTCCAACTTTGCTTTCCAATTAACTGGCCTCTTTCCTGGACACATTGGAACATCTCAAAGCTTCAGGATTGTAGTGTGCAAAATGAATGTGAAAATGCTTAACACTGTCTTGGATGCTAACAATTGGTTTATGATCCCAAAGTAGGAAAGTAGTATGTGAAGACTAATGAAGCTCTTGTGGATATCACATGCTCTTGGGAAAGACTTGAGAGAATTCTGGTCACATGAGATGCCTGCTAGACCTTTTGTAGAAGGAAGTATTTGTATGGATGGTATTCAGCAATCTCTAAGAGACTGGCAGGGAGGGAGTTAACCAAATGCACCCAGGAGCTATCCAGAATTTTCAGCTAAAGGGTGTTCACTCTGCTGTGAACCCCAATTAAAAATAAAACCCCTAGCTGGATGAGCCCGCCCCATCCTTAGGATAAACAAGATTTGATTCACTTCAGTGACACTGCACTAACTGTGCTGTGGAGTAATACAGTATATATGCCTCCTCTGGGGAGGCACAAAAGAGGCGGCTTAATTATCATCTAGCTAGAAGGATGGGGCATAGTTAACACCTTTCTGGGTGGGCTGAAATTAATGACCCCTTCCCCCCACTATTGCCTACCTCCAAGCCCCTTTATAAATGACTATACAACACAGTAGTTGGTATTCAGATCACAAGAGAGGGCATTTAGCCAAAGCGTTTGTCTACAGGGTTTGATCTCTTTTTAATTTTGTTCAGATTTACAACTGTGTTATTAAGTGAGATAACTGGGTCCTGTCTGAAGTAGACCAGGGCCTTCCCTACTCAAATCTGAACATCTGAAGTTAACATTAATTTTCGAGATTGGACGTAACGCTTTTTCCTTAAGTGTTTCGGAGACTGCTTTCCCATAGCCACACTGAAGCCTCCCATCTGCAGGGCTGTCTGTGGAGCCTGCCTGCCCACTTCAGGCAGAGTGAGTGGGCTTTAGGGACAAAAAGACTGGACTTGTGAAGTGTGTGGCAGAAGCTTCAATATTTTGCAGATGGTCAAATGGTTGGGGAATTTGCTCTGTCTTTGGGCAATGAGAGCTGTGTTATAACTAATCAAGATACTTGGATTTATTAAAGCATTTCTCCTATAAATGTGTAAAATTATATGTGTATGTATATACACTTATATAATATTTAACAACATTATCTTCTTAAGTCATGCTTTTGAGGTTGACAGAGTAATGAGTGAAAATTTGGTGATATCTCAGATGTTGTGTGATATCATCAGGTCATGTGATAATTCACACTACCATCCTGAATAAGGACACTATTAGCCCCACGTTACATTTGAGTAAAGTGACCTTCCAAACCTAAGTGATTAATTCAAAGCTAATGAGGATTAGAGTGAAGACTCAGACCCATTTTTTTCTGACTCTAAATTCAGTGGCATTCAATTACAGGACTCTGCCTTTTCTGGAAGTAAAGTTATGGCTACAAGGATTCTGCCTGCTTTCTTTTCATTCGCTTTCTCCCTGGAAGCATTACCGTGTAGTGATTAAGAGCACTCCCACTTGCTAACGCTGTATACTCCTTGGATAAGGTATTTAACATCTTTAAACTTCAGTTTCCATATGTAAAAATGGGAATGATGACAGTATCTCTTTATTGAGAATTTCCTAAGAACAATTATAATGCAGGAAAAGTGCTTAGAATGTAATATGTTCTCAATAAATATCATATCCCACTTCTTTGGAGGTTTACATGTTCTGTTGTTATTGTTGTTTTTTAACTGGAAGGTAATTACTTTACAATGTTTTGATTTCTGCTATGCAACAATGCAAATCAGTCATAATTATATATATACCCCTTCCCTCTTGAGCCTCTCTGTCCTCCCTTATCCTACCCTACATTTTTTTTTAATATGAAAAAGTTGTTTTTTTGTGTGCTGAACAGTGTCTCCTGTAACTCATTAGATCTTGATTCAAAAAAATGTCCATCTAGCACTTTTTGAAAGTTAAGACCTAAAGTAGGAGATTTCATAATTGTGATTCTGGTATGCTCCATGAGTACATTTATTCATGTAATTAGACAGGAAAAAAGACTGTACAAAAGCCCCTTATAAATATTATGAGATAATAGAATTTTTTTTCTATCCTCCTGTTCCTGGAGCCCATATGCATCACCTGGATGAGGCCCTGAAGACAGGGATATAGACTTTTATGACCTAAAATGTGGTAGCCAGAATATTATGAGCAGATCAAAAGTCAAGGCTTAGAGACAGGCCAAATATGTATGATCAAGAAGGTCAGGAAAGAGGTCATTGAATCAGGCTTTGTTGAATGGCTTTACTGATGTTTCAGCATTTATATATGTCATTGAGCATATGCCAATTCTTATACTAGCGGAGCTTGAAGGTACCACATGACTTCTGGCTATCAGTATTAAAATCGAATTCTCGAAAATCAATCTCTTCTCATAATGACTATTTTGTGGAATAATACAGATGCCCAGAAAACTCTTATGTTCAAAAGAGTGTTCCCTTTTATTTTTAAAAACACTTACTCCAGGGCTCTTTAATTTATTCAATAAACATTTAATGAATATATACTAGGTGCTAAGGTTGGGGATAGATGCTTGGATTCAGGAGTGAGCAGACAGTCTCTGTTGTGGGGTAAATACAGCTTCAAGAAAAAACACAGAAACAAGCACCTGAAAGCATATAGAGCAAAATAGAGAACAGTGACTCTATGGGAACAGATAGTCATGTATGGCTGTGAGAGTTGGACCATACCAGAAGGCTGAGTGCTGAAGAACTGATGCTTTCAAACTTGGTGCTGGAGAAGATTCTTGAGAGTCCCCTGGACAGTGCAAAGATCAAACCTGTCAATCCTAAAAGGAATCAACCCTGAATATTCATTGGAAGGACTGATACTAAAGATGAAACTCCAATACTTTGGCCATCTGATGCTAAGAGCTGACTCACTGAAAAAGAATTTCCTGATGCTGGGAAAGATTGAAGGTGGGATGAGAAGAGGATGATAGAGGATGTGATGGTTGGATGGCATCACCAATTCAGTGGACATGAATTTGAGCAAACTCTGGGAGATGGTGAAGAACAGGGAGGCCTGCTGTGCTGCAGTCCATGGAGTGGCAAAGAGTCGGACACAACTTAGTGACTGAGTGACAGCAATAGCAAAATGTAGGTTAGGGATGGAGGGAATTCAAAGAACGTTTCCTGAAGCGCACGTAGCTTGAGCTGCTTAAGCTCTACTATGGTAGAAGAAAACTGGATGGAATGAGAGGGGCAGTTAGAGAAAGAAAGATGAGCATGTGTAAAATCCTAATGGTGGAAAAGAATGAAGAGCAACTGATTAGAGGACCAGAGAGACTTTAGGGCTGGAGAAGAGAGAATTTGAAGGAGGGAGCTGTGGGATGCAGCTGGAAAGTTGAGCAGTGGCCGCACAGTGCAGTGCTGCATTTTGTTCTTTCCCTAAGAATGATAAGATACCTTTCAATAGTGTTAAGCATGGAAGTCACATGATCACATTTGTCCTTTGAAAAGATTATGTGAGCTGCAGGAAAAAGGGGCTAAGGGAGACAGATATTCCAGGAAATGGTAACAGAGATAGTGAAGAAATGAACTCAATAATAATTTGGCAGGAGAAGTAGAAAAGATTGGGTAATGGATTGGATGGTTCTGGAGGTGCGGGGCAAAGAATTCAGGGGTAACTCTACACTTGCATAACTGGCCCTGACCATTGGCGTCTGAAGCCTTAGTAATTGGAGCCATGGACTTGAGTGAGATTCTTTAAAGGCAAAAACTGAGAAGCACAAGGGTGAGAGACTCCAAATGATACAGACTGAGTAGAGGCTGGCAATCCTGCAAAAGAATCAACAAAGGTGCAGCAAAAAAAGTTAAGTAGGAAAAGAATA
This sequence comes from Cephalophus harveyi, assembly GCA_006410635.1. Classification (NCBI taxonomy): domain Eukaryota; kingdom Metazoa; phylum Chordata; class Mammalia; order Artiodactyla; family Bovidae; genus Cephalophus; species Cephalophus harveyi. Next base: position 68,993 of record SJYT01035244.1, on the reverse strand, counting down.
GAAAGAATGTTGTGTCATTCTTCAAATGCTCAGGGGATAAAGAATCTGCCTGCAGTGCAGGAAACACAGGAGATACAGGTTTGATCCCTGATCCCTGGGTCGGGAAGATAACCTGGAGGAGGGAAATGGCAACTCACTCCAGTATTCTTGCCTGAAAACATCTCATGGACAGAGGAGACCAAGAGTCAGACACAGCTGAGTGATTAAGCATGGGTAGAGGTCGATGATCCTACCAAAGAAACAGCAAAGGTGCAGTAAAAAGATAAGTCAGAGAAGAATCAGAAGAATGTTGTGTCATAAAAATCAAAGGAAAAGGAGGGAATGCACTGAGATGTCAACATGAGAACTGAAAATCATCTGCTGGATTTAGCAACATTGTGGCCATTGTGGTAAAAGTCTGTTGTGTCAAGTGAAGGGATATTACTAGTGTTCTCATTCATATGGTGGATCAAGGGGCAAGTGGAAGGTTAGGAAATGGAAACTGAGAGTATGTACAGCTTTTTCAGGGATTTGACCAATAAGTACAAGAAGGGATGTAAGACAGTGACTAGAAGCTCTCATCACCTATCGCAATTACAGATCCCATCGATGGGTTACTGGTACCAAATCTGTTCCAGCCTCGAAACTCTTCAGGGCTTCAGATCCCTGCCTACCCCACCTTGAGCGTCTTCTGATAATCTCCTATATCTCAACCTTGTCATATTCCAAATGGAGCTTGTGTTGCTTGCCCTTGGTCTATACCTCCTCTTCCACCTGTTCTTTGGTGAATGAAAGTTTCCTTCACCCAGTTCACTAAGGCAGAAACCTGGGTGTTCCCTTCTCTTCCCTTCCCCCTCACTCTCAACCCACACATTTCAGTAATTATCAGTTCTTACATCTCTCTCAAGTCTTCCCACTTGTCTCATTGGCATCTCAAGGGTACATGTTCTAAGAAGAACTCTTTTTTAAAAATATTTATTTATTCATCTGACTGTGCCAGGCCTTATTAAGGCATGCAGGATTTTCAGTGTTCGCTGTAGCATACAGGGTCTTTAGTTGTGGCGTGTGAACTCTTAGTTGCAGCAGGTGGAGTGTGGTTCCCTGACCAGGGATCAGATGGGTCCCTCTGAACTGGGGACATGGAATCTTAGCCACTGGACCACCAGGGAAGTCCCTGAGAGGAACTCTCGATTTACACCCTTGACCTTTCAATTCCCTGCTTTTACAGTCTTCCCCTTCCCAATTTACCATGTATCTCTGGTAGAAAAAAAAAAAAACGTGGACTCTGCCATGATTTTTTTTTTTCTCCCACATCCAACTGGTCAGAAAATTCTGTTGGCTCTTCCATTGATGTATGTGCAGATCCTGACTGCTTCCTGTTGCCATTTCTGCTACCCCAGTCATGCCACCAAGACCTCTTGCTTGGGCTATGGTGGTGGACCTGCTCTCGCTGCTTGTGTCTTTTCTTATGTACAGTTCCCCTCATGGAAGTCAAGGTCATCTATAGAGTCTTTTCCCGACTTCCATATCAAAAGTAGGTACCCCCATTCTGCTTATCTTTTACATTTCCTGTTTCATTTCCTTCGCAGCACATGCCCTGATCACTGCCGGAAAGTCATGTATTTGTTTTCTTGTTGATTTTATGTCTTTTCTCATCAGAATGCAAGCTTCATGAGAGACAGTCATGTTTACTACTTTATTTTCAGTGCCTTATCCAGTGTCTGGAGTATAGTTGAGTGTGCTCAGTCATTAAGTTATTTCTGACTCTTTCCAACCCAGTAGACTGTAGCCTACCAGGCTCCTCTGACCGTGGGATTTCCCAGGCAAAAATACTGGAGTGGGGTGCTGTTTCTTTTCCCTGGAATACAGTAAGACCTCAATAAATAAGTTTTGATTAAATAAATGTGAAAATAAGCGTTAGCAAAGGAAGTTAAGCTGGGACCAGGCCTGCTGATGAGGCCTAACTGTTTATAGGGGTTGTACTGATCTCAAGTGGCCTCAGCCTGTAGCAGCTTGAAGCAGGGTTTAGATTCCCAGGCAGAGATTGAGGTTAGTCCATGACTGTGAGAACACTGAATCCTAACCACCAGACCAGTAGTCAGTGACAAGGCCCTGACCTTTCAACTCTATAGAAAACAATTCCCATGAAGACAAAAAGTAGTGAAACAAATTAAGTTTTTATTAGGAGGAAAAAGAGTATAGTACATGTGGATAGACACAGGGGTAGACTTAGAGAGAGAGAGGTGCCCTCTTGGCAGTTTAAATCACTTACACAGGGCATTTCTTCTGGGTTACCTTTGGCCAATCTCATTTTGATTTGCAAGGTTCTGAGTCTGTATTGTGAAAGTCGTTTAGTCATGTCTGACTCTTTGAGACCCCATGGACTGTAGCCCACCAGGCTCATCTGTCCATTTAATTCTCCAGGCCAGAATACTGGAGTGGGTAACTGTTCCCTTCTCCAGGGGACTTTCCCAACCCAGATCTCTGGCATTACAGGTGGATTCTTTACCATCTGAGCCACCAGAGAATAACTGGCTCATTAGAAAAGACCCTGATGCTGGGAAAGCTTGAAGGCAGGAGAATAAGGGAACAACAGAGGATGAAATGATTGGATGGCATCACTGACTCAATGGACATGAGTTTGAGCAACCTCCAAGAGATGGTGAAGAACAGGGAAGCCTGGTGTGCTACAGTCCATGGGGTTGCAAAGAGTGATACACGGCTTAGTAGCTAAACAACAACAATGGTTGATTGGTGTCGCTTACTATGGTCTGGCTTACTATGGGCTGGCTCCTCTTTGACCTCCAAGGAGCTTTCTAGTTGGGAAGGTTTCCTTGATTTCGAGAATGAGAAATATTTGGTCTCCTATCTTTTATCTGGGCAGGGCTCAGCCTCATCTATGGACTGTCCTGCTAATGATACGTTGGAGTTTCTGTCTACAGGGAATTAACTCAAATTGCTTACTTTGGGGAGGCCCATCTACCTCCTACCTCAATGCAAGTTTTTGGCAGCTGATAGGAGATGAAGATGTAGACACAAAAAATATATGAAAAAAAAACGTTAAAAAAATACCAGATTTGCATGTTTTATATTATGAATTCTAATTGTTGGTTTTATTATAGAAAATGTTTAATTGAATGGTATCAGGTAAATATGAGTGGCCTGCTGATTCTCTACTACAATTTGAAGTCTGCTGTAAATTTCTACTTTTTTCAGAAGTAGTCTTGCTTATTAATGAATTCAGTTTCTCTCCATGCATTCCCTGAACTAAACATTGTTGTCTGACCTGACAAAGCAAATCCATCCTTTTAAAATTATAAACATTATAACTGAATCGATTTGGATAGAAACAAAATTATTAGATGTTTGGCAGGAAGCAGCACTAGTCACATCAGGAAAATTTTCATCCAAACTGATAAAGAAGTTGATTAAGAGGGAGGCACCAAGGAACAGATTGTCATTTGAGATGATGTGTGGTACAAATAAACAAATAAGAAATCTTATTTGCTTTCTGCTGTCAAAATTTCTGTGAAAGAGTTGAGCTTCCAAATTCATAGAAAAAGAGATCAGATTTTGTTGTTACCAGAAGCAAGGAGTTGGGGTAGGGGAAATTGGAAGAAGGTGGTCAGAAGGTACAAACTTTCAATTATAAGATGAATAAATACTAGGGATGTAATATACAATATGATGACTGTAGTTAACACTGATGTATGATATGTATGAAGGTTAAGAGAATAAATCCTGAGTTCTTGTGACATGCAAAGATATGTTTTTCTTTCTGTGGTATTTATATGAGACATGGATGTTAGCTAAATTTATTGTCATTATTCCTGGATATTTGTAAGTCAGTCTGTATGCTGTGTGCCTTAAACTTACTCAGTGCTGGATGTCAATTCTGTCCCAATAAAACTGGACAAAAAGTTGGGTGTTGTGGACAAGAGTCAAGGAAGAAATAAAGTAAGCATCATGAGTAGGTCAGGAAAGGTTTTCTACAAGGCTAGGAGAAGCCTGGGTAACAGGACAGACAAGAGGATCAGGAAGGGTGTTCAAGAGACTGAAGACAATTATTCTGAAGCCAAGAGTTGGTGAGAGAAACTGGTACATTTCTATTGCGTTTCTCCAAGTCTATAGTGCCCTTCTGAGTACTGCATGGTACATTACCCCCAGGCCATTGCAATAAATAATTCATTCACACTTCAGTGCAGGTAGGAAAGAAATGACACCATTTTGACTTCCAACCGGTACTCCCACATCTTCAAGGGAAATGAGTACTTCTTACCTCTACAAACGTCTTCCCATTGCAAGTAAGGAAGTAAGCTAATTTATGTACCTGGCTTACAAACAGCATATCTTTCTTTCTTTTTTTTTTTTAATTCAGAGACTGTCATTCTCGGTTTCTTTTGTGAGAAACAGTTCCCATAACAACGTGGGAAGTCGGACCTCTGGGGGACCTCCTGCAGAGCTCTGGAATCTTCTTTGCCTCCGAGGTAGGGAGAATGCCAGCATCCCATCCCGCACAGGCTCCCTTGTTGATGTGGCTTGTATCTGGAAGCGAGCCAATCCCTGAACACCACAGGCAAATCTGCTCTTCTCTCAGTGTACTGTAAATTATGCAGCTTCTCAAATGGCAAAGCTGTATTTTTAAACCTATCAACTTATAAGTAAAAGAAGGCACTACTGTAAAATATTCTCATAGCCTGAAAAATAGATGTGTGTCTCAAGGTGTTTTAAACACTGATGTTGATAAAATACTTGGTACATTTTAAATAGGTTGTATGAATATATGCACATGAAAACACATATATTCCTTAAAAAGATCATCCATGCAAATTTTCTAAAGAATGTTGTTTTGGGAAAAAATAACAGAACTTAGCAAAATTTGCTTCTTTGTTAACTGCAGCTTAGATGCATAACTCTGGTAGTTGGGGACCATAAAGCAAATGTAGTTAGAAATTCAGAAAACCAGAGTTATATGGTAATACATAGAAATACATGGAAATATTCTATTTTTAATAAATCCACTTTGTAGTTGCTCTTTAATTTTTAAATAAATTTTGTTAGGGTAATTTGTCGATTGTGTTAAATGAATGTATTATCTCTAATTCATCATTAAAATTTAGCTAGAATGAAAATGATTGGCTGGGGCACAGTAGTATCTTTGTAATGAAAGTTTTGCAACAATAGATCTCTTTCTCTTCACATTATTTTATATTTCTAGACTTGCTATAATAGCCCAAATGATTCCATTGTACAGGGGCTTCCCTAGTGGCTGAGAGGGTAAAGAATCTGCCTGCAATGCGGGAGACCCAGGTTTGATCCCTGGGTTGGAAAGATCCTCTGGAGGAGGAAATGGAAATCCACTCCAGTATTCTTGTCTGGAGAATTCCATGGATAGAGGAGCCTGGCAGGCTACAGTCCATGGGGTTGCAAAGATCTGGACATGATTGAGCGACTAACACTTTCACTTCCTTTCACTTTTCATAATAATATTACCTTTACCTCTTTCATAAATTGTACATAGCTATTTGTGTTATATCCAGCCTCTTTTCTTCTGCTAGTTGAAATGAGAACTTGCCATATGACTTTTAACCCCAGCTTTCCCAACTGTATCCATCCTACATTTAAAACAATAAGCAAGATAATGGTAAAAAAATATGCTACTGTTAACTGACCAACACATATGTGATGTGCTATGCTAAGTTGCTTTGGTCATGTCTGACTCTGTGCAACCCTATGGACTGTAGCCTGCCAGGCTCCTCTGTCCATGGGATTCTCCAGGCAAGAATACAGAAGTGGGTTGCCACTGACCAACACACAACATGAAACTAAAAGGATTCTGCTTAATAAGAAGATCTTGATTTAATTTTTTTCAGTCCATTTAAGTTGATTTGATTTGTTATGTTACAATGTAATACCATGAAATTTTTCATACAATAAAACTAAGAATTCAGAATTTACAAATCTAGATTATTTCCTCTAATGTGAGCAGTAAAGGAATTAAACTGAACTTTATTTTATCTATACAGGGGGACAAATGCATACTTAATACAATTACTGGAAGTTTATGTTTTAGTTATTTTTTAGTCTAATATAACATCGGTGTCTTTGCAGAATAGAACATTTCCATTTGAAGTTTGTATGATGTTTCCTTATGGTCAGATTCAGATTTCAGTTCAGAGTTTTACATAAGAGATGCATTCATGAGAAGACAAATAATATCCATCACCCAGACAAGGTGTTATCTGATTTCCACATTATATATTATGGACATATAGTTACTCTTTCCCCTTGCTATGATTAAGTAATGTGGGGAGATATTTACACACTATTTAATAATCCCTCTCTTCATTCAAAATCCTCCTTAGAATTTTTAAGTCTTTTTTTCTCTCTGTACAGCTATTTTGCTATGGCTGGCAGCTCCATCTCCTTTATTATGTTTTTCTTTCAGGTTTTGTAAAGCCCATTTATTAACCATTGAGGTGACCTCAGTTATAAGATGGATTTTGAAAAGTGATCAGTTTGCTCCCTATGAGCTTTTTCCTGTTGCAAGGATAAGAGTTTCTGTTTTTTAGCTCTCTACTTATCCAAGCTGAAATTAGATTTCTCCATTTTTTAGCATATACATATTAAGTCCATCTGGGGCTGCTTCTTGTATGTGTAACTAATTTCAGTAGCATTATTTTACTACAATCTTTTTCTTTTATATTTATTCATATATATCAGAAGGAAAGATAAAGATTTAAAATTGCTCATATGCCTTGGCAAAACTTGCTGTTACTAAACATGCTTAAAATTTGGAGCAGATAGATCTTGTGTAACATTTGGTTGTAAGATTTTGTTAAGGCTATTTAATTCTTCAGACACTAGGTTTCCTCATCATTGCCTCACATGCACACAATCATGCATGCTAAGTTGATTCAGTCATGTCTGACTCTTCGTAACTTTATGGACTGTAGCCTGTCAGGCTGCCCTGTCCTTAAGATTCTCCAGGCAAGAATACTGTAGCGGTTGCCATGCCTTCCTCCAGGGGATTTTCCCGACCTGGGGATCAAATCCACATCCCCTTGTCTCCTGCATTGTGGGCAGGTTCTTTACCACTAGTGCCACCCGGGAAGCCCGTTGCCTCCCATACTAGTAGGCTATTTTAACTGTTACTGGTTTCTGACATTTATTTCTTTCTCCAAATGTTCTTCTCAGTTCTTTTCTCTGAGTTCACCTGCACCTCAGTATGGATCTGTAAGTTCTAGTAATTCATATATCTTCTGTGACGAGATTCTCTCTCCTTATATGCACATGTCTATTCACAAGTCTTCAGTAACATGTATCAGTTCAGTTTAGTTCAGTCACTCAGTCGTGTCCGACTCTTTGTGACTCCATGGACTGCAGCATGCCAGGTTTCCCTGTCCATTACCAGCTCCTGGAGCTTGCTCAAATTCATGTCCATCGTGACGGTGATGCCATCCAACCATCTCATCCTCTGGCATCCCCTTCCCCTCCTGCCTTCAATCTTTCCCAGCATCAGGGTCTTTTCCAATGAATCAGTTCTTCATATCAGGTGGCCAAAGTATTGGAGCTATAGCTTCAACATTAGTCCTTTCAATGAATATTCAGAACTAATTTCCTTTAGTATTGACTGGATGGATCTCCTTGCAGTCCAAGGGACTCTCAAGCATCTTCTCCAACACCATAGGTCAAAAGCATCTATTCTTCAGTGCTCAGCTTTCTTTATGGCCCAACTCTCAGATCCATACATGACTACTGGAAAAACCATACCTTTGATTAGATGGACCTTTGTCAGCAAAGTAATGTCTGTGCTATTTAATATGCTGTCTAGGTTGGTCATAGCTTTCCTTCCAAGGAGCAAGCATCTTTTACTTTCATGGCTGCAGTCACCATCTGTGGTGATTTTGGAGACTATGAAAATAAAGTTTGTCACTGTTTCCATTGTTTGCCCATCTATGTGGCATGAAGTGATGGAACCAGATACCATGATCTTAGTTTTTTGAATGTTGAGTTTTAAGCCAGCTGTTTCATTCTCCTCTTTCACTTTCATCAAGAGGCTCTTCAGTTCCTCTTTGCTTTCTGCCATAAAGGTGGTGTCACTTGCATATCTGAAGTTATTGATATTTCTCCTGGCAATCTTGATTCCAGCTTGTGCTTCATCCAGGTGGCATTTCTCATGATGTACTCTGCATATAAGTAAAATAGGCAGGGTGCCAATATACAGCTTTGACGTACTTGTTTTCCAATTTGGAACCAGTCCGTTTTTCCATGTCTGGTTCTAACTGTTGCTTCTTGACCTGCATACAGATTTCTGAGGAAGCAGGTAGATTGATCTGTTATTCCCATCTCTTTCAGAATTTTCCACAGTTTGTTGTGATCTACACAGTTAAAGGCTTTGGCATAGTCAATAAAGCAGAAATAGATGTTTTTCTGGAACTCTCTTGCTTTTTTGATGATCCAGCAGACATTGGCAATTTGATCTCTGGTTCCTCTGCCTTTTCTAAAACCAGCTTGAACATCTGGAAGTTCACAGTTCACGTATTGCTGAAGCCTGGCTTGGAGAATTTTGAGCATTACATTGCTAGCTTGTGAGATGAGTGCAATTGTGCGGTAGTTTGAGCATTCTTTGGCATTGTCTTTCTTTGGGATTGGAGTGAAAACAGCCCTTTTCCAGTCCTGTGGCCACTGCTGAGTTTTCCAAATTTGCTGGCATATTGAATGCAGCACTTTAACAGCATCATCTTTTAGGACTTGAAATAACTCAGCTGGAATTCCATCACCTCCACTAGCCTTGTTCGCAGTGATGCTTCCTAAGGACCTCTTGACTTTGCATTCCACGATGTCTGGGTCTAGGTTAGTGATCACACCATCATGGTTATCTGGATCCTGAAGATCTTTTTTATATAGTTCTTCTGTGTATTCTTGCCACCTTTTCTTAATATCTTCTGCTTCTGTTGGGTCCATACTATTTCTGTCCTTTATTAGGACATTACCATCTTTGCATGAAATGTTCCCTTGGTTTCTCTAATTTTGTGGAAGAGATCTCTAGTCTTTCCCATTGTATTATTTTCCTCTGTTTCTTTGCATTGATCACTGAGGGAAGCTTTCTTATCTCTTCTTGCTGTTCTTTGGAACTCTGCATTCAGATGGGTATATCTTTCCTTTCCTTCTTTACTTTTAGCTTCTCTTCTTTCTCAGCTATTTGTTAAGCCTGCTTAGACAACCATTTTACCTTCTTGCCTTTCTTTTTTTGGGGTATGATCTTGATCACTGCCTCCCATACAATGTCATAAACCTCTGTCCATAGTTCTTCAGATCTAATCCGTGGAATCTATTTGTCACTTCCACTGTATAATATAATATATAAGGAGGGGACAACAGAGGATGAGATGGTTGGATGGCATCACTGATTCAATGGACATGAGTTTGAGTAGACTCTGGGAGGCCTGGAGTGCTGCAGTCCATGGAGTCGCAAAGAATCGGACATGACTGAGCAACTGAATTGAACTGAACTATATAATCATAAATGATTTGATTTAGGTCGTACCTGAAAGGTTTAGTGGTTTTTCCCTACTTTCTTCAATTTATTTCTGAATTTTGCAATAAGGAGTTCATGATCTGAGCCACAGTCAGCTCCGTTCTTGTTTTTGCTGACTGTATAGAGCTTCTCCATCTTTGGCTACAAAGAATATAATCAGTCTGATTTTGGTACTCACCATCTAGTGATGTCCATGTGTAGAGTCATCTCTTATGTTGTTGGAAGAGGGTGTTTGCTCTGAGCAGTGTGTTCTTTTGGGAAAGTTCTGTTAGCCTCTGCCCTGCTTCATTCTGTACTCCAAGGCCAAACTTGCCTGTTACTACAGGTATTTCTTGACTTCCTGCTTTTGCATCCCAGTCCACTATGATGAAAAGGAGATTTTTTTGGTGTTTTTTTTTTTTTTGATGTTCTAGAAGATCTTGTAGGTCATCATAGAATGGTTTAGCTTCAGCTTCTTTGGCATTAATAGTTGGGGCATAGACTTGGATTACTCTGATGTTGAATGGTTTGCCTTGGAAATGAACAGGAGTCATTATTTTGTTTTTTAGATTGCACCCAAGTACTGCATTTTGGACTCTTTTGTTTACTATGAAGTCTACTCCATTTCTTCTAAGGGATTCTTGCCCACAGTAGCAGATACTATGGTCATCTGAATTAAATTCACCCATTCCAATCCATTTGAGTTCACTGATTCCTAAAATTTCAGTGTTCACTCTGGCCATCTCCTGTTTGGATACTTCTAATTTACCTTAGATTCATGGACCTAACATTCCAGGTTCCTATGCAGTATTGTTCTTTACAGCATCAGACTTTATTTCCATCACCAGTCACATCCATAACTGGGTGTTGTTTTTGCTTTGGCTCTGTCTCTTCTTTTCTTTCTGGAGCTATTTCTCCACTCTTCTCCAGTAGCATATTGGGCACTTACAGACCTGGTGCATTCATCTTTCAGTGTCATATCTTGTTCATGGGGTTCTCGAGGCAAGAATACTGAAGTGGTTTGCCATTGCCTTCTCCAGTGGACCACATTTAGTCAGAACTCTCCACCATGACCCATGGGTCTTGGGTGGCCCTACGTGATATAGCTCATAGTTTCATTGAGTTAGACAAGGCTGTGGGCCATGTGATTATTTTGGTTAGTTTTCTGGGATTTTGAGTTGTTAGTAACATGTATAACTGTTAATGTTAGTAACATGTATATTATGTCATAATATGTATCAGTTCAGTTCAGTTGAGTCACTCAGTTGTGTCCGACTTTTTGCGACCCCATGAATCGCAGCACACCAGGCCTCCCTGTCCATCACCAACTCCCGGAGTTCACTCAGACTCATGTCCATTGAGTCAGTGATGCCATCCAGCCATCTCATCCTCTGTCGTCCCCTTCTCCTCCTGCCCCCAATCTCTCCCAGCATCAGAGTCTTTTCCAATGAGTCAATTCTTCGCATGAGGTGGCCAGAGTACTGGAGTTTCAGCTTTAGCATCATTCCTTCCAAAGAAATCCCAGGCTTGATCTCCTTCAGAATGGACTGGTTGGATCTCCTTGCAGTCCAAGGGACTCTCAAGAGTCTTCTCCAACACCACAGTTCAAAAGCATCAATTCTTTGGTACTCAGCCTTCTTCACAGTCCAACTCTCACATTCATACATGACTACTGGAAAAACCATAGCCTTGACTAGACGGACCTTAGTTGCAAAGTAATGTCTCTGCTTTTGAATATGCTATCTAGGTTGATCATAACTTTTCTTCCAAGGAGTAAGCATGTTTTAATTTCATGGCTGCAGTCACCATCTGCAGTGATTTTGGAGCCCAAAAAAATAAAGTCTGACACTGTTTCCCCATCTATTTCCCATGTATAATATTTTAATGTTAGTAAAATGTTTAAGCTGATGATTTTCAAATTCTTCTTTCTGGTACTGAATTTTTTTTTTTTTGACTTCTGATTTAAATCCAGATGCAACATCTTCATTTGGTTGTCCAGTAGTTGTGTCAAACTTAAGTTTGCCAGTATTGACCCTTTGATTTATCTCGTGTAATATGCTTCGTCCTTAGTCATCCTCTTCTCAATAGATAACATCAACTTTTATCCAGTTATTTTGCCCAAAATAATTTAGAGTCATTCTTGACTCATCCCACTCTTTACAGTCCATATCCAGTCCATTAATAAATATATATCCCATGTCTTTGAAACATACCTATTAACAAACCCTGTGCACAGCATTATTAGCTTTCACCTGGACAACTACAATTGTCTCCTGACTGATGTCCTCTCGTAGTCAGGACCTGTACAGTCTGGATTCTATAACAGGCTCTTGTAGACCCATTGGAGCTGCATTTATCACTTATATAAATTCTTCTGAATGACATCCATCCATCTGTCTCAGGAGCCTTGCTTATCCTGATGTTTTCACTTTCTTCAGCAACTTGATTTGCCATATACTTGAGTATCTAAGCTTATCCATTCGGCAAAGTCTGAATCCTGTCTATTCCAAAAAAGTATTCCTGGTTCTCAAGTCAAAAGCACTATGTCTCTTGGAAATCTCACAATACATTTTTTATGTAATTTATTTCCATTTTTTTCAAACTACCTAGCAATATTTTTTAGAAAAGTAAAACAAGTTTATAGTGAAAATTGAATCAATTCAGAGAAATATGTTTAAAATAAAATATCTCTTTATCTCCATCCTTGATTACAAAAAGTAATTAGCTGCTGTTAACAATTTCTCATATTGAAAATATTTTCCCAGATTTATCATATGCCTTTTGACTTAGCTGCTTATAATATTTACTTTACTGAATAATTAAAGACATATTAACTTGGCCAGTCATTCCCTTCTATCTATGTTAGAATGTGATATCCATAAATGTTCACAGTATCTGATGCATTAGAGGTACACAGCTACTCTGTAAAATGGGAGAAAACAAATTCAGTAATAGAAGCTTTTAAGCTTCTATCCTTGCCGAGCAGTGTTTCATGATAATGCAATTACATGCTATGGAACCCAGTCAAAATTTAAGCATGAATTTCAATAAATTTATTTATATGCCCCAAATAACACCCTACATCATACCACTATGTTACTCAGCTGATTTATAACAACCATATCCAACTTCTTTTTTAAGAAACCATTTAATTTTAAAAATGTATAGAGTTTTTGTCCTTGACCTTCTTTACAGATATTACTGAAAAATCAAGCTAAAAACTCTCTGAAATCTCATAAATTACCCTACTCTTATAGCTTACATCATCCTGCCTCTTCTTTGACAGCTGAATTAATTTTTAAAAAGTCCCATGAAGTCATCCTCAGTCATTCATTATCCCAGGCTTGTAGCTAAGCCCTATATCGGCATTTGCCAACCTGTCCTTCTAGTCGTCTCCCACTGATGAATTGGCCTTGAGTGACTGTGGGCTATATCCCTGTCCCTTCACTGACTCCCTTTTCTCTTCTAGGCCATTATTCCCTCTTCTAGGAATTTTACTGGAAGCTACGAAAAGCAGAGACAAAGACATGCTTCGTGATTACCTCCACCACCTGAAGCCAAACACTCCTTCTGCACATAGCTCCAACTTTGTCGAGTTACTTGATATTTCACTCTACTTCTCACCTATTTCTCTGCCTGCAGTTCCCTTCCTCTCCATTTCCGCCTGCTGGCTTTTTCCCCAGGTGCTATTCATTTATATAAATTCTCCTTATTTCTACAATTTTTAATGACAAAGGAAAATAATTTTTATCACTCTGTACCTCTTTATACATCTGGCAGCTATAGCTCTGGGCAATGCTTTCTGTCTATAGTTATGGAGTGTGGCTGTCTACATGGGGGTTGGAGCTCCTTAAAGATGGAAATAGGCATATCCAACTATCTATTCACCGGGTGTAGCTCAAAAATAATAGTTCAATCTATGTGACAATAATGACTTGACTGAAAGTAAGAAGTGGTACACATTGATTCTTTCCAATTCCACTAATAGGACCCAGCCATATGACCCAAGTAAATGACAGTGGAGGTTGGAAAATGTAGTCTTCTCCTGTAGGAGGACTGGGAAGGAATGGTAATGAATGCACATCTAGAAAGCCCCTGTCACACTCTCCACATTCAAATATATCCCATCCAGTAAAGATAGTCACATAGAGCAATACTGTACTCAGGGACACATACATAGCAGACGTTGCATGGCAATACATTGTTCTTTATTTAATCCTAGCTATGAAAAAGATTTGAAAGCTGATTACAGAAGAGCAGTGTCTTTGTACCACATTGACATTTTCATAGAAATTACTGAATAAGGGAATAAGACAGCAACTGGACTGTGCATCTGTGGAAGGAGCCAACGCCATCTCCCTTTAAAAATTCATAGGATTTTAAATAAATGGAGCATCTGGCCATCTACATTTCTCTCTATGGATAGATGGGGGGGAAGCTGTAACAATTAGGAAACATTATGATCACCTTGGATTTTATTATTTTGGGAATGTTTCATCCAGTAGCTCATTTCACAATTATTAGTAATTTTTTTTATACATTACCACCTCACTTATCTGCCATTCCTCATATAGATCACAAGGCACTTCCTGCATCCTCACATTTACAAGTTAATAAACAAAGGAATTCATCAGTTCTGGCAAGCCCAGTAGAAATGTTCATCAGAAACTAACACAGCATTGCAAAGCAGTTATACTCAAAAAAAGGGGAGGACCTGGCCTCTGGATCTTTCTTCTTGAATCCATTCTTTGACAATCTTCTCAATCTCAGTTAGTGGAAATTCTGTCCTTTCACTTCAGTTCAGTTCAGTCACTCAGTCGTGTCCGACTCTTTGTGACCCCATGGACTGCAGCAGGCCAGGCCTCCCTGTCCATCACCAACTCCCGGAGTTTACTCAAACTCATGTCCATTGAGTTGGTGATGCCATCCAACCGTCTCATCCTCTGTCATCCCCTTCTCCTCCTGTCTTCAATCTTTCCCAGCATCAGGGTCTTTTCAAATGAGTCAGTTGTTTGCATCAGGTGAAAGGCATCCTTTCACTTAGGCTCATATTCTTGCAGTTATCTCTGAGAACCCTTCTTCAAATTCCACCTACAGTGCCTTAGGAAATGCTATTGTTGGTCCCTTCAAGATTTATCTAGTGCCTGACTATGGCTTTCCACCTCCAATGCCGCCCTCATCAGCTCTCACCCAGGCTACTACAGTTGCCTGCTGATCGGTCTCTCATAGTGGACACTCGACTCTGCTGTCATTTCTCAACACAACAGCCAGAGTTATCTTTCCAAAACATGCCTCACTTCCAGTGCTCTCCTCAAAGTATAAACCAGAAGTCCATACTCTGATTCCCCTCCATGCATTCCTAATCTACTCCTTTTGACTTCTTGGATCCTATCCATTCTTCCCTTCCTTCCTTCCTTTTATCTGTTCTTTCATTCTTGCCTATACTTCTTCCTCTTTAAGTCTCATGGAAATGTCCCTCTCTATTTTGTCAAATTGTGACCTATTCTTCATCATTCTGTACCTTCATTCTCTGTCTTATTTTTCCTCGAGAGCAATTACCTCCTAATACACAATACTTTTCTTATTTATTTGATTAATTCTGCCTTGCCTCACTAGAATAAAAATTCCATGCAAACAGGGACTGCTGTATTCCAAGAACTTGGTACATGACTGACACATTGTAGGAGCTCAGTAAATATTGGTTTAATATAGTCAGTGAAATGACAGAGGAAAAAATAAAATAACTGTCCACAGATCTGAGTTTCCAATTAAGTTAGTTTTTACTTTGCAAATTATAAAGTACTATTTACACATATAGCTTCCTGGGTAGCTCAAACAGTAGAGAATCTACCCACAATGTGGGAGACCTGGATTTGATCCCTGAAGATCCCCTGGAGCAGGCATGGAGACCCATTCCAATATTCTTTCCTGGAGAACTCCCATGGACAGAGAAGACTGGTGGGATACAGTCCATGGGATCGCAAAGAATCGAACACGACTGAGCTACTAACACACGCACAAGATTTACATATATAATTGTCAATGCTAATAATAAAACCCGAACATTATAGAGTTTACTTAAGGTGCTGTGAAAAGCTTACCTAAATAGATGATGAAGTGTAACCATAAGAAAAAACATTATATATTGGATTATATTAAAATCAAGAGTATCTGTTAAAGACCACAACTAAGTGAATAAAATGACCTCTAAATTGAGGAGGAATATTGCAGTAGACACTTGCATCTGCATGCTCAGTTATGTCCGACTGTGCGACCCCATGGACTGTAGCCCACCAGGCTCCTCTGTCCATGGGCTTTCCCAAGCAAGAATACTTCAGTGGGTTGCCATTTCCTGCACCAGGGGATCTTCCTGATCCAGGGATCGAACCAGAGTCTTCACACAGAAAACTCATATCCAGAATATATACAGATTCCTACAAATCGGTGAGAGACAATACAATATGAAAGATTGATAAAGTAGCTGAATATATGTTTAATAAAAGAGGATATTCAAATAACCAATAAATATGTCAAAAGTTACACAAATTTTTAATCATCAGGAGAAATTGGAATTAATTTCACATGAGATATGACACACACCAAGAATTATAGAAAAGGTTATAAGGCAGAAAATACTAAATATTGGTGATGAAATGGAGTAACTAAGACTATCTACCACACACTGCTTTGTTATTATTATTCAGTCGCAAAGTCATGTGTGACTCTTGGTTACCCCATGGACTGCAGCATGCCAGGCTTCCCTGTCCTTCACCATCTCCCAGAGTTTGCTCAGACTCATGTCCATTGAGTGAGTGATGCCATCCAGCCATCTCATCCTCTGTTGCCACCTTCTCCTCTTGTCCTCAATCTTTCCCAGCATCTGGATCTTTTCCAGTGAATGGGCTCTTCACATCAGGTGGCCAAAGTTTTGGAGAGACTGGCCAAACTATTTGACTAGACGCTACTGCTGGAAGTTAAAACTGGTACAACTGCTTTGGAAAACTGTTTAGCAGTAGCTATTAAAGCTGGACATATGCCTACTTTTTGTGACAGCAGTTACACAGCTAAGAATATACCCGATAAGAATGCTTATATAAGCGATATCATATGATATTTATCTTTCTATGTCTGACCTATTTCACTCAGTATGACAGTCTCAAGGTCCATCCATGTTGCTATATATGGCATTATTTAGTTCTTTTTTATGGCTGAGTAATATTCATATATATATATATGTATATGCCACAACTTCTTTATCCATACTTCTGTCAGTGGACATTTAGATTGCTTCCATGTGCTGGCTGTATGTGGGATCTAAAAAAATGGTAAAAATGAACTTATTTACAAAACAGAAATAGAGCCACAGGTATATAAAACAAACATATGGTTACCAGGGGGAAAGTAGGAGTGGGGGATAAGTTGGGAGACTGGGATTGACGTATACACACTACTAGATATAAAACTGATAACTAATGAGTATCTATTGTAGAGCACAGGGAACTCGACTCAGCACTCTGTGATGACCTAAATGGGAACAGAATCTGAAAAATCATGGGTATATATGTATAACTGATGTACTTTCTTATACAGCAAAAGCTAACACAACCTTGTAAATAAACTATACTCTAATTAATTTTTTTAAAAATAATTCTTATATATGTTTACCCCAAAACAGCAGTATTTACTGTGTCCTGACATTGGACACTACCTACATGGCCAAAATATTAAGATAGATAAATAAATTGGGGTATATTCATACAATAGATACTTTGGGAATGAACAACCCACAGTTGCATACATTTTGTATCTATTTCATAAACAAGTTTGTGCAGAAAACCAGACACAAAAGGATCCATGATGAATGATTTTACTGCTACTGCTAAGTCGCTTCAGTCATGTTCGACTGTGTGACCTCATAGACGGCAGCCCACCAGGCTCTGCCTTCCCTGGGATTCTCCAGGCAAGAACACTGGAGTGGGTTGCCATTTCCTTCTCCAATGCAGGAAAGTGAAAAGTGAATGTGAAGTTGCTCAATCGTGTCCGACTCTTCGTGACCCCATGATCTGCAGCCTACCAGGCTCCTCCGTCCATGGGATTTTCCAGGCAGGAGTACTGGAGTGGGTTCCATTGCCTTCTCCGGATGATTCTACTGATGTTCAAAAACAGACCAAACTAACCTGTGCTGTTTGACTGTTAAGGCAGAGGCTGACTTTGGTGATGGAGGTAAGGAGCAGGAGAGTAGCTTGCTTCTAAAATTCTTGACTACTTCTGTTTCTTGATCCGGATATGTTCAGTTTATAAACATGTGGAACATGTGCTGTTTTGTATGTATATCATACTTCAAAGTTAAACAAGAAGCAAAAGTGAAAAAGATTCTCTTTGCCCACTTTATTCTATTACCTTTTGAAATAACAATTGCCATATCCCTTTTATAGAAGTGCAGAGACATGGAAATTTAGTCTCAAATGCATAATGCATCTTATTAGGGATGGCACATTCAGAACGCAGGATTGTAAGTGGGCACTTTTCAGGAATGAAAATTCAAGTCTAAGATAATGTATATGACCATGTTCAATGTAAGATCATTGTGATGATGGTGATATATCATCATAAGGCAATGGATAAATAGAGATGGGTATCATAATGCAAAAGATAAATCATACTGGGATATTTACTTACTTCTTGACAAATTCAGTTTTTAGCTAGTCCAGCATTGCTCTTTCATTCTATTAGGGGTAACTGATATGCTGCATAATATTTTTCTAACCCACAGTTGCTTCCTTCTGATGCTGGTTTGGGGACCATAGGGAAGGAGTGTTGACAGGCATGCCTTTGGATGCAGCCTGGATCCCAAGCAGGAATATTTGGAGATTGTTTTCTCTGTTTTGGGAACAAACAAAGCAGTACTTGTAAATTAAGCCTAGATTTATTTGTGGCTTGTGTGACCATCGGAGGTGAGTTGCTTAAGGCTGGCACCTTCTGCCCTCCTGAGAAGAGAGCTGGAGGCCACAAGGGCTGGGGTACCTGTAGTCCTTGGGCTACTGGGCAGCATGGCTGGGGAAAAGCTGCAGAGGAAAAGGCAGGGATTAGGAGGGCAGGAGAGGCTGGTTCCATTAAGTTGAGGAGCCAAAGTGCCCGTTGTCCTTTAACCAGCACCAACAAGGGAAATGACCCCGACCCTTTGCAAAACACCGCGCGGCTTGCAGTGGACGCTTAACCAGTGGCCGCCCTGGCCTGGGCTGCAGATTTCAATCTGCACTAAAGTTTTATCTCTCCCTCTCTCCCTGTGCCAGTTTTCCCAATGTTTCTCGACATCACATTAACTCCCCTCCCAGTACAATAATCGACTCCAATCTGCTATTATCACGGAAATAGAAGAGGTAAAGTGCCTGTAATAGGATCCAAATCAAATCACTTTCACTTCGGCCGGCTTTTGCTGTGAAGCCAAGGATTCCCCAGAGAGATTCAATACAGAGAAACACCTGCAGACACAGGCGGAGGCCCGGAGAGTAGATGGAACACGACAGGCCTCGCTGGCCTGTAGCATCTCCTTAGTTACAAGACTCTCACCTCGGGAGTAATGACCTGCGGCAGGCTCCGATAAACCGGGACCTCCAAAGCAGAGCCCGGATCTGACTCCCACTTCATTCGACCTGTCCTGAAGCAGCATGCTAGTCTGCAATTCACGGCACTGGGGCTCTGGTTACATGTCCTTTCCTGAAGTGTTGGCTTTCATGGGTGTCGCTTTGCCGTGAATGACTGCTTGTTCTTTGAGCAGTCTACCCTCAAGGAAAGAATTACATGTACGTATTTGCTCTTAAGAAGTAAGAAAGGTCAGAGCAAATTGAATTGAATGTAATTCAGACCTGGCCAGTGCAGGGAGATAGGGAAAGCCCAGGGAATCTTCCCTTCAGTCATTTCTGCACTAACATGGCACACTTTGACTCTCATGGTGCATTCCCAGATGGTTGTAAGTTAAGGCCCTTTAGAGTGAAGTCTTTTCTGAATATTAGTCCATCAGTTCACATCTATTTTGTTGACTTTTTCCCATGCCTGTTCCTGGTTATACAGCAATGCTGTATAAAAAAATATATATTTGTGATCTTACCCTGACTTCTCATTTGGGCTCAGACTCTGACACTGACACAGACTTGGCGGGAAGATCTTATAGTGTATGCTGACTTATATGCCAGATTCTGAAGATTTCTGTTGCACAGACTAATTGATAGTTTCAGTGAGTTATTAGATAAGCAAAAAGAATAATTATAATCTTCATTTCACAGACCTACATAAAAAATGACAGCAGATATTTCCAGAGCAAACAATTTAGTGGAAACATCCTTAACAGGAGTCTCCTCCAGTATTCACTTTTAGTTTTGCCTTTGAATGGCATCTGAAAAGCAGGAAAAAATGGGTTCAGTAATAATTTAAAAAAATCAAAATCAAAGATGCTATGCTTGCATTAAAGTTTTACCCCTTTCTAGTCATGTAACTTTGACAAATATCTTAATCTTTTTGAACCTTGAATTCCTCAATGGAGTCTATCCTCCCACACAGCCATGAGTGTTACTTAAGGCCAGGATTTAGAAGTGGTTTGTTATTTCTAAATCAAATACTGATATAAGGAAGTACAAATTTCATGAAGGTTTTTGTAATCAAGGTTTTAAAAAGTAAAACAATGAATATTTCTTCTGAAAATAAATTTAAAAGGATCAAGAAGTATCTGTGATGATTTGAAATATAGGACCCTCCTCAGGAGGGTTCTGTGCTCAGACAGCTTGATCATGGCCAGCCTGTAGCCTTAGACCAGATCTCTGTCCTCAGGGCAACTGAGATTGTGAGAACAGGGGTAGGCAACTTGCAGGACCTCAGGGGCCAGGTGAACTTGAAAGTTGTGGCTTCCGAAAGGGTCATTCCCAGCTTCTTGTGAGAAGAAAGGAAGAGGCATTCTCAGTGGACCACTGAAGGGGTTCTCTAGGGATGAATCCATTACTAGGATTTATGTCTGGGTTTCTGCATGATCTCAGAAGCCTTAAATTATACGCTGGATCTAAGGAAAAATGGTTTCATGGGGAACATTGATATGAGAGAATAGTCAATTGCTGTTAACACTGACAAGTGTGTTTCCTTTAAAGCCCTTGTTATAGTTTGCTTTTAGCTGCGGCAGCACCCCATCTGAGGCTTCCAGAAGACCGGAGGGTGTAGTGTGTGTGGCAGGGTCAAAACTAAGTTGAGACAAGGTGATATCTCCTACTGTTATACAAATGGCTACCTGAAGCCAAGACAGGTCCGATTTTATGCAGTTCATTCATTTAATGAAAATATGTATCAAATATATAGATAGTGATTTAACATGCATAGCTTTGGGGAGGTTTTTTTCCATTTATAGATATAAGGATAATATAGAAACCCATCAAAAAAAAAAAAAATCACACAGTCCAGGTGGAGGTTTGAAAAGAATGATTGTTTTTATTCTGTCTGCTCAACAAATGTCTGTTGCATGCCCACAGTACCTGAAGCACATGGATCATGAGACATTCTTCATGTTGCCATGGTGTGTGTGTCCCCCACTGGGGAAACAGGAGGGCAGTTAGGCTTTCAGTGCAAGAAGGGCTGCTCATGGAGAGCACTTGAGGAAGAAGGGCAGAGAACTTGTGTCGCACTTGCTGGGGACTTGCTGGGGAATGCTCCTGAAGAGGTGATGCTCGAGTGCACACAGGGGGGCAGAGGAGGAGGTTGTCAGATGGAGAGAGCACAGGGAGGAGGCAGTCCCAGGAATAAAAAAAAATAAAAACATTAGGTGGAAGGTTATGAAGGTACGATGGAAGCATGTAACAAACATCGTTTTTCTGGGTGCACTGGTGAGTTCACCAGAAATTCCTACACCAGTGAAAACACACACTTTCTTTCACAAGAACTGACTTACACTTCTGACAGAAGAATGCAAAACCCTTAGCAGCCTATGACCTTAAAATGGTTAGCGTGCACAGGGAATGATCACCAGGAGCAACCGTCCCAGGGGGGCTGCCCTGTGATCCCTGACATATCTCCTACGTGTGTGCTAAGTCACTTCAGTCATGGTCAACTCTTTGCGACCCCATGGACTGCAGCCCGCCAGGCTCCTCTGTCCATGGTATTCTCCAGGCAAGAATCCTGGAGTGGGTTGCCATGCCCTCCTACAGGGGATCTTCCTCACCCAAGGATTGAACCCCCGTCTCCTGCGCCTCCTGCATTGCAGGCAGATTCTTTACCACTGAACCACTGGGGAAGCAACATACCTCCTTACCTGCCCTCTTCTTAATGGTCTCCTTCAGTCTGAGCACCTAATATGTCTAAGGCACTGATACCTGCATTTTTAAAGTAAGAAGCCAAGGCTCAGTCCCTTGTTCAAAGACAGAGATTTGAATGATTGCATAGAAAATGTGGTGCAGTCAGTCAAAGCCATAGTGATTCCAAAGCCAGGTCCTCAACCCCTTCCTTCACTTCCTTGCCTGAATAATTGCATGGAACCTTACCCACATACCTCCCATTGCCTTGTCTCACTGCTTAGAGACATTGCCAGATCAGGTCTTCATGATGGTGAAGGTGAGCATGGGGGAGAAAATTAAAGCGACTTTCTCAGAATCCACCAGTTGCTATTGTTTTTTCAAACCTTTTCTTCCCACCAGCACCTCAAAGAGGTCCAACAGCATTATAAGGAAAGTATGCCCTTACTTTGGGAAACTCTGTCCATGATCTTCTCATGCTGGGGACTCCAGTGCATGTTACACTATTTAAAACTCTGGGAAATTCTTTGCTATAGCAAAGATATCTGATGAATTACGTGTTCATCAGACTCCTTTGATGTCACTTTTCCTATATCCTTGTCAACATCCTGGGGAAAGAGTGTCTGAGGAACACAGTTTGGGAAACACAATCTCTTCCTGGCATTGCTACTTCTTTTGAGCATCACATTACCACTGCATCTTTTTTCCTTTTATGCAAGAGGCACTGGGTTAGTCTGATACAGCTGCCATAACAAAATGCCATAGACTGGGTGACTTAAGTGACAGAAGTTTTATTTTCTCACATTTCTGAAGGCTGAAAGTCCAAAACTAAGATGCCGTCTCACATGGTTTATCCTGAGGCCCCTCTCTTTGGCTTGCAGATGGCACCTTTCTCTCTGTGTTCTCACATGATCTTTCCTATGTGTGTGTGGTCCCTGTTATCTCTTCCTCTTGTCAGAATAGCAGTCATATTGGACTGGTCTCACTTTTATGGTCTCATTTAACCTTAATTGCATCTTTATTTTTCATTTTATTTTATTGGAATATGATTGCTTTACAGTATTGTGTTATTGTTTGCTGTACATAAAAAGTGAATCAGCTTTACGTACGCATATATCCCCTCCCTTTTGGACTTCCTTCCCATTCACATCACCGTAGTGCATTAAGTAGAGTTCCCTGTGCTATACAGTAGGTTCTCATTAGTTATCTCTTTCATACACAGTATAATGTATACAATGTCAGTCCCAATGTATCTCACCTCCCCACTTCCCCCTTTGATATCCGTGCATTTGTTGTCTGTGTCTATATCTATTTCTGCTTTGCAAATAAGTTCATCCATACCATTTCTCTACATTCTACATATATGCATTAATACATGATTTTTATTTTCAAAAGATACATATACCCAAATGTTCATTGCAGCACTATTTACAATAGCTAGGACATAGAAGCAACCTGGAGAAGGCAATGGCACCCCACTCCAGTACTCTTGCCTGGAAAATCCCATGGACAGAGGAGCCTGGTAGGCTGCAGTCCATGGGGTTGCGAAGAGTTGGACACGACTGAGCAGCTCCACTTTGACTTTTCACTTTCATGCATTGGAGAAGGAAATGGCAACCCACTCCAGTATTCTTGCCTAGAGAATCCCAGGGATGGGGGAGCCTGGTGGGCTGCCGTCTATGGGGTCACACAGAGTCGGACACCAGCAGCAGAAGCAACCTAAATGCCCATCAACAGATGAATGGATAAAGATGTCATATATATATATATATACACACACACACACACAGACACACACACACAATGGAATATTACTCAGCCATGAAGGAATGAAATTGCACCGTTTGCAGAGATGCGAATGGACCTAGAGATTGTCATACTGAGTGAAATTTAATTATACCTTTAAAGGTCCTATCTCCACATAGAGACATACTGGGCATTAGGGCATTAACATATGGATTTTAGGAGACAAAATTCAATTCATAGAGAACCCTTTCTCCATACCATTTCTATGAGAAAGTAGCCATGGCAGTAAGATCGGTTTATTTTTGTGAAATACATAATGTTTATTTCAATTGCAATGGTTATTTAACTCTTGGAAGAACCATCACTGGCATGATATAAATTTAAAAGGGAGAGAAAGTTAGGAGATGCCTGGAGATTCCCATGGACAGAGGAGCCTGGCAGGAGCCTACAGTCCATGGGGTTGCAAGAGTTGGACGTGACTTGGCAACTAAAGAAAGAAGAGAGTAGAAACACTTTCCCATTATATTTACTGTTATTATCAAAGAGCAGAACACTTTGGGACTTACCGAATAAGCTGGTCCTCTGGAGAAGGAACAGAGTCAGCCGGGGGCATTCTACATCCTGGCCGCAACAGAGGGGCAAACCTCTCACCATAACGTCTAGATGACATTTGCTCTGTGTTTGCTCTCAGTGCTAAGAAGCTCCAAGGTCCATCATCAACTTCTGTAGTTTTCCTAAGAAAAGAGTTCTTGATAGAATTATTTTCACTCCCATTTTGTTGTTTCATATACCAGGTTATATGTTTTTTTGGTCTTGATGTATGTGTTTTTTAAACTTCTGTGTTTCTAAGCTAAGTTTAGGCATTGAGTGTGCTGGTGACAATTACCCGAGAAACAGCTGAGTGACTTCTTGTTCTGGTAGAAAGATAGCAAGAGACTAGGGAATAAAGAAGATGAGGAAACTGGCCTCAAGGTAGTTAGAGGCAGAAGCTCTAGGGCCTTCTCCTCAAGAGGGAACATGAAGAATGGTCACCATTATTGAGACAGGTGATCAGATCCATTCTCAACTCTTGGGCTTCAAAACCATCATACATTCAACAGGCTTTTGTGATTTCCTTGGAGCCCCTCTGTTTGATTTGAAGCTAGTCCCTGACAATTGCCTTAGCATCACCTCAGCTGGAACCAATAATTGAATAGTTTTAAAACATAACTCAAATGTAAATAGAACAGGATTTTTCATTTGTAAGGTGGAAGTAATAATGCTGTCTTCAGCAGCATTATATATGAGATATATTTTTTGTTTTGTCTTCATAGGTTTTTAAGGACTTAACTAGATGTTATAATGCACAAACACTCAGAATAAACTTTTTTTCTTTTTCTTCCTTCCTCTTTCCAGAATTTCTTTCTCTCTTTTGACCCATCTTCATTCTCCATGTACTTTCCCCAGTCTTTCTGCTATTTCTTTAAATGATTCTAGCATATTTTATCGGAGAAGGCAATGGCACCCCACTCCAGTACTCTTGCCTGGAAAATCCCATGGATGGAAGAGCCTGGTGGGCTGCAGTCCATGGGATTGCTGAGGGTCGGACACGGCTGAGCGACTTCACTTTCATGCATTGGAGAAGGAAATGGCAACCCACTCCAGTGTTCCTGCCTGGAGAATCCCAGGGACGGGGGAGCCTGGTGGGCTGCCGTCTATGGGGTCACACAGAGTCGGACATGACTGAAGTGACTTAGCAGCAGCAGCAGCAGCAGCATATTTTATACAAACTCTTTAAAAATATGTAATTTTCTAAAATAACCGCACAAAATTTTATAGACTTTTAAATGCAAGACTTCTAGGGGAAACTCCCCAAGAGATCAAAGATAAGCTGAGGGGAAGGGCCACATATGAAGCTTTATTTTATTCTCCCCTCCCTCTTATTGTTTCCCTAGTGGCTCAGACAGTAAAGAATCTGTCTGCCATGCAGGAGACCGGGTTTGATCCCTGGGTCAGGAAGATCCCCTGGAGAAGGAAATGGCAACCCACTCCAGTATTCTTGCCTGTAGAATCCCCATGGATGGAGGAGCCTGGTGGGCTACAGTCCATGGGGTAACAAAGAGGAGGACATGACTGAGCTGCTAACACTCCCTCTTAGGACAACTACGGATAGAGCTGAGCACAAAGTCAGCACTAAGAGCAACTTAAACTGAAAGAGGAAAGAAAGCAAGATTTAAAAATTCTGTAACGTGATAGGTGATACTGACAATTGCAGAATTTGACTTCAGAAAGAAGGCCTCTGACTTCTGTCATTTCTATTATGACACATATTCTGTAGGAGAGTCCATTTATGCCTATCTCATATTCATATATATGCAGGCGTCTTCCATTAGATATTCCTGGAGTAATCTGATATATTGATGATTATAAAATAGCTACCATTTATTGAGCACTTATAAATGTCAGGGATTCTAAGTGCTTGACATGAATCATTTCAGTCAGTGTTAAATATGTTAATGTGCTGTGCTGTATACCACATGTGTCATATATTGCACACATACCCCTCTTTCTAATTTGACTTCCAAAGAAAAAATGTATAGTCATGTTGAAGAGTAGAATTGTCCTGAGAATGCTTAATTCATTCCAATAAACATGTAAATATTTAATACTATCTGGCTACCTCTTTCTGTATTCATACTACCTCCCACAGAAATGTTGGCATTACTTTTCATGATTTTGTAGGTCTAGAGAATAAAGCTATTGGATTTAAACTTGATCTTGGGTATTTCTTTTGAGACCCCTCCTTTCAGACATGTGAGTTTAGCAATTCCCAGGGTCAGTTCATCAGTTTCATTTGTGAGAAGCTTAAGGGTTGAACATGAGGAGAGGACACAATATCTTCAAAGCACCGTATAAAATTGTAATTGTTATTTTCTTAAATTTTTATAATCCTTTGGCAAAATGCCGAATGTTTGGCTTAAATACACTGCCAGCTAAGAAAAAGATTTCAGATTTTGTTCAATAATAGCTGAGTGGGTCACCTGACATAAACCATCATGTATTCTAAAAAAATGAGTTATACCTATGCTCTATGATATTTCTGGGGAGATAGTTCCATATTGTGTATCATTTATGGACAAACAGAAACATTCCCCACATTGCTAGACCCACGGCAGCACTTGTATCATTAGAAAATGATAGTGGTGACTGAGAATTTTTGACTAATTAGGTTTCTTGGATAATAAGAGCTTTTTAATAAGGTACATATCATTTACAATATTGCTAATGAAATGTGAAAGCGATTCAGTACCCGGTAAGATAATGGCTAACTTGTTTTAATTGTTAACATTTTTTTCTTGCCTTCAATGACACAGTCATTATTTCCCAGTCACCACTTATCATGAAATCCAAGAGGATTAATGGTTTCACTTATACCGGCGAAAATGTTTAAGCTGTCCCGATTATCAGTGCAGTTGGAAAGAATAATGGTTATTTGTCATCGCGTTTAGCAGGAGAATGAATTGTCCCCCTTATAGTAGGGCCATTAACCCTTTGAGGAAGTGGTAATAGAGTTTTACAGTGGAGCTGGAGAATGCCAAGATTTAGGATTGACTCTTCCATTGAATGAGGCTTATTCTCATCCATGACCCTCTGAAAGAGTTGCATCCTCTCCTGGCAGAATCAGAAACAGTTTAGCTTGCTACACGATTTTGGATATCTGAAATTAAAACTAGATAGCAACTTATCTATTCTTGTGATGAATGAGCAAACTGATACATTAAAAAAAATAATCAAGGGAAATGTGAATTCTGGAAAAAGATAAAAAAATGTTTGTAAATTACTTGCTCCTTACCTCTTCTGTTAAAGAAATAGAGAAAAATGTGGAAACCTTTGAGTTTCTCATCCCAATCCTGATTATGTTTTAACATGAATACTAGATTTGATTAGACCTTTTGTCTACTTCAAAAATTCTTAGCAATCTGACTTAAGCATAAAAGATAATGATTATCCTTAACCATATGGTTAAGGATATGGTTAAAAGATAATGATTATCCTTAACCATATGGTTATTCTTAACCATAAAAGATAATGATTAAGGAAACTTTCTCAGTTTTTAAAAACTAAAATGATATTAGTTGAGGAGAAAAGCTGATAAAAATCATGCCTTTGACCTGCTGAAGATTTAAGCATAAAAATATACATCTGCTGCCTTAAATTTAATATTATGGCTTCAGGGAATAGATTCAGTGAAGGCTCACACAGTAAAATAAAATCACTGTATTAAAAAAAAATGCAGGGCTATGTTAAGAAAATCAATATTTGCCTTCAGTGAAATTAACAGAATGTCTCCCTTTCTGGAAGACGGCACCGGCTGGAATGGAGTGAAACGCCTCTCCCATCCGGTCGCCTCGCTGACCGAGCAGGGCAGGAAATGGCCTCGCTGCTTCTGTGGCCCCTCACTCACTCTCCCGTGGCTGGGGCATTAGGGCAGCTCTAATTCACGGAAAGGAGTGCAGTCACGAAGCACAGGCGCTTCTCAGGAGGGCACCCAGAGTAGACCAGAGGGAGGCGATGGGAGGCGAGAGGGCAGTGGCAACAAAAATAAAGCATGTTTCAGGAGATAGAGCTTGGCCGCCTTATCTTGTTACAGTGAAAACAGTGTTCTGTCTCCTCTGGAGAAGTGGCCACAACTCAGCCTTGTCAGGCAGCATGAGGCTTACTCTGCCCAGCCCTGGATGGTGAGAAATCTGTTTCCTAAAACACAGAGCTGTGGAGAAGTCTCTTGCTTTCCAAAGCCTCCCATTTTAACAGGAGACGGCGACGAGGAGACCATGGTTCCTTTCAGCAAGACCCATAGAGGCTGACCATTCCCTTTACGAAAGCGAACTCTAGCCCCAACACGTGAATGAACCAAGTTTCAGAATGGAGAGCAGGGTGTTTCTGGAAGTAAAATGCAGGCAGTTGAGATGTGAATAGGAATTATATTACTCAGTATCGTAGGGGAAAAACACTGCCTCCTCAGATACCATCCATCCATGGAATGAAGATGGTCAGTATATGGAGGAAACTTCTGGCATCATCACTTCATGTTGTGTGATCTATTGACAAGATAGTGTTTCTTTGAGATGGTAAACAAGACAATTTCTGCAGGAGCCCCGTGAGGTGGGCTGAAACTACACAGCCCAGCCGTTTTAGATATAAGAGGTCAGGGGAAACAGCTGCCAGTAGAAGAAAAGACATGGAAAAGAAAAGAAAAAACAGGGAACGACAAGAAGGGGAAAAAAAAGAAAGGAGTGTCAGGACACATGGTGCCTGAATGGTCAGAATACAGTTATACAGACAGAGCTGCAGATGTGCCTGACAAAATTACAGAGGGGATTTAGTGAGCAGGTCCAATTCAGAGTTTCTGACAACAATGCAATTGTGGTCTGCTTCGCAGATTGGAGTCTTTGTTTCTAGAACACTGGCTTTTTGAGTTCCCCTGGCTTCATTTGGTGAAGAGCGATTCTGGTGGGAAATGAAGCTCAGGATGATGATGTCCCTGAAAGACAGCACCAGCCAACTACCCCATGAGAACTTAATTCCTTCATCATGAAGTTCAGCACCTTCTCAGTTACAAAACAAAATAGTACCATAGCCTTTTTCAGCCAGACAGATGCTTGATTTTAAAATAGCACAGGATAAGATAAAATTTAACTTGTATTCTTGTCTCTAACTGTACATGCATTAAGTGAGTCAGTAAAGCAAATAAAGATCCCAAACAGTCTTCTCTTTAAAATCTTGATGACAGACGGCATGGTTAAACAAGGAATCTCACAGAGGCCTTTCTCCCCAGGAAGGTGAGTAGCAGTCTTAAAATCAGAATTATTTTAAAATTTGGATGTTTGAAAGATTTTTGTTAATGCGTGCATTCATGCTGTCACTTCAGTGGTCTCTGACTCTTTGTGACCCTATCGACTGTAGCCCGCCAGGCTCCTCTGTTCATGGGATTCTCCAGACAAGAATATTGGAGTGGATTTCCATGCTCTCTTCCAGGGGGGTCTTCTGGACCCAGAAATTGAACCCAGTTGTCCTGTAACTTCTGCATTGCAGATTCTTTATCACTGAGCCACTGAAGAAGCCTTCTTTATGAATACCTACTTCAAATTCAGTCTCTTTTGTCAGATTATTGTAGAATTAGTGAGTATGCATGTCTTAGTACTAAGCATGAAGCAACTGGATTGATTTTTGCCCCAACTGCGTCACTTTGTCAACCTAATAGACTTTTCGTGTTGTTGTTGTTGCTTAGTCGCTCAATCATGTCCAGTTCTTTGCATCCCTGGTGGCTCCGTGATAAAGAATCCACCTGCCAATACAGGAAACGTGGGTTTGATCCCTGGATCACAGAGATCCCCTAGAGAAAGAAATGGCAACCCACACCAGTCTCCTTACCTGGGAAATCCTATAGAAAGAGGAGCCTGATGGGCTAGAGACTTTTAGTGAAGAGGCACATAAAATAGTCTTTAAAATTCTGGATCAGAAAAGAAACAAAAAAATAAGATGTTTACTGAAGTCTAGAAAGGCAACTGGCATTCATAAAGAAAATATGGTAATGGGAGGAAGGTTCTTTTATAGCAGTATAGAGGCCGCAGGGGTAACAAATTAATGCAAGTTGAATTTGAGGCATCCTGGTCTTGTGGTAGGAGAGTAGCAGCTTGGCTCTACTGAATGGCTGCCTAACTCCAGTTTTATTTTTCTCAATTATGACCACCTCTGCTATGCCAGCTGGAAGCCAATATTCTGATTTTCTCCCAGTATTTATTATTCTGGAATCTGTACTCCCTCCCTCTCCTCCAAAGGGCACATTTTTAATTGACATATTCCTGGAAATATGTTAGGTCAATTTAGCTGAGAATGTGCCAGATATATGCAAAATTCTAATTCTTTCATAAAGTTTCCTAAAATGATCGTGTTTACATTTTCATCATCACTTATTTTTAAATCACAGTTTACCTGTACAAAAAAAGTTTCCCCCTATTTAGTAGTTTAGCTTCACAAATTCCTATTGTGTCCTGTTCCCTTAACAACTAAATAAGACCATGATACATAATTAGGCCTCTTTAATGTGTTTGTATTTTGGAGCAGGGTGATCATTTCATGAAAAATAACACATGTTCTGGTTGGTGAAGCAATGCTAATGGAAAATCAGGTGAGTGAATTTCCCTCAAGTAATTGGCTTCCCTGGTAATAGAAACAATGTACTGGGGCCCTCGGATGCCATCAAATGCCCTGGCTCATATGCTATGGCAGGAAATGCCTAGATGCCTTTAAGGGCAACTGATACTCCCTGTCTCATAACCCACTGATCATAGTCAAAACTATCCCAAAAAAATATTTTCACTGACTTGGAAAAATCACCAGGATCATACATCAAGGAAGTAAAAACCTAAAGGATATATATTTATGGACAAAAGCATGAATGTTTGGAAAGTAAAGAATAAGATGAAAACATTGAAGTGGGTATCTTCTTTGCTGATGTATGTCTCCCTGTGTTTTTAACTACCGATATCCATAGTAATTTTACTGACATTTACTGAGTACTTTCTGTGTGAATGTATGAGTTTCTTTCATCCAATCTGCATAATGATCCTACAGAGTAAGAGCTGTTGTTGTTGCTCAGTCACTAAGTCAGGTCCGACTCTTTGGGACCCCATGGACTGCAGCATGCCAGGCTCCCCTATCCTTCACAATCTCCCAGACTTTGCTCAAACTCATGTCTATTGAGTCAGAGATGCCATCCAACAATCTCATCCTCTGTTACCCACTTCTCCTCTTGTCCTCAATCTTTCCCAGCATCAACATCTTTTCCAGTGAGTTGACTGTTTGCCTCAGGTGGCCAAAGTGTTGGAACTTCAGCTTCAGCACAGCCCTTCCAATGAATATTCAGGATTGATCTCCTTTAGGATTGACTGGTTTTAGCTCCTTGCTTTCCAAAGGACTCTCCAGCACCACAATTTGAAAGTATCAGTTCTTTGGCACTCAGTCTTCTTCATGGTCCAACTCTCACACTGGTACATGGCTACTGAAAAAACAATAGCTTTGATTTGTACAGATCTTTATAAAGTGATGTCTCTTCTTTTTAATATACTGTCTAGGTGTGTCATAGCTTTTGTCCCAGTGAGAAAGTGTCTTACTTTTGTGGCTGCAGTCACCATCTGCAGTGATTTTGGAGCCCCCCAAAAAAAATCTGCCACTGTTTTTATTTTTTCCCCATCTATTTTCAACGAAGTGATGGGACTGGATACCATGGTCTTAGTTTTTGAATGTTGAGTTTTAAGCCAGATTTTTCACTCTCCTCTTTCACCCTCATCAAGAGGCTCTTTAGTTTTTCTTCACTTTCTGCTATGAGAGTGGTATCATCTGCAATTCTGATGCTGTTGATATTTCTCCTGGCAATCCTGATTCCAGCTTATGAGTCATCCAGCCTGAAATTTCTCATGATGTACTCCACATATTGGAGAGAGAAATGGCAAACCATTCCAATATTCTTGCCTGGAAAATCCCATGGACAGAGGAGTCTGGTTGGCTGCAGTCCATGGGGTTGCAAAGAGTTGGGCATGACTGACTGACTAACTCTTACTCCACATATAAGTTAAATAAGCAGGGTGACAATACAGAGCCTTGATGTACTCATTTCCCAGTTTTGAACCAGCGCATTGTTCCCTGTTCCAGGAGGTACACGGTAAGGTGGTCTGATATTCCCATCTCTTAAAGAATTTTCCAGTGTGTTGTGATCCACACAGTTAAAGGCTTTAGTGTAGTCAATGAAGCAGAAGTGGATGTTTTTCTGGAATTCCCTTGCTTTCTCTGTGATGCAGTGGATGTTGGCAATTTGATCTCTGCTTTTTCTGCTTTTTCTAAATCCAGCTTGTACATCTAGAACTTCTCACTTCACATATTGTTGGAGTTTAGCTTGAAGGGTTTTGAGCATTACCTCGCTAGCATGTGAAATGAACACAATTGAATGGTAGTTTGAAGTTTCTTTGGCATTGCCTTTCTTTGGGTTTGGAATGAAAACTGACCTTTTCCAGTCCTGTGACCATTGCTAAGTTTTCCAAATTTGCTGGCATATTTGAATGCAGCACTTTAACAACATCATCTTTTAGGATTTTAAATAGCTCAGCTGCTATTCCATCACCTTTGCTAGCTTTGTTTGTAGTAATGCTTCCTAAAGCCCACTTGACTTCACACTCTAATATGTCAGCTCTAAGTGAGTGATCAAACCATCGTGGTTATCTGGGTCATTAAGACTTTTTTGAATAGTTCTTCTGTGTATTCTTGCCATGTCTTCTTAATCTCTTCTGCTTCTCTTAGGTCCTTGTCATTTTTGTCTTTCTTGTGCCCATCTTTGCACAAAATGTTCCCTTGGTATTGCCAATTTTCTTGAAGAGATCTCTAGTTATTCCCATTTTACTGCTTTCCTCTATTTCGTTGCACTGTTCACTTGAGAACGCTTCTTATCTCTCCTTGCTGTTCTTTGGAACTCTGCATTCAGTTGGGTGTATCTTTCCCTTTCTCCTTTGCCTTTTGCTTGTTTCCTCATCTATTTGTAAGGGCTCCTCAGACAACCACTTTGCCTTCTTGCATTTCTTTTTCTTTGAGATGATTTTGGTCACTGCCTCCTGTACAATGTTACAAACTCTGTCCGTAGTTCTTCAGGCACTCTACCATATCTAATCCCTTGAATCTATTTGTTATCTCCACTATATTATCTTAAGGGATTTGATTTAGGTATTACCTGATTGGTCTAGTGGTTTTCTCTACTCTCTTCAATTTAAGCCTGAATATTTGCAATAAGGAGCTGATGATCTGGGTCACAGTCAGCCCCAGGTCTTATTTTTGCTGACTGTATAGAGCTTCTCCATTCGGCTGCAAAGAGTATAATCAGTCTGATTTCAGTATTGATCATCTGGTGATATCCATGTGTAGAGTTGTCTCTTGTGCTGTTGGAAGAGAGTGTTTGCTATGATCAGAACTCTTACGGCCTCCTTTATACAGATAACGGTAGTCCAAACACAGGTTGTACAAGTTGCCCAACATAACACAGCTAGTAAGTGGTAAAACCAACATTTATCTTCTGACAGTCTGAACCCTGGGTCTGCTGGCTTCAACAGGGTTCAGTACTGCCTCCTCAGGATATTGGAAAGAGCAACGATGCACCATTCTTCCACTCTCAGGAACTGTTGGACATCAGTAAGTAGAGGGAAAACCTGGATCATAAATTTTACTTGCTTTTTAAAAATAAATTATCTGATTAGTTTTTAGATAAAGAAGATACATTTTTTTGAGGATGGAACAAATGAACAGATACCTTGGGCTTGGAATAAGGAAAATAAATTCTTTCTCTTAAATTTGCTAGCCAGATGTCCTTGGAGAAGGTAGTTTGCCTTACTCAACCAGTCTCTTCATCTGCAAGATAATGAAATACTCCCTTTTCAGAGGTGCTAGGACATGGTGTTTAGTTCCAAGCCAGTTTTCAATTTTTATTGGTAGCTGTTTTGTCATCAATGCTATTGAATTCCTTGGCTTCTGTGAACTCAGGACAGTTCCCTCAGCTTTATTTAGATCTCATGTTATTCTAGATGTCTTTGTTTTGCAAACTCAAAAAATATGTTTGCAATTATTAATGTTCACAATTGCCATAATGCATTTAAAAACCATTTTTTAATCTTTTTTCCCAGATTGTCTTAGTATCTGAGACAATTATTAAATAGCAACAAATCTCGAGGATTAATGACAGTTTATTTGAGACATTTCTTTATTATTTAGAAATTTTACTAGGTTTTTACTGAAGGTTCTTATTTTATAACCTATCATGAAACTTCCACAAACTGTGTTGAGTCTAGGAATCAGAAAAATGAAAGCAAAGAGATAAAGCCATATTCACAAATTTACTCAGTAGATAACTGCAGAAGATTAAAATTTATATGTTTAATATATTTTGTTTATTGCTCTTCATTTGGAAATGAGAAGGTGGTTATTGAAATATATCAACCCATGCCAAATCACATCATTATATAGCTTTTAAAATTTTTGAAAATTTAGTGGTGATAAATCTTGTGTTTATTTAAAGCACACTTTCTCACCATGCTTTTAACTGATGCAAAAATTATAGCTCTTAACTAAACTTCCTGAGGAGTTTTATTAAAATGACTATCAATACACTGGGATTCCCAGGTAGTGCTAATGCTAAAGAACCTGTCTGCCAGTGCAGGATATGTGAGAGATGTGTGTTTGATCCCTGGGTCGGGAAGATCCCCTGGAGGGGAGCATGGCCACTTCATGCTCCAGTATTCTTGCCTAGAGAATCCCATGGACAGAGAAGCCTGGCAGCCTATGGTCTATAGGGTTGCTATTCCTTGTAAGGGCCCAACACAGGCCTTGGGCTGCGGTCGTGGCTTTCTAAACATTTCTTTATATAAAACTTTAACTGATAGGTCAGCAAAGAGAGAAAGGGTTTAGTGTGAAGTGAGATCTTAGGTCTCTCAGATTGAGCTTATTTTTCAGGTGATGGGAGAGAGGGACACTGAAAGTGTCGCCTTACACGTGTTCTTCCTGGGCCTGACAGGTCTGGTCCAAACTGCTTCCTCTCCTTGGCAGGTCATTTCCAGGATTGTTGTCCCTTGGAAATACATGGAAGATGGTGAAAATACACTGGAGAAAGAAAGTTAGCAAGGCCTCCAGTAGATAGAAATAGGAAAGGAGGAAGGTCACACCCCTTGTTTCCTTGTGAGACAGAGTAGAAAAAAAAAAGCTTTGGTTTTCTTCTATTATTGTTAAGGTGATTATATTGCTCTTCATTTAGCTCAAACTAACAGAAGGCAATGGCATCCCACTCCAGTACTCTTGCCTGGAAAATCCCATGGACGGAGGAGCCTGGTAGGCTGGAGTTCATGGGGTCGCTAGGAGTTGGACATGACTGAGCGACTTCACTTTCACTTTTCACTTTCATGCATTGGAGAAGGAAATGGCAACCCACTCCTGTGTTCTTGCCTGGAGAATCCCAGGGATGGGGGAGCCTGGTGGGCTGCCGTCTCTGGGGTCTCACAGAGTCAGACACGACTGAAGCGACTTAGCAGCAGCAGCAGCAGCAGCAACAGATAAATGATAGCCCAAGATTGATGAACACCCACAGAATGAACATCCCCAGATTTGTCTGTTTACATTGATGACAGCATTGCATACATACTTAAGATTATAAAAATCTGAAAACTTAGTAAGTGACTTCTTCCTATCAGTAGTATTAATTACAAATTGATCATTGATTTCAGTTCTCAAATGAGAGCTTTCTAGTTGAGTCTAGATTATTTAATTCTTTTCAAGATATGCTATATTAGGATATTTTACTATTGTTCAACAGGTTATTTTTGCCACTATACTTTAGGGCAGAAATGCTAAAAAATAAAATTAACGTGGATGGTCCCTAAACATATTATGGTAATTATTCTGTGATATGTGCAAATCAAACCATGCTGCTATACAGCTAAAACTTATACAATGCTGTATATCAGTTACATCTCAACAACATGGGAAGAAAATTAATTTTAAAATAAGATCTAATTTGAATTGATAAAATAATAAAATAACAAATGTTATGACTAGTTCTTTGAAAATGATGCTGTGAGTTTTATCAAGGCTCTGACCCTAAAAAACAGTTAACTAAGTTTTGCACAATAATATGCTTGTAGGAGAAGCTGAGTGACAGAGTTTTAAAAGAATATGATTGGGTTTAGACAGATCTGGGTTCAAATTCTAATGCCAGGGAAACTATAAGCAAGGTAAAAAGACAGCCTTCTGAATGGGAGAAAACAATAGCAAATGAAGCAACTGACAAACAACTAATCTCAAAAATATACAAGCAACTTATGCAGCTCAACTCCAGAAAAATAAATGACCCAATCAAAAAGTGGGCCAAAGAACTAAACAGACATTTCTCCAAAGAAGACATATGGATGGCTAACAAACACATGAAAAGATGCTCAACATCACTCATTATCAGGGAAATGCAAATCAAGACCACAATGAGGTACCATTTCACACCAGTCAGAATGGCTGCGATCCAAAAGTCTACAAGCAATAAATGCTGGAGAGGGTGTGGAGAAAAGGGAACCCTCTTACACTGCTGGTGGGAATGCAAACTAGTACAGCCACTATGGAGAACAGTGTGGAGATTCCTTAAAAAACTGCAAATAGAACTGCCTTATGACCCAGCAATCCCACTGCTGGGCATACACACCGAGGAAACCAGAATTGAAAGAGACACATGTACCCCAATGTTCATTGCAGCACTGTTTATAATAGCCAGGACATGGAAACAACCTAGATGTCCATCAGCAGATGAATGGATAAGAAAGCTGTGGTACATATACACAATGGAGTATTACTCAGCCATTAAAAAGAATTCATTTGAATCAGTTCTAATGAGATGGATGAAACTGGAACCTATTATACAGAGTGAAGTAAGCCAGAAAGAAAAACACCAATACAGTATACTGACACATATATATGGAATTTAGAAAGATGGCAATGATGACCCTGTATGTGAGACAGCAAAAGAGACACAGATGTATAGAAAGGACTTTTGGACTCTGTGGGAGAGGGAGAGGGTGGGATGATTTGGGAGAATGGCATTGAAACGTGTATACTATCATGTAAGAACGAAGCACAAGCCTATGTTTGCTACAGGATACAGGATGCTTGGGGCTGGTGCATGGGGATGATCCAGAGAGATGATATGGGGTGGGAGGTGGGAGGGGGATTCAGGATTGGGATCTCATATACACCCATGGTGGATTCATGTCAGTGTATAGCAAAACCAATACGGTATTGTCAAGTAAAATAAAGTAAAAATAAAATTAAAAAAAAAAAATTCTAATGCCAGGTGCTCTAGAGCAAACAAATGAACGTCCCCAGGTCTCCAGGTCTTTATGTATTATGATGAACGTTACTGCTTGCTTGAGGTTTGCTCTTGGGATTAGTGTGTCTGGTCCACATTTCAGAACTCGACAGTTGATGACAATATCATGGCATATTTCCTGAAGGCAATGAGTGAGCAAGTCACAGGCTCCTAAAGAGCCCTCCCTGCACTGTGCATCTTCCCACAATTTGGCATCGATTGGGACCATCAAGATCTCTGCACACTAGGTGTCTCATTACCAGAATTGCATGCTTAGATGTGGGTCAGCAGCAAAGTGCTCTGGCATTTAGGAGTGTGTGGGGAGCCGGCTCAGCATCTGTCCACACGCTACCAGAGTCCAGATGCTCCTGCTCTACTGTCACTAATATGAGCATTTGACATCACAAATCTCTCCTGTTTCCTGTTCACTGACCCCACTTCCTCTCTACCCTATAAAACAAACAGCAATAATAAACTAAAAATCAAAGCACACACACACACAATGAGCAGGTTCCTCTCACGGAATACTGCCATCGCTGAGGCATCTAATATAACAAACCCAGCTGCTGATTGACTGTTACTCACTGCCTAGCTCTGGCCTCACATGCTTGTGCACAGTCACCATCCTGCGTCTAGCGTATTAGCATTTATTTCATTGTTCTGTAAAGTGCTCGGAGATGCAGCGTATGGAAAGCACCATGGCGCTCTGGAGCAATTCAATTTAGTCAAATATCAGACATCCACATAGTGTAAATGGAACATGAGTAAAGAATCTGATCCAACTGCCTACTGGTGTAATTGACTTGACAGAGCCAGCCTGTGTCATTAGTCCTATAAACAGTTGCATTTACAACAATAAAACTGAAAAGCATGGAAATTAAAAGCTGTTAGGATTTTCTCTGGTGTGCATTTATCTTTGAAGAAGTGTGTGCACTCTCTAAACAAATTTTCTAATCTCTTTGGTAAACCGGCATAGCAAGCTGTGTCAGCAATGCCTTATATATCAAATGGTGATCAAATTTGTGATAGGTGAAGGGAGAGAAGGATGCATTGGGTTGATATGCTGACTTAATTGTCCAGCGCATGAATTTTCAGTGTTAATTTAATGGCATGGTATCCAGTTTCTGAACAGTAACTTAGGGTTGTATCTGGCAGTTGGAAGTTATTTTGGGGAATACTGTAAATAATATATTCATCGTCATAGAGAATTATGCAACTTAAATAACTGTTAGCCTGAAAGTTCAATCTGTGGTTTCTTAATAGTATGTCTCCTTACTGACGATATTATTTGATGGACAAATGCCCCCTCGCCCAGTAATGTTCAGCTGATTAGCAGGGCCCTGTCAAACAACAGAAAGCATTCTGTAGAAGTGACCTTTTTACTCACTGCTCCCAACTCAAATCCCCATTAAAATGAGGCTTTGCGTGTGTCTTCTGTGCATTCTCATGTCAACAATAAAGAACTAGAGTGTCTTTCTATCTCTACTGATATGCCACTGGGCCACTTAACCAAAAATTGAGAGAGTATATTACAAGGTTAAAGAGCAGAGTTCAGAGGTCATTATAATTCTCATTAAGGAATGCTTCTATGTACTGACTATAGGTGAGTTAATCGATATTTCTGTCTGAAAATGAGCTGACTTAGTAAAGATGGCTTTAATTGGAGAGATGCTATTCATAGAGATGGAACATTTATGGGTTTTCATGGCAGCAGCCCTCATAGGTTACGTGGTATGTACCAAGATGTGCTATGATAACTGAGATGATGTAGATTTTGACATTTCAGGTCTCCCTAGAGTAAACAGCTTGGGGAATCTTTAGGATTTGGTCCACACCTCCTCAACTCCAAACTGATACTTGCGGTTTGATACACACAAAGATAGTAGGAAGGATGGCTCATGCAAAGTTTGTGTTTTTGCTTTAATTTAACATTAGTCTCCTTAGTCTTGAAAAAGAGGAAACACTAAACTCGTTGGTTTTCTGATGTATCAAGAAAACTTTCTATCACAAGCATGGGCAATGATTTTCCCAGACATATTCAAATAAATACTAAGTTGCAAAAGAGAAAAAAGAAAAAAAAAAAATAACGAACGTCACCATTATTCAAAGAGAATCATGAAAGACTCTAACACACTTTGCTTTTCCTGGAATTTTACTACCAAATATTATTTTAAATTAAATTTCTTTTAGTGTGTCAATATATTTGAAGGGTGAACATGCTTAATCTCCCACTTGTAATTTCATAAGCCTATATTGACTAAAACAAAATATAAAATAGTCATAAAGAAATACTATTTTTAATGACTTAAGAGATTCATGTGTCATATTAACATTGATTTTCAAATCTTGACTTTGTAAATACAAGAGAAAATGTGACCTTCTGAATCTACTGAAACTAAATAATACCACATATATTAAGTCAGTTAAGGCACCACAAATTTGGCAAAAGTTTAAAATTATCAACAATAAACAAAAATGCTTCTTATTGAACCCTTGACTCAGTTCACCAACTAGTTTCTGAAAAGGTCGAAATTCTCCATCCTCATATGGGACACTTCAACTGAGAACTATTAACATGTAATTCTACAGTGGCTTACAGTTCATGGGATTTTTTAAACAACTTTGTAGATCATATCCAAATATACTTCTCACAAGTATTTTGAATACTTTTCTATCAGTTTGAATACTTTTCTAAACAGTTTAAATATCCAAGAGTGGGAGAAGAAATCAGAACACTCAGTCCTTATAGATGCCAGCTTCTTGTCACTGATATTCATAAGGGAATTTTGAGGAACTATCGATACATTGATGAGAGAGCGGGATCTATTATAAAAGAGGCAGGCATCATCATTATTTAGAAGTAGAACGTGTTAAGTTAAAAAATTATATATACATGCATGCTTAGTCATGTTTGACTCTTTATAACCCCAGGGACTATAGCCCACCAGGCTCTTCTGTCCATGGGATTTCCCAGGCAGGAATACTGGAGTGGGGAGCCATTTCCTTCTCCAGGGGATCTTCCTGACTGAGGGACCAACCCCTAACTTCCTGTGTTTCCTGCGCAGATTCTTTACCACTAGCACAGTCTAGGAAGCACCAACAGTGTGCAAATTGACAAAGGCTTAAGAAAATGGCTGTATCAGAACTGTAGAATGTCGAATTTGATTTTTTTGAATTCTCATAAGTACAAAACCAGGTTAACCAAAACCAAGTTAATTTGACTAAGACATTTTGAGCTGCCAAACTTTCCTTGCTCAGTGTGACC
This sequence comes from Cephalophus harveyi, assembly GCA_006410635.1. Lineage (NCBI taxonomy): Eukaryota > Metazoa > Chordata > Mammalia > Artiodactyla > Bovidae > Cephalophus > Cephalophus harveyi. Next base: position 28,302 of record SJYT01035244.1, on the reverse strand, counting down.
TCCCCTCACCACTGCAGATAAATAATAAAACAAAAATTAATATAGAAAAAATTAAATGACAAATCAGCAGATGAAGAAATAGTAACTTCAATAATGAACATAGTTTCCATCTGGCTCTGTTCATTTCCAAGGCAAACCATTCAATATCACGGTTATCCAAGTCTATTCCCTGACCAGTAACACTGAAGAAGCTGAACAGTTCTATGAAGACCTACAAGACCTTTTAGAACTAACACCCCAAAAAGATGTCCTTTTCATTATAGGGGACAGGAATGCAAAAGTAGGAAGTTAAGAAATACCTGGAGTAACAGGCAAATTTGGCCTTGGAGTACAGAATGAAGCAGGGCAAAGGCTAATAGAGTTTTGTCAAGAGAATGCATTGGTCATAGCAAACACCCTCTTCCAACAACACAAGGGAAGACTCTACACATGGACATCACCAGATGGTCAACACTGAAATCAGGTTGATTATATTCTTTGCAGTCAAAGACGGAAAAGCTCTATACAGTCAGCAAAAATAAGACTGGGAGCTGACTGTGGCTCAGATCATGAACTCTTATTTCCAAATTCAGACTTAAATTGAAGAAATTGGGGAAAAGAAATTGGGGAAAACCACTAAACCATCCAGGTATGACCTTAATGAAATCCCTCATGATTATACAGTGGAAATGAGAAATAGATTTAAGGGACTAGATCTGATAGGCAGAGTGCCTGATGAACTATGGATGGAGATTCGTGACATTGTACAGGAGACAGGGATCAAGACCATCCCCCAGAAAAAGAATTGCAAAAAAGCAAAATGGCTGTCTGAGGAGGCCTTACAAATAGCTGTGAAAAGAAGAGAAGTGAAATGCGAAGTAGAAAAGGAAAGATATACCCATTTGAATGCAGAGTTCCAAAGAATAGCAAGGAGAGATAAGATAGCCTTCCTCAGGAATCAATGAAAAGAAATAGAGGAAAATAATAGAATAGGAAAAACTAGAGATCTCTTTAAGAAAATTAGATACCCCAAGTGAACATTTTATGCAAAGATGGGCTTAAAAAAGGAGAGAAATGGTATGGACATAATAGAAGCAGAAGATATTAAGAAGAGGTGGCAAGAATACACAGAAGAACTATACAAAAAGATCTTCACAACCCAGATAATCATGATGGTGTGATCACTCACCTAGAGCCAGACATCCTGGAATGTGAAATCAAGTGGACCTTAGGAAGCATCACTATGAACAAAGCTAGTATAGGTGATGGAATTCCAGTTGAGCTATTTCAAATCCTAAAGATGATGCTGTGAAAATGCTGCACTCAACATGTCAGCAAATTTGGAAAACTCAGCAGTGGCCACAGGACTAAAAAAGGTCAATTTTCATTCCAATCTCAAAGAAAGGCAATGCCAAAGAATGCTCAAAGTACTGCACAATTGCACTCATCTCACACGCTAGTAAAGTAACCTGGGTGTTCATTGGAAGAACTGATGTTGACGCTGAAACTCCAATGCTTAGGCCACCTGATGTGAAGAGGTGACTCTTTTGAAAAGACCCTGATGTTGGGAAAGATTGAAGGCAGAAGAAGAGGGGGATGATAGAGGATGAGATGGTTAGATGGATCACCAACTCAATGGACATGAGTCTGTGTAAACTCTGGGAGCTGGTGGAGGACAGGAAGGCCTGGCGTGCTGTGGTTCATGGAGTCACAAAGAGTTGGACACGACTGAGCTGAAAGCTTGAAGAAGAATCTAAGTACATTTCATCCAGTTTTTCTTCTGTTTTCTGGAACCAGTGCCAATAAATGAAGTAATTGCACATCTACACTTTCTCACTTGTTCTGCTCACTGACTTGGTAGCCGAAAATTGGTTTTAGTCTTCAAGAGTTTAAAATCCATTTTATGTAAGTTGGCTTCAGATTGTAACAACTTTAATAGCATTTAGGAACAGTGTGTAAGGGGTGTAAGTTTAGAACCAAGAATAATAATGTTCTTTGGGAGAAAAAGGAATGTGAAAATGCAAGAAGTATCCTAGACCAATTTCCATGCTTGGATATTGTTGTGGTCTTAATTGTGTCCACACACCCACCCCTGCCCTGGACTTCCCTGGTGGTTCAGATGGTAAACAATCTGCCTACAATGCAGGAGACCCTCGTTCAATCCCTGGGTTGGGAAGATCCCCTGGAGAAGGGGATGGCAACCCACTCCAGTGTTCTTGCCTGGAGAATTCCATGGACAGAGGAGCCTGGTGGGCCATAGGCCATGGGCCTGCAAGGAATTGGACACGACTGAGTGACTTTTGCTTTCACTCCCCCACCCCCAAATTCATATGTTGAAACCTTAACCTACAATATGACTTGTTTGGAGATGGAGCTTTAAAGAGGCAATTAAAGTGCAATGAGGTCATAAATGTGGGATAACAATATGAATAGTGTCTTTACAAGTAAAGGAAGTGACACTAGGGGTAAATATCCACAGAGAAAATCCATGTGAGGACACAACAAGAAGGCACACATCCATAAGCCACGGAAGGAGAGCTCAGAGACACCAAACCTGCTGCCACTGGAACTGTCAGAGCTAAATTTATGTTGTTTAAGCCAACCACTCTGTGGTTTTGCTTTGGTAAGGCAACTCTATATATTATTGTATCTTTACATACCTTATTTAATGTAATTCTCAAACTTTCTGAGACTACTAATGCTGTTGTTTTTTCATACATTCCCTCAACATCTTTAGGCTAGTTAAGTAGTTAGTCAAGTTTACAAAGTAGGCAAATGCAGAACTGAAACTTCAACTCAGTTCTTCCCAGTTGATTACCATGATGCTCTTTTTATCCCATCTCAGTAATATAAAAGCTGAATTTATCAAAGACCTGTGCATTTAAATTCTTATTATCTGAATGAGTATTATCTTATTATCATAAATGAGTATTTTTGAGAAATATATCCTGTCTTTTAGAACTTCACTTTACTTATGTTTGGAAAAATAATATCAATCACTGTTATCAAGGATAACTTAAATCATAATGAAGGAGTTGAATTCAATAGGTGTTTAATAATCGTTAGTTCCTTTCCATTCTCTGTGACTTCCTAAAACAAAACAGGTTTTAACAGACTTATTGAAGTATAACTGACATACAATCAACTGCCCATAATTAACCATTACAATTTGTAACTTTGACATACACACATGAAACCAGTATAATTAAGATAGTGAATTTATCCATTTCTTTATAATTTCTTCATGCACCTTACAAATTCTTAGTTTACAGTACTCTCCACTACTTCCCTCATCCTATGTTTTTGTCCAAAATTATTGCTGTCTTTTATTTTACCTTTAGGTCTGTAATTCATATTATGTTTATTTTTGTCTGTGGTACAAGAAGTAAATCAGTTATTTATTTTTGCACAGAGACATCCAGTTGCTCCAGAATCACTTGTTGAAAAGCCTATATTTTCTTCACTGAATTGACTTGGCATCTTTGCAAAAATCAAATGTTCACATGTATGTATGCATGTTTTGTTTCTGGATGATATTCTGTTCCTTTGATGTATTTGTTTATCTTTATACCTACGTCATGCTGTCTTAATTACCATTCATTATAATTAAACCAGGTGGTATTAATCTTTTAACTTTTTTGTTTTTCAAAGTTTTTAGATACTCTAGATCTTTGAAAATGAAAGAAAGTGAAAATGTTAGTGACTCGGTTATCTCCTACTCTTTGCAAACCCATGGACTATAGTCCCCCAGGCTCCTTTGTCCATGATATTCTCCAGGGAAGAATTCTGGAGTGGGTAGTTATTTTTTTTCCAGGAGATCTTCCCAACTCGTGTCCGAATCTTTGCAACCCCATGAACTGCAGCACGCCAGCCCTCCCTGTCCATCACCATCTCCCGGAGTTCACTCAAACTCACGTCCATTGAGTTGGTGATGCCATCCAGCCATCTCATCCTCTGTCATCCCCTTCTCCTCCTGCCCCCTTCCAGCATCAGAGTTTTTCCAATGAGTCAACTCTTCGCATGAGGTGGCCAAAGTACTGGAGTTTCAGCTTTAGCATCATTCCTTCCAAAGAACACCCAGGGCTGATCTCCTCTAGAATGGACTGGTTGAATCTCCTTGCAGCCCAAGGGACTTTCAAGAGTCTTCTCCAACACCACAGTTCAAAAGCATCAATTCTTCAGCACTCAGCCTTCTTCACAGTCCAACTCTCGCATCTATACATGACTACTGGAAAAACCATAGCCTTGACTGAACTGAACTGAACTGATGGTATCTTGAAACTTTGCTAAATACAATTTTTTGTTTTAGTTCTTTATTTTATAAGTTCCATTGAAATTACCATAGAGTTGTTCATCTAATTCCTAAATAAAATTATATTTCTTTCTTTTCAATCTGGATGTTCATTATTTATTTACTTATTTACATGTACATTACTACACTAGCAAGACCTTCTAGGCAAATGTTAAGGAGAAATGGTAAGAATGAGAATGCTTTGTTTCTGACCTTAGTGAGAAGCATTTAGTATTTATTTAATCATCAAGTAAAATATTAATTTTGGGATTATCATAGATGTTCTTTATTTGGCTTAGAAAGTTTCTGTTTTTATTTACATTTAATTGAAGTATTGTCATTCCCCCTTTGGTTTCTTCTTATTTAGAAATGTGCTGTTTAGTTTCCAAGTATATGGTAGATTTTCCAAAGATCTTTATGTTATTTCCTTCTGTTATAATCCAGTGATGATCAGAAAGAATACTTTGTTAGCCTTGAAATATTTAAATTTATTTAAATGTTTAAGGCTCAGAATATGACCTACCTTGACATATGTTCCATGTGTTTTAAAATAATATGTATTTTACTGTTGTTAAAATATCAGTTTAAAATATGTGGGTTGATAATTTTGTTCTGTTTCTATCCCTACTGGCTTTTCTCTAGTTTTTTTGATTAATGGTTGACAGAAGTCCATTGAATTCTCTAGCTATTATTTTAGATTTGTCTATTTCTCCTTGCATCCAAGTACTGCATTTTGGGCTCTTTTGTTGACCATGATGGCTACTCCATTTCTTCTGATCATATTAAAATCACTATAGATTTCTTCTTATTGGCGTTAGAATAGTATGTCTTTTTTATCCTTTTAGCTTTTAACTGGCTGTGTCTTTATAGTCAGCATAAACTTATTTTACATTTGATCTCTCATACTTTCTTTTAGTGGGATGTCTGAACCACTTATACTTACCTCATTATTGATATGTTTAGACTAAGCCTATTTTCTCACTATTTTTATATTTGTCTCCTCTGTTTCTTTTTCATTTCTTTCATTGCCTTCTTGTGTATCAGTTGTGTGTTCTTAAATGGTTAGATAGCATCACTGACTCAAGGGTCATGAATTTGAGCCAACTCCGAGAGATAGTAAAGGACAGGGAAGCCTGATGTGCTGTAGTCCATGGCATTGCAAAGAGTTGGACACAACCTATCGACTGAACACCACCACCTCAACTTTATCTTCTCTATTGGTTTATTATCGATAATTCAAAAAGGATCTGAAATGGTATTTCTTTTGCTTTTGATTTACCTTTCGGTACTTTGATTCTTCACTATCTGCATGTTTGGATTGTGTCTGAGGAGAAATGTTGTATAATTCCTACTTAGATGCTTATGAAATTAAGGTGACTTTTTCCTCTAGATACTTGAAGATTTTCTTTCTTTATTGATTTTCACAAACTTGAATATAATATGATTTGGTGTAATTTTCTTCATGTTTCCTGTGCTTGATCATTTTTGAGCTTCCTGCATTTATGGGCTTATAACTTTTATCATATTTAGAAAATTTTCTGCCACTGTTTCTTGGATCATCTTTTTGGGTTCCCCTTCTTCTTTTCTATATGGACCTCCCAGATGGCCCAGTGGTAAGGAATCTGCCTGCCAATTCAGGAGATGTGGGTTCAATCCCTGGGTCAGGAAGATCCCTTAGAGAAGGAAATGGCAACCCACTCTGGTATTTTTGCCTGGGAAACCCCATGAACAGAGGAACCTGACAGGCTACAGTTCATGGGGTTGTGAAGAGTCAGACACAATTTAGTGAATAAACACCACCAACGACTTCTTTTCCATGAAGGTCTCTAATTAGATGTGTGTTAGGCTACTTGAAGGAGAAGACAATCGCACCCCACTCCAGTACTCTTGCCTGGAAAATCCCATGGAAGGAGCAGCCTGGTGGGCTGCAGTCCATGGAGTCGCTAAGAGTCGGGCATGACTGAGCGACTTCACTTTCACTTTTCACTTTCATACATTGGAGAAGGAAATGGCAACCCACTCCAGTGTTCTTGCCTGGAGAATCCCAGGGACGGGGGAGCCTGGTGGGCTGCTGACTATGGGGTCACCCAGAGTCAGACACGACTGAAGTGACTTAGCAGCAGCAGGCTACTTGATGTTCTTTTTAAATTTGTTGTTGTATTTTTCTTTGAATTTCCTTTTGGATTGTTTTTATTGTTCTGTCCTTAAGTTGTCTAATGTGTCATTAATACTACCCAGCATATTTTTAACCTCACTTGTAAGTTTAACCACTAGAAGTTTGATTTGAGTTTTTTTATTCATATTTTAATGTTTCTATTAAACCTTTTGAGCTTATGGAATATAGCTAAAATAGCTGTTTTATGTTCTTATATACTAATTCTAATTCTGCATCAGTTTTTGGTTAGTTTCAGATGATTGATTTTTTTCTTTTTATTATGGCCATATTTTCCTGTTTCTTTGTGTGATTTGTAGCTTTGGATGCCAGACATTAGAAACTTTACCTTTATTGGCACTTGATATGTTTTTTCTTCTGGTAAACTTCTTGAGCTGTATTGTGGGATGCAGTTATTTGGCAACCGTTTGAACCTTTTGGTCTTAATTTTAGCATTTATTGGTGAGATCAGATTTTTTTGTCTGTGCTTAATTATTTCCTGTTACCGAGTAAAGACCTTTCTGAATACTCTACACAGTGCCCCATTGATAGAAATAGGAACTACTCCCAGCCCTGTATAGGAACCATGTTCTATATATTCTTTATAATCTCTTTGAATGGATCTTCTCCTGGTTTTATGGGCAGATCAGCACTTTACTGAATATTCACGGAGACTCCCTTGAGTACGTGGTTCTGAAAATTTTAATTGTACTGGTTTTCCTGAATTCTAAAAGCCATCTCCTTAACTCAGGAAATTGACCTCTCTGTGCTACAGCCTATAAACTCCCACAAGTTAGTGATCTTGAGAAATCATAGGACTTACCACCTTTGTTTGCCATTTCTCAGAAATAAATGTCCTTTTTTGCCTGATGTCCAGTGTCTTGAAAACCAGTACTAAAAGTGATTTGCATTTACTTATTATTATTTATGGGTAAAGAGGATCGGTCTGATCTGAGTTCCTCCCTTTTAACTGCAAACACAAGTCCCAAAATAATTTTATCAAGTAAAAAGTTACTGATGGAGAAAATGTTCATGGAAAAGGGCTTTGTAAATTGAGGAGAAATAAGTAATAGCAATGATGAGGGTAATGATGATTGATGTTTATATTTGTGTATCTCTTCACAGTTTAAAATGATCTGTTTTTCATTTTCACAAAGTGGGCCCACTTCTAAGTTAAAATTCTAAGGACTTGAATTTGTATACTAGATTCTGTGGACAGAGTGTTAAATGATTTGAACACACACCTTAATAATGGACCCTAAATATGCATTAAGAATATTAGTTTCTATACATACCTGCTAGTAAACAGAGCCGTTAAAGAGATTCCCACCCCATCTTCACTGCTGTAGGTAAGACAGAGGTATTCATAGACTCTTAGCTAAGTCCTACTTAAATTCAGTCACTGAATAACTTGACATATAAACCGTATTTCTTTTTAATGTTTATTATTTGTTAAGAGGACTACCAAATTTGGGGAAGCTTTTTATATAGTCAAAATGTAAAGACAAAAGACAAACTGGAAACTATAAGAAGGTTCTTTAGTAATTCTTTATTTGATTCTGAATTCAGAGTACTGCTTGTGCAACAGTATCTCTTAATAACCTCATCTCTTTGCTGGTGCCTTCCTTTGTCTTATCTAGGTAAGTACATCTCCATGTGGTCCGCTGACTATTTTACTTCCACTGATAACAGTGCAGGTATTCACCTATAAAGCAAATCCTAGGAATTTCTCCTCTCCGCAAGTGTCATGCTTTGAGGAAAGAACTTTGCTCAGAGTGTCTATGTTGTGATGAACAGATTTAATATTTCCATTCCAAGTATATTTATTTCCAGAAAGGAAGAAAAAAATATGTATCAGAGATTTCAGCATGCAGTGAAAAATCATAAAAGTATGGGAACTCCTAAACAAGACTTATTGTCTATTATGGTATCTAAGAAAGCAGAGAGATATATAAGGGGTGATTCTTCAGCATCAACTTCAAACGAATTGCCTAATGACTACTGGGTATACTTATGTGGTTTTATATTTTCAGACTTCTTTTTGAGTTAAATTGTAGGAAAATCCTTACTAGTAAAGCACTACAGTAGAACTATAGAGTGAAGTAAAGAATAGTAGCTATTGCAAGAACTGGAGAGTCACACGGTCCCTTTAGGCTGAAAATTCTGAGCCTATTAATGACTCCATAAATAAATTAACATATAATTACATCACCAGTTTTGGTGAAGTCTTTTGTACCAGATGTGGTTGCACAATAATGTACTAAATTTGAAATCTGAATTACTCATTTAAAGAAAGATTCTCCTGCTCAAAAAAGAAAAAGAAAAAAGGAATCCTGAGAATAGAGAAACACAAAAGTCTAACGTGGCTAGGAGCTAGCCAAGAATCAGAAGAAAAAAGCAGTGTGGGTATTCATCTCTAAGTGCGTATGAAATAGATTTTTAAAGCTGTTTTTATCCTTCTACAATGAAGAGCATGCAACTGCCCTCCTTTCTCAGACTGCTCTATAGAGTCACAATCCTGATATAAAATTTTCAGATTTTTAAAAAGTTTCTTTCTAGTAACATCCCAACTATAAGGAAATTCTAGCCCTAACTCTTACAGAAGATGAAACAATTTTGTTATGTGAAAAAAAAGTATGAGAGAGACCCTCAGTACAAAATAATAAACTACACGGGAAATAAAACTGTTTGTTTCAACCACCAAGTAATGATTTGCTTTGAATATATAAATATAATGAGTCCAAGACAGGTTTTCTGCTTTACCAGCCATGGTTTACATGAAGACATGTTTTTAACACCTCCATAAACACTGCTAATATCAAGGAAAGAAAGTGATTGGGTTAGAAATAGGCACAGTGGAAATGCAAGCTGGGGTGATCTTACCTGCAGTCAAACCTCCAGAAAAAGCATCTGGAGCTGACCTCCCACTCCTACTGCCTGAGCCCTGATCACTCCCACGCGTCCTGTTGAAATACTGAGGCACCACAGGTGCGAGACTTAATTCTCAGGAGAAATCCTGTTTAGAAAAGGAAATGAATAAATACATAAATACACACATACATAAGTGAAAGAAGACAGGAAGCCCAAGCACACACCTGGACTGCCTCTCTCTGATGCACATTTCTACGTTGTGACCATATTCACAAGAGGCCCAAGGTTACTTCTCTTCAGAAGCTGAAGACAGTTAATACAAGAGAATGGAGGGTCATCCCACACGCTTTGTGCTGCCAGCTGCAAAGTGTTTCTCAAACAGCAATTAAGCACATGCTGGGGGACCATCACAGGACCCATAGCTGGGGAACTGGTGCCACTGACGTGGAGATTCTCAATCTCAGGGTCCTTGGGTTGCAACTTATCAGGGTGAGGGGTGTCACAGGGCTGCAACCCATTCCCAGGCGCTGACCTCCCTTCTGTTGAAGTGGATTTGTTCTGTCATTTGCAGTGAGGACCTCTTCATGTGCCAGGAGCACCCCATAACCTTTGTGCTAATTCCCATGACATCCTCTGTGTCTCACTGTAGGATTCTGTGAGCAGATCTTTGGAGAAGCCGGGAGAACAAAAGATTCTTCGGCACATCTGAAGAGAGCTGCTTGTGTGTGCCTGAATGTGGGGTCATGGTTTGAAAAAGACAGAGAACCCCCTACCTTGCACTAAAGGGTTTTCAATACACTGAGACACATTTTTTTAAAAAATGCACTCCTATAGGCCATGTTAGGCCCAGTTCATTTGTGTATTCAGTTCAATTGCATCTGAATCAACTGGTTCCCAAGTGAGTGAATGCAAAAAATTCTAAGATGTCATTTTCACTCTTGTTTTCTTCTCTTTTAAAAACTATAAATTAGCTACCATGAATCAAAACTTTGCTATAGATCAGAGATTTCTGATGAGAAAGTGTGCTACAATAAGTAAATTAGAACCCCAGTATAATTCACATGTAAAATCTCCTGGGTGTTAAAAATTCTCTGCAGATAATTTCTTTAGCTATTTCTCAGAAGTAAAGATTGCAGTAATATGGGAGTCACGTGAATGTTGGTTGGAAGATGAAGCATTTTCTTCAGCTCACTTCATGTATATTTTAAATCACTGTAAAAGCTGTTTAATTGGTATGTCAGTGAGGATGCAAATCATAGGAAATGAAGTTGTGTTTGTGTGTGTGTGTGTGAGGGGGAGTATATTGTGCCAATATGCATTGTAGAGACTAAGGGCTTATTTGAATTAATGATTGCCTGACAAACTGAAAATGTATAACTGTATCTAAATAGAAAAATAGCATAACAGATCCAGGGAATATCTATGAATTCAATAACAATATTTGTAAACATAATAAACTCACCTCCCTTTTTCATCTCCAGTAGTAAATATCTGAGGTAGCCTATTTACCCATTCTCATTCATGGGCCTGAAAAATAGAACCCTATTAAAGCGACAATCTCAAAAATGTTCACACTAGATAATTATTGCATAATTTTATTATGTAACTTTAATACTTAAAATAGCCAAATGACTTTATGCAGTATAATAATTACTGATATTTAGTGGACAATCTCTAATTATTATACCATATATATTTATTGATGGACCACCTGACCTACCTCCTGAGAAATCTGTATACAGGTCAAGAAGCAATAGTTAGAACTGGACATGGAACAACAGACTGGTTCCAAATTGGGGAAAGAGTACATCAGGCTTTATACTGTCAGCCTGGTTATTTTAACTTATATGCAGAGTACATCATGAGAAACGCTGGGCTGGAAGAAGCGCAAGCTGGAATCAAGATTGCTGGAAGAAATATCAATAACGTCAGATACACAGATGACAGCACCCTTATGGCAGAAAGTGAAGAGGAACTGAAGAACTCGTGATGAAAGTGAAAGAGGAGAGTGAAAAAGCTCACTTAAAACTCAACATTCAAAAAACAAAGATCATGGCATCTGGTCCCATCACTTCATGGCAAATAGATGGGGAAACAATGGAAACAGTGACAGACTTTATTTTCTTGGGCTCCAAAATCACTGAAGAAGGTGACTGCAGCCATGAAATTAAAAGACACTTGCTCCTTGGAAGGAAAGCTATTACCAATCTAGACAGCATATTAAAAAGCAGAGACAATACTTTGCCAACAAAAGTCTGTCTAGTCAAAGCTATGGTTTTTCCAGTGGTCACATATGTGACAGTCGGACCATGAAGAAAGCTGAGTGCTAAAGAATTGACGTTTTGAACTGTGTGTTGGAGAAGACTCTTGAGCATCCCTTGGACTGCAGGAAGATCAAACCAGTCCATCCTAAAGGAAATCAGCCCTGAGTATTCACTGGAAGGACTGACGCTGATGGTGAAACCCCAATACTTTGGCCACCTGATTGGAAAAGACTCTGATGCTGGGAAAGATTGAAGGAGAGAGGAGAAGGGGATGACAGAGGGTGAGATGGTAGGATGGCATCATGACTCAATGGACATGAATTTGAGCAGGCTTTGGGAGTTGGTGATGGACAAGGAAGCCTGGCATGCTGCAGTCCATGGGGTCACAAAGAGTCGGACATGACTGAACAACTGAACTGAACTAAACTGATCCACTCCATTGCCACTTTCAGACCTGTCCTGACTTCTGTATGCACCAAAGTGATTCTTATTCAAACACAATATATAGATTAACTATTTAATTTTCAGAAGATCCATTTAATCTGATGCAAATTTTTTAAAAAATATGAACGTATTAAACTAACTGTAGCACTTTTCAAACCACAAGAAAACATTAAATCCTGGGCTCATCAGTTCCAGGACAGCATTATGTTGTCCTTAGCATGCAAGAGAATTTTAGAGAATATATAACGTATTAGAGAGTGAATGATTATTCACAGCCATGAGGCCAACCCATGTTTCAATAAGACAAATCACCCTGGAGTGTTCTGGTGGCAACCAATGATAACTCATGATCCCAAGACAGAGTGGGTGAAAATTACAGAGAATTGATGAAAATCAGGAGCAAGAGGACAAATGACTTTAAAGAGTAGAATCTGTGATTATTATTTTCTAAGCCTTCATTCTGATAGAGCTTGAATCTATTTACTTTGAAAAATCTTTAGAGCGATAGACACTATATGTCAGTGTGAAGATGGCTGTTATTTGTTTCTTGCCAATGGCAAATGATTAACTCCTCAGTATATATGCAGGAATCAGCCCCCAAGGGAAGATGCATTGCCCAGGAGATGGCTTATACTGTTTATAATAGTTTCCTGATTGGTCAGGTGCAGATTCAGATCTCTTTAATCCCTCCTACACTATTGTTGAATAGTAATTGAGTTCTATATATTTAAAAGAAATATGCACATTTGTTTCAAAGCAAGGGATGATTTACTAAATAGTAGAACACTGATGTTTTATATATGCTATATATTTGTTATTCTAATTAATTTATTTGAAAATGAGAAAGCACACTGAAACACAGGTGGGATTCATAATACACTGGCAAACACGTTATATACATGAGTGAGTCTTCAAAATTAATTGCAGAGAGTGCTGAAAGCTTGAAAACCGTAGATGGTAAGTTACTCCCTTGTGTGATATGAGTATGTTCTCTGGAATTGCCTAAAAGTCGCATTATACAATGAGGTGTTTCCTGGAATGTTACGGGGTCATTTTGTTTTGTTGCATCAAATCAATCCTCAGTGTCACTGTCACATAATGGACTTGTCTTTACCTCCGTTATTCCTCCTGAAAGAGTAGGAGTGCCAAACACCATTGCCTTCTTAACTCTAGAAAAATTAAAGGAAACACTTAATCGAATGCTAATTCACATTTGGATGTTTATATGTGATTAGACTCTGAATGCGGGAGAAGGCAATGGCACCCCACTCCAGTACTCTTGCCTGGAAAATCCCATGGACAGAGGAGCCTGGAAGGCTGCAGTCCATGGGGTCGCGAAGAGTCGAACACGACTGAGCGACTTCACTTTCACTTTTCACTTTCCTGAATTGGAGAAGGAAGTGGCAACCCACTCCAGTGTTCTTGCCTGGAGAAGCCCAGGGACGGGGGAGCCTGGTGGGCTGCTGTCTATGGGGTCGCACAGAGTCGGACACGACTGAAGCGACTTAGCAGCAGCAGCAGCAGCAGCAGCAGACTCTGAATGCAAGTCTCCCTTCGACTCCCTTGGACTAACCAATTTGAAATGAGTGTACTAATCTTTAACACCTAGGAACTTACCTCCTCTAATGACATGAGCAGCCAACGTGACTGAGCACTCTCCCATGTGCTGCTGGGAACTACTATTCTGCTTTTTTTTCTATTCTAACAATATACATTTTTTTTTTCAAACCTGGGACTTTACTCAGTAGGAATTCTTCAGTGTCTCTGTTTATTCCCTATTTTGAAATATATGTTGCTGCATGTTGGATTTTTTTTTTTCCTTTTTAGAGAGAGAGGTTGAATAATATTACATTGTATTTACATTCCACAGTTAGTTTATGCATTCACCTTTTGATGGACATCTGATTATTTGATTATTATTTTCAAAGTTTTTTTCATAGGTATATACTGTTTTACTTGGATGAATGTTTGATAAAATTAAATAAATGATAATAATTTACTTGGATAAATAGAAATGGGATTGCAGGGGTAGGATAGATGAATGTGTAAATTTTCCAAAGTGCTTAATAATCATGTATGAAATGTCTGGTTTTACAAGATACTATCCATAATTCGGCTTTGTCAGTTTTTTTCTTTTTTTTTTTTGCACTTTGGCAATATGTTGAGTACTGGAATCTTTTATAGTTTTAATTTGAAATTCTCTCATGACTATTGATGTTGAATGTATTTTCATTTTCTTGCAATCTAATTCACATATACTCCTTTGTGTGGTATCTGTTAATAGTTTTGCCTATTTTTATTTGGATGTTTACTTTTTTATTAGTGACTTATAACAATAACATATATTCTCAAGGCTGTTTTTGTCAGGTATTTGTTTAGCAAATATTTTCTTCAAATCTGTACTTCTGTTTCATTTTCTTTATGGTCTCTTTTTATGAGCAGAATTTTTTAATTATGGTGAAGTCTAAATTGTTATTTTTCCTAAGAAAACTTTGCCTGTTCCCAAGTCACAGGGACAGTCTATTGTATCTATACTAATTGACAAACTAGACTTTAAGTGAAAAATTGTGAATAGGAAAAAGACACTTTATAAAGATAAATGATCATTCCATTGAAAAGATATAACAACTGTATGTATATGTAAATAAGAAGAAACCCAAAATACATAAAGCAAAACTGATAGAATAAAAGGGAAAGATAGGCAATTCAACAATAATGGTTGCAGAATAAAATACCCCACTTTTAATGATGTATATATTATTTTGCAGCAGATATAACGGAAAATAGAAGACTTGAGAAGTACTATAAATTAACCAGACCCAGCAGTCACCTGTAGCGCATTCAACACATCAGAAACAGACTATTCTCAGACAGACATGGAACATTTTCCGGATTAGGCCATATTTTAGGCCAAAAATATGTTAATAAATGTAAAAGACTAAAATTGTATGAAGTGTTTTGTTTTCTGATTACAACAGAAGAAAATTAGGAATCAATAACAAGGAAAATTTGAAAATCCTTAAATATTTGGAAATTAAACACTCTACTGAACAACAAATGAGTCAAATAAGAAATCAGAAGAGATATTGGATAACATTTTGAGGAGAAAGAAGACAGCATAACAAAGCTTATGGGATTCAGCTAAAGCAGTGTTTAGAAGTGTAATGACAAATTTAAAAAGAAGGTCATTAACTTAAATTTCTGCATGCTGAAATTAGAAAAAAATAAGAGCAAGCTAAATGTGAAGCAAGCAGAAGACAGAGAATAATAAAAGGTAAAATGGAAATTTTCAAGACAGAATAGAAAACAAATAGAAATATCAACAAAATTGTTTTTTGAAAATATTTGCAAAATTGGCAAAACTTTAGTTAGATTTATGAAGAAAAAGAAAGTGATCTTAAATTACAGAATCAGGAATAAAAGGGGGACATCACTACCAACTTTATAGAAATAATTATAAAGGAATACAGTGAACAATTGTATACTAATAACTTAGATAGTCCAATGAAATGGACAAATTCCTAGAGAGATACAACTACCAAAACTGCTTGATGAAGAAATAGAAAAAATGAATTGATCTTTAAAAAGTAAATATACTGAATTAGTAATGAAAAATAAAAGCATCCATGAAGAAAAGCCAAGGCTATAGTTTTTCCAACGGTCATGTATGGATGTGAGAGTTGGACTGTGAAGAAAGCTGAGCGCCGAAGAATTGATGCTTTTGAACTGTGGTGTAGGAGAAGACTCTTGAGAGTCCCTTGGACCGCAAGGAGATCCAACCAGTCCATTCTGAAGGAGATCAGCCCTGGGATTTCTTTGGAGGGAATGATACTAAAGCTGAAACTCCAGTACTTTGGTTACCTCATGAGAAGAGTTGACTCATTGGAAAAGACTCTGATGCTGGGAGGGATTGGGGGCAGGAGGAGAAGGGAACGACTGAGGATGAGATGGCTGGATGGCATCACGGACTCGATGGACGTGAGTCTGAGTGAACTCCGGGAGATGATAAACAGTGGTTTACAGTACAGTTTGGCATTTCCTCAAAATGTTAAACATGTGATCAAGCAAATTTACTCCTATCTATTGACATATAAGAGGATGAAAAATGTATGTCTACACAAAAGCATGAAGATTCAGAACATTATTCATAATGACCAAAAGATAGAAATAACTCAAATATTTATCACAGATAAACTGTAGTATATCTGTTCAATGAGTTGTTAAGTCCTAAAAAGGAATAAAATACTGATATGTGTCCCTGTTGTTGTCTAGTTCCTAAGTTGTGTCTGACTCTTTTGTGACCCCATGGACTGTAACCTCCCAGCCTCTGCTTTTCATGGGATTTCTCAGGCAAGAATACTGGAATGGGTTGCTATTTCCTTCTCAAGGGGATCTTCTAAACCCAGGAATCAAACCCATGTCTCCTGCATTGACTGGCAAATTCCTTACCACTGAGCCACCATGTGTAACTATAGGGATAAACACTGAAAACACAGTGTTAAGTGAAAAAAGTCACATACAAAAGACCATGCAGGCCATGATTCTATATATATGAAATGCCTAGATTTAAAAAATCTATAGAGACAGAATGTAAATTTATGAATGCCAGGGACTGGAGAAAAACCTAAGTCAGGAAAGATACTGATGAGTTGTATCTCTGGCCCTGTTCGTGACGCCAGTCTATTTATTTATTTTAGTTTTCAGTACTGAGCATTTTCCTAGATAGCTAATTGATGACTAATTTAATATTATTATGGCAACATTGTGTATGCTTTCAATTTGTTTAGAATTGGTCTATGGCCCAGAATATAGCAGGTAGTCTATCTTGGTGAATAGCCCATGTGTTCTTTGAATGCGTGTGTGTGTCTGTGTGTATGCTTGTGTATGTGCACGATAGTTTTGAAGTATAGTATTCTTAAGTGTTAAATATATTAAGACTGTTGTGCTGTTCAGTCACTAAGACATGTCTGACCCTTCTGCAAACACATGGACTGTAGCCTGCTAGGTTGCTCTGGCAAGATGACTGGAGAGGGTTGCCATTTCCTCTTCCGAGGGATCTTAACAGAGCCCAGAAGCAAATCTGCATCTCCTGCATTCCAGGATTCTCTACCGCTGAGCCACCTAGGAAGCTCTTAAAATAGTTGGCATTATTATTCAGATCTTTTATTTACTGTATTTTAGTCCATTTGTTCTACTGAAAGGAAAATCGTTACATCTAATGAGTGTGGAATTTTCTGTTTCTCCAATTAATTCTGTTAATTTTTCGTTCAGTATTTTGAAGTCTTGTTGTTAGGTGCATATACATTTGTGAAAATGGAATGTTTTCTCAATATGAAACATGGCATTCTATCTCTGATAACCCATTTGTGTCTTGAAATCTAGTTTATTTGATATTATACTTAGCCAATTCAGCGTCCTTATGCTTATTGCTTTGATTATGTATTTTCCCATCTGTTTAGTTTCAATCTATCTATGTGTTTATGTTTATATTTGTTGTACAAAACATCTAGTTAAGACTTCATTTTCTCTCCATTTTAATTAGGTTGTTTACTCTATTTTTAATGAATATTTGATGTTACTTTACCATTTGTTTTGTTTTCAGTTTTATTCAAAGTATTCTTTTGTTCCTCCTTTCTTACTTTATTTTGGATTAACTCCATTTTAATGTATGTATTGGATATATTCCTAGATATGCTTCTTGACACTATTTTTAAATAAATTTCTATGGATTACATGCTATATGCAAGCTTGCAGTTTTGATATTATGTAACATCATAGAAAATGTGGAATCNCTCAAGATTCTCCAAGCCAGGCTTCAGCAATACGTGAACTGTGAACTTCCAGATGTTCAACCTGGTTTTAGAAAAGGCAGAGGAATCAAATTGCCAACATCCACTGGATCATTGAAAAAGCAAGAGAGTTCCAGAAAAACATCTATTTCTGCTTTACTGACTATGCCAAAGCCTCTGATTGTGTGGATCACAATAAACTGGAAAATTCTTAAAGAGATGCAAATACCAGACCACCTGACCTGCCTTTTGAGAAACCTATATGCAGGTCAGGTAGCAACAGTTAGAACTGGACATGGAACAACAGACTGGTTCCAAATAGGACAAGGAGTACGTCAAGGCTGTATATTGTCACCCTGCTTATTTAACTTCTGTGCAGAGTACATCATGAGAAACGCTGGTCTGGAGGAAGCACAAGCTGGAATCAAGATTGCCGGGGGAAATATCAATAACCTCAGATATGCAGATGACACCACCCTTATGGCAGAAAGTGAAGAGGAACTAAAAAGCCTCTTGATGAAAGTGAGAGTGAAAAAGTTGGCTTAAAGCTCAACATTCAGAAAACGAAGATCATGGCACCTGGTCCCATCACTTCATGGGAAATAGATGGGGAAACAGTGTCAGACTTTATTTTGGGGGGCTCCAAAATCACTGTAGATGATGACTGCAGCCATGAAATTAAAAGGCACTTACTCCTTGGAAGGAAAGTTATGACCAACCTAGACAGCATATTGAAAAGCAGAGACATTACTTTGTCAACAAAGATCTGTCTAGTCAAGGCTGTGGTTTTTCCAATAGTCATGTATGGATGTGAGAGTTGGACTATAAAGCAAGCTGAGTGCCGAAGATTAGATGCTTTTGAACTGTGGTGCTGGATAAGATTCTTGAGAGTCCCTTGGACTGCAAGCAGATCCAGCCAGTCCATCCTAAAGGAGATCAGTCCTGAGTGTTCATTGGAAGGACTGATGTTGAAGCTGAAACTCCAATACTTTGGCCATGTGATGTAAAGAGCTGACTCATTTGGAAATGTCCCTGATGCTGGGGAAGATGGAAGGTGGGAACAGAAGTTGACGACAGAGGATGAGATGGTTGGATGGCATCATGGACTCAATGGACATGAGTTTGAGTGAACTCCGGGAGTTGGTGATGGACAGGGAGGTCTGGTGTTCTGTGGTTCACGGGGTCACAGAGTCAGACATGACTGAACGGCTGAACTGAACTGAATTGAACTTCAAATAGATTAATTGCATTCTTTCATTCCTTCTTTCTTTTTGTTTTGTGTATCTTTTATTTTTATATTTTATACTCTATATTAGACATTGTGAAGAATGTTGTGTAGAAGTTTCATATTCCCTTTATATTATTTTGAAGAGGATGACTTTTGAAAATGTAAGCAATCCCATTAATTTGACTGAACTCAGACTGTAATTTTTGCTTTCCCCGAGGAGAATGGAATTGAAATCTCAAGTTTAGTTCTTTAAGACTTAGCAGCTGGTGTGTTAGGATTCTACCCTGTGTGTGTATGCTTCAGGTGTCAGCCAAAGATTTAAACAAAGTTTCTAAGTAGAACGTGGTGCTTACTCAAGATTTTCCAACACGGCTCTTTGCCATTCATTCCTGATGTTTCAGTTCAGTTCAGTTTAGTCGCTTGGTCATGTCCAACTCTTTGTGACCACATGGACTGCAGCACGCCAGGCTTCCCTGTCCATCATCAGTCTCAGAGCCTACTGAAACTCATGTCCATCAGGTTGGTGATGCCATCCAACCATCTCATCCTCTGTTATCCACTCCTCCTCCTGCCTTCAATCTTCCCCGGCATCTGGGTATTTTCCAATGAGTCAGTTCTTCGCATCAGGTGGCCAAAGTATTGGAACTTCAGCTACAGCATCAGTTCTTCTAATGAATATTCAGGGTTGATCTCCTTTAGGATGGACTGGTTTGATCTCCTTCTTCTCCAACACTATAATTCAAAAGCATCAATTCTTCAGCGTTCAACTTCACTGTCATAAATCATTAAAGTGATTGTTTAAAATCACAAGTTATATAATATCTTGCCTCTTAGTAAGTACTTGCAATGGTTCTCTGCTAGTAAAATATATAATCTTATTATATTGATATGCAGTATTAATCACAGTGTTACCCCAATTTACTTCTCCAGATGATCCTTCCATATACATTATCTCAAATATCCCTATTTTATGTTTATACTCTTTTGACCTTAAAATCATCATCATATCCCAGTGAGAACTCTTTTGCATGACTTCTTGCCCACCCACCCCCAAGTAGAGTGACAGTTTTCTTATTGCCATTTGTTTGTATGTTTGTTTTTTAAATTTTCCTGACCTAACAATTGTTTAAAATAGGCATTTTAAGATTTTTAAACTAATACTAGGATTTTTAAACTAATATTAGGATTTTTAAAATAGATATTTCTAAAATTATTAAATATCACTCAAGCTATACTGAGTAAATGGATAGTTATAAAAACTGCATTTCTTCTTTTCAGAAACATGTCAATGTGGTTTGTTTTTGAAACATGTCAATGGATTGTTTTTAGTCTTGTTATCTGTGATCTTGGTTGGAAGTTGAGCCACAACTTAATATTTATGGGTAAAAGAAATTTGACCAAAAAAAGACCTTAGAGATGTCTGGGGACCAGTAGGATTTGAGTATGGTTGTTTATTAGAAACCCTGGTAATAGAATTTGCATTATAAAAGGATGAGCCCTTTAAGAGCACATGCCTTCTAGACATGGTAATCTTAGGGATCTTGCCTTGTGAGTGTCTCAGTGATACAGAATTGAGAATCATAAAATTCTTGCTTCCAGGGATTTACACAGGTTTTATGGAGTTTTCAGCTTCTAAGACTTGGAAAACTGTCTTTAAAATTAGAATCTAAAATTATGAATGCACAATAGGTGCAAAAGTGAATATTTGTTTCATGTGTAAAAAGAATTGAGAAATATCACAGATATTACAAAATCAAGCCAACAGCATAACATTTTTATTAGCTTATCTTCTGGCTCAAGTCTATAATATGCTTTTTCTCCATTTTGGGCTGAATATTTCTAATAGTTTCTTCATTAGAAATAATTTTGTAATTTTCTGCAGTGAAAATAAAAAGCTAACCCATAGTTTCCTTTAGTATGTCTGATCAACGATTTCTGTTTGTTTCATGTTTTAGAAAATTCCTTTCAGATTTACGTATTGTTCATGGTTGTATCATTTAATTTTAATGCTGTAGTCAAAATGGGAAAAAACTCATCTCATGCATTGTTTTTAGAGATTTCCTCATAAAGGTACTGTTACAGATATATAGCCTACAAACACAGGGATTCAGATACATTTCATTTTGTGATGACCTCACTTAGAACAGAAAGGAAAAAATTTACAGCATTTATAATTATATACATTGTGTTTTTGATTCCATAACTGACAGAATAGAAATTTTGTTCTGAGTATGCATTCAGAAGAAAAAAAATCTTTGGCTTACAGTTTTAAATGTTTACTGTTTGAAACAAGTTCTCACAGGTTTGTATTCTTCAAACCTTGTGCACTTGTAGCTAAATATTTTGAGTATTGTAAGACATATTCACATAAAGATAGATCCTCTGGACTGAACTTTATGATATAAAACATGATGGGATAAAAAATGAAATATAGACATATCCATGGAAGCCTTTCAGAGACGGGACACTGATACCTAGACAAGAACATATATCCCATTAGACTCAATCTGAATCAATTCATGACTCAGATATCCTTTAGTCAGATCCTCAAGAAACCCACAGTCACCTCAGTGCTTCAGCGCTATGGGGAGACAACAGTGGGAGAAGGTACTGAGAAATGATAGCCAATTACAATATAAATTTTTTTTGCAATATTTATAAATAGAAATGATCACATAAACAGTTTGGTCTGAAACTTAAGTTTCTTTAGATCCACTGTAAATCCACCTCTTCTTGTTTTATCTTTTTGTTCTAATGAGTTTTCAATCTGATGAGGAAAACCAAAATAACAGTATATGCTCATTAAAGTCTGTGTAAAAAAAATAATGAAATCATGCAATCAGGTTTTATTGATTGTGATTTTGCATTCAGCATGTTTTATATTTTTTCTCTACATGCTAAGATAGATGATTAAGAGAAATGTTTTTCTCATTTACTCTCCAAAACAATATTTTAAAAGTTATCAGAATCACAAACAAATATG
The DNA here is from genome assembly GCA_006410635.1 of Cephalophus harveyi. Classification (NCBI taxonomy): domain Eukaryota; kingdom Metazoa; phylum Chordata; class Mammalia; order Artiodactyla; family Bovidae; genus Cephalophus; species Cephalophus harveyi. The sequence goes on along the minus strand of SJYT01035244.1, from coordinate 6,301 downwards.
TGAGTATCCCGTCATAAGGCTCTGGATGTCACCGTATTTCTGCTTTTTGACTAAGAACAATGAGAGAAGGCAGGAAAGAGCGCTTCGTTTCATTTTCTCTGTCTTTGTTTATCACTTGTCTCACCCATCATTCTGTACGCATGTCTGTTTATAAGCTTTAGCCCAAGTAGGGAGACAGCGAAGAGAAAGAATACTGATGGCAGCTGCAGATGTGATTTAATCTAAACCCTCGCCACGGTTCCGTGTTTCAATGTGTACCCACATCACATCTTGTGCAGAGTGTTGCCTGTTAGGTTGGGATAAGCTCTGTGTGTTTTACCCATTTCTTCAACTTAACTCCATGTTGAGCACATAAGCCTCCCTACTTAGATGTTTGATCAAAGCTCTTACTTACTAGGGAACGGAATGACTCCCACTGGGGTATAGTAGCCACAAAGATTGCTGCTAAATTATCATCGTTTTCACCAAATCACCTTCCAGATACCATCTCTCCAGTCTGCCACCTAGAGAAGATATTAAGCAAGGAAGCAAAATGAGTCAATGTATCTCACTGGGGGCCAGGTCACTGGGCCTGATGTGGTGAACTGAATTCATTTTATGTCAAGTCTGGAGACCTTTGGAAGACATTGCTTTGAAGGGAGCTGTTATCATAAATCCAGAATTGTTGAGTATAAAAATGTTTTCCCCTTATAGTGAATGATTCTGTTACATGTAAACACTTGTATGAAATGACTCAAATTACACTTTTTGCTTTTTTGGATGCTTTTTAAAAGTGCAATTAATTGCAATTCAGAAAGTTTTAAAATGCATACATTTGAGTGTTAAAGCTTAACTGTAATCAGCCAGCTTGACTCGGAGGCCAATTTTGAAATGTAAAAGCGTAAGAAAATGGTTAATAACATTTGGATTTTATATATACCCATATTACAAAATGCTGTATATATAATTAAAAATTAAGACACCATTCCAAAAATTATTTAAAATGATAATCGGTTTTGGAGACCAATATTGTAACTCACTCATGAAAGTTTGGTTTCAGTAATCATCTGTGTTCAAATATTAAGGGATTACATGTCTTTTTCTGCCTTAGCAGATTAGTGACTATTCTCTCTGAATGAAAAGATGCTTTGTATTAAACGGATACTTACTTGGATGGGTTATTCAGTACATAAATATGGCATATTTAGTATAAAGGCAATGAAACAGGAATGTGACCCTCTGATTGTGAACATTATAAGATTTAAATTACTATAAAATTCTTAAAAGAGAAAGTGAGAAAAGGCAGATAGGGCATGGTACTTTCTCACTATTATATTTGAACTTTTTTGAGTCTCAGATTGCTCATCTTTAAATTCACATAATACTTATTTCACTGGGTTAGTAGGAAGATTATTTAAATGAGAATGCATGCAAAGTGTTCAAACACTATTTGGAAATAAAAGACACTCAAAAGTATTGACTTTTTCGTAGCTTTGCAAAAACGGTTTTCTTAAGGGCTACTTCAAAGTCTCGTATTTTACTCAATAACTATAAAAATTGTGTGTAAGTTAGTTATTTTCAAAGCATGAAAGAATTATTTCCACTTCTCTTCTAAAGTGTCCTTACACACACACAGACACACATACACAATATCAAAACATTTAAAACTCCTCCTGAGTTTTATTGGGGTTGTCATTGTCTTAATCCATTCTTACCTTGATATCTGCTTCAGTCATTTAAAACACATTTGTTTTGGGCTACTAATTTTATTTGAAGTGAAATAAAAGCACAACTGTGATGAGCTTGTAGTGAAAAACATACATAGAATTCAAGAATCATACATGGTTTGTTGTTGTTCAGTGACTAAGTGGCTTGACTCTTTGCGATCCTAGGGACTGCAAGCCGCCACATTCTTCTGTCCTCCACTGTCTCCCAGAGTTTGCTCAGATTCTTGTCCACTGAGTTGGTGATGATATCTAACCATCCCTGCCTCCTTCTCCTTTTGCCTTCAATCATTCCCAGCATCAGGGTCTTTTCTAATGCATCAGTTCTTTGCATCAGGTGGCCACAGTATTGGAGTTTCAGCTTTAGCATCAGTTAATCATTCAGCAATATGTGAACCATGAACTTCCAGATGTTCAAGCTGGTTTTAGAAAAGGCAGAGGAACTAGAGATCAAATTGCCAACATCTGCTGGATCATCAAAAAGGCAAGAGAGTTCCAGAAAAACATATATTTCTGCTTTATTGACTATGCTAAAGCCTTTGACTATGTGGATCACAATAAACTGTGGAAAATTCTGAAAGAGATGGGAGGGAATACCAGACCAACTGACCTACCTCTTGAGAAACCTATGTACAGGTCAGGAAGCAACAGTTAGAACTGGACATGGAACAACAGACTGGTTCCAAATAGGAAAAGGAGTACGTCAAGGCTGCATATTGTCACCCTGCTTATTTAACTTATATGTAGAGTACATCTTGAGAAACGCTGGGCTGGAGGAAGCACAAGCTGGAATCAAGATTGCTGGAAGAAATATCAATAACCTCAGATATGCAGATGATACCAACCTTATGGCAGAAACTGAAAAGGAACTAAAAAGCCTCTTGATGAAAGTGAAAGAAGAGAGTGAAAAAGTTGGCTTAAAGCTAGACATTCAGAAAACTAAGCATGGCTTCTGGTCCCATCACGTCTTAGCAAATAGATGGGGAAACAGTGGAAAGAGTGTCAGACTTTATTTTTGGGGGCTCCAAAATCACTGCAGATGGTGATTGCAGCCATGAAATTAAAAGACGCTTACTCTTTGGAAGGAAAGTTTTGACCAACCTCAATTCAGTTCAGTCGCTCAGTGGTGTCCGACTCTGCGACCCCATGAATCACAGCACGCCAGATCTCCCTGTTCATCACCAACTCCTGGAGTTCACTCAGACTCATGGCCATCGAGTCAGTGACGCCATCCAGCCATCTCATCCTCTGTCGTCCCCTTCTCCTCCTGCCCCCAATCCCTGCCAGCATCAGAGTCTTTTCCAGTGAGTCAGCTCTTAGCATGAGGTGGCCAAAGTACTGGAGTTTCAGCTTTAGCATCATTCCTTCCAAAGAAATCCCAGGGTTGATCTCCTTCAGAATGGACTGGTTGGATCTCTTTGCAGTCCAAGGGACTCTCAAGAGTCTTCTCCAATACCACAGTTCAAAAGCATCAATTCTTTGGCACTCAGCTTTCTTCACAGTCCAACTTTCACATCCATAC
>SJYT01035228.1:45879-82659 GCA_006410635.1 Cephalophus harveyi | reverse complement strand
TAAAACAGAAGTGAAAGGAACCTTACCTATAGAGGAAAAGGATAAGAATTACATCAGACATCTCTTCAGAAACCATGCAAGCAAGACAGTGGGGTGAAATGTTTAAATTCCAAAAAAAAAAAAAAAAATCAAACTAGAATTTTGTACCCAAGAAAATTTTCCTTCAAAAATAGTATGAAAGATACACTCTACATTATCTAAAAGAAACCCATTTTAAATATAAAGACATAGATACATTAAAAGTAAAGGAATAAAGATATACCATGAATAACACTAATTAAAAGAAAACTAGGATAGCTACATTAATTTCAAACAAAACTAACTTTAGAGCAAGAAACATCATAAAGCTAAGTGAGATAATTGAGGTATGTCTGTATTGCCAACAAAGACTATGTAAATAAATACATTTTTAAAATCCTCAAATCAATAAGAAATTATTCAAAAAAACTGGCAAGAGATAAAAACTAGTAATATACTGAAGAGGTAAGCAAATCACAAAAAATATAAAAGGGCTCATAACTGTACAATAATCAGGAAATTGAAAATTAGTATTACAGCAAAAGACCATTTTGCACCTTTTAGAATAAAAAAAAAAAAAAGAAACAATTTTATTTTTAATAGTATCCAAAGGAATAAAATATTTAGGCACAAACTTAACCAACCTAGGTCAAAATGTGCACTCTGAAAAGTACAAAACATTGTTTAAAGAAATTAAGACCTTAAAAAAATAGAAAGGCTCTCCTGGTCATGGATTGGAAGATTTGATATTTTTAAGATGGCAATACTTTTCAATGGTTTCCCTGGTGGCTCAGTTGTCAAGAATCTGCCTGCATTGCAGGAGATGCCGGTTTGACTCTTGGGTTGAGATGTCTTCGAGAAGGAAATGGCACCCACTTCAGTATTCTTGCCTGGGAAATCCCATGGACAGAAGAGCCTGGTGGGCTCCAGTCCATGGAGTCATAAAAGAGTCAGACATGACTTAGTGACTGAACAACAACAATACCTCCCAAACTTATTTACAGATTCAATGCAATCCCTGTCAAAATCCCAGCTGACTTTTTATTTTTGTAGACATTGAGCTGATCCTAAAATTCATATGAAAATTTTAAAGACAGAGAATAGTGTAAACAATATTGTAAAAGAAGAACATGTTGGATGCACATTTCTCATTTTCAAAGCTTACTACAAAGTTACAGTAATCAAGACAGTGTGCAACTTGTATAAGGGCAGACATGCAGGTGAATGGAACAGAACAGAGAATGCAGAAAAATAGATGCATATATTTATGGTCAATTGATTTCAACCAAGATGCCTAGTTAATTAAATGGAGAAATAATAGTGAAAAAATAATACTGAGACAACAGAATATCCACATGCAAAAGAATGAAGCTGGATTACCTTTACCTAACACTTTATATAAAAATTAACTCAGAATTAAAGATCTAAATATAAGAGCTAAAACAACTTAATTCTTAAAAGAAAACATAGGTGTGAGTCTTTACAACCTTGGATTAGGCAATGGTTTCTCAAATATGACACCAAAAGCACAAACAATTGCCCAAAATAAAAGGGATAAAATGGATTTCATCAAAATTGAAACAAAAAACACGTATATGTCAAAAGACAGTATCCAGAAAATAAAAAGACAACCCACAAACTGGGCTATTTTAAAACCATATATCTGATGTTCAGAATATATAAAGAACACATAAAGTCAATAATAAAAACACATAAAGGGAGCAAAGGATTTGGATAGACATTTCTCCAAGTAAGACGTATGCAATAAGCATATAAAATGATACTCAATAACATTAAGCCAATATGCATGCTCAGTAATGTCTGACTCTTTATGAACCTTTGGACTGTAGCCTGCCAGGCTCCTCTGACCATGGGATTTTTCAGGCAAGAATCCTGAAGTTGGTTGCCATTTCCTCCTCCAAGGGATCTTCCCGACCCAGGGATCGAATCCACATCTGCTGCTTCTCCTGAATGGCAGACAGATTCTTTACCCGCTAAGTCATCAGGGAAGCCCTCAATATCATTTGGGAAATGCATATTAAAATGACAATAAGGTACTATTTCACAACCACTAGGTTGGCTAAAACCAAAAATACAGACAATAACAAGTATTGAAAAGTATGTGAGAAAAATTGGAACACTTATTCATTGCTTATGAAAAAATAAAATGCTCAGGCACTTTAGAAAAGTTTGTCAGTTCATCAAACAGTTAAACATAGTTAACATCAAACAGTTACCATATGATACAGAAAATCCATTACTAGATACATACCCAAGGGAGATGAAAACATATAACAAACATAAAAATTTATACATGAATGTTCATAGTAGCATTATTCACAATAGCCCAAAAGTGAAAACAACCCAAATGTCCATCAACTGGTGAACTAATAAACAGAATGTGGTGTATCCAGAAAATGGAATTTTATTTGGTAATAAAAAAGAATGGATCACTGATACTGCTATAAAATTGATGAACCTTGAAAACATTATGCTCAATGAAGGAAAGCAGTCACAAAAGACCACAAGTTACTATGTGATTTCTTCATATGATATTTTCAGATAGAAAGCTTTCTAAAGGGACAAAAAGTATATTAGTGGTCATCTGGGTCTGGTGGTAAAGGTGATGGGAGATTGTGAGATTATGGCTAAGGGGAGCAAGGTTTCCAATGGGACAATGAAAATATTCTGAATTTTATTTGGTGATGATATTCATTTCTGTGAATATGCTAAAAGTCACTGAATGTTATACTTAAACTGTGTGAATTGTATCACTATAAAGATGTTTATAATGGGGCTGAATGGAGAATGAAGTAGTAATATATGCTATCATGTGGACGAACCTTGAAAATATTATGCTAAATGAAATAAGTCAGATACAAAAGGCCACATATAATTCAATTATCATGAAATGAAAATAGGTACATCAATAGAGACAGAAACTGTATCTGTGTTTCCCAGGGATCAGGAGAAGGCATAAGTAACTACTGACTACTAATGGGTATAGGGTTTGGTGATGATGAAAATATTCTGGAATTAGAGTGATAATTGCACAACTCTATGACTATACTAAAAACTACTGAATTGTACATTTTAAAAAGTAAATACAATAATTTTCAATTAAAATAAATGTTTATTTATAATGTATATTGCTTAATAAATAGTAAGCTTAATTATATGACTATGTTTGATTGTTAATCTCCTGAGGATATTTAAAGTTTATTTTGAATCAATTAAGTGCTCTTTTCTAACTAAAGCTCATTAAGCTCTATGGCAAATGGGTAATGATTAACACTTATAGATAAAAACATTCTTAATGAACAGAAGATACAACTCACAACCCTTACTATTCGTACTATAGTTTTGACTCAAGAATATATTAGCTTCCATATTATGTGTACTGGGAAGACTCACTGCTAGGAGATCAAACCAGTCATTTCTAAAGGAAATCAACTCTGACAATTCACTGCAAGGACTGATGCTGAAGCTTCAGCTTCAATACTTTGGCTACTTGATGCAAAGTGCTGACTTATTGGAAAAGCCTCCGATGCTGGGAAAGATTGAAGGTAAAAGAAGAAGGGACAGCAGAGAATGAGATGGTTGGACAGCATCACTGGCTCAATGGACGCAAATTTGAGCAAACTCTGGGAGATGGTGGAGGGCAGAGAAGCCTGGTGTGCTGCAATCCATGGGATCAAAAAGAGTCAGACATGACTTACTGACTGAACAACAATGATTAGCTCCAAATTCAAATACAGAACCTGGTTGAGTCACAAATACACATTCATCAGCTCTGACCACATTTAGTTAACTCATTAGGAACTTTGGTAAGAGCAGTTCTGTACACAGAAGAACTCATTAGTCTCAATTTTGGGTAATAAATCTGATGATAAGATTTTGACAGCAACATAATGTCACTGTATTAATTTTAATGGCTATCTTGGAAAACTCAGATTGTATTCACACATCCAGAGTTGTTTGACAAAGAATCTCTCCAAGAACAGTTGGTTGATGTAGTCAAATAATAAATATATATATATATATATATATATTTGTCTGTCAAGTCCATTAAAAAATAGTGACTGAGTTTTAAACCTTTTCAACCATTTGTTTTTGACATAATAGACAAGGGTATTGACAAGCACAATCAAGGACAGACAGGAAGATTGATTAAAGTGGCAGTTCGGAGTGTTTGGACATTTTTAAGGATTCACAAGTGACACTAGTTGTAAAGAACCCATTTGCCAGTGCAGGACATGTAAGAGATGCAGGTTTGATCCCTGGGTCGGGAAGGATCCCCTAGAGGAGAGCATGGTAATCCATTCCAGTATTCTTGCCTGGAGAATCCCATGAACAGAGAAGCCTGGCAGACTACAGTCCATGGGGTTGCAAGGAGTCAGACACGACTGAAGCGACTTAGCATGTCTACATGAAGAAGCAATATGAGTTCAAACTAAGTAGAATCTCTATTTTAGGTTATTGGTTACAATGCTGAATAACTGGGCAAAAATTTCTGCCCGTATTAGGCTTATATTTTAGATGATAAGGAGGTGAAAATATAAACCTAATGAATGAAGTTGAGTATATTCAAGATGATAAATTATTAATGTATTAAAAATAAGTGGAGTAGAGTAAGTAAAAGAATGTGCAGGGTGGGGGTGGGGGGAAGAGTCAAACTTCAGTATTAAAGAGTGTGATCAGAGCAGATCTTATTAAAGAATGAAAGTTAAACTGTATTTAAAGTGTTGAGGAAGAGTGATCCTGAAAGAGTTGCCAGTAGGAGTAAAGTTCTTAAGGTGCAGTGCTGTGAGAGCTGGCTTTGTAATTGCTCACAAAACCTGTTATTAATAGGAATTTTGTGAGCTGGTTGTTAAACATGTTCATCATTGAACATTAAATTAGAATTTTAAATGAAATACATTATAAAGAAAAATAATAAGTATTTACAAACTCATCAGTTATCTTATTATAATTATTTTACTACAGTGTATTATGATTGATGCTCCTAAAGTTCTTCATATTTATTATGTCTATATTGTGAATACTGTATAAGGATGTATAAGGATGGGCCAGAAAGTTCATTCAGGTTTTTCCATAAGCCCTTACAGAAAAACCTGAATGAACTTTTTGGTCAACGCAATATTTCTGTGCATCTCTTCCCAACAGTGTCACACTGATACAGTTTGACATCGCCAATGGCAGAAGCATTTATACTTCAGACGTTGGCAAACACTACATACTCGGGCTTGAATTTTTGTTTTATTGATTGTCTAGTCTTAAAGAGATAGAATTGTTAGTAAAGAATTTTGAACTTAAAAGTGTGTATCATTTTTTTCAAGATTTTAGTCAACTTCATATACAGTGTAATACTTGCTTCTGGGTTGATTTTTTTAAGGAAATTGCTCTGGTTTCCTCTTATTGTGTGTTCCTAAGCTTCCGATGACTGAGAGGTTTCTCCCACTTATTGAAGGAGGACCAGAAAGGACTGAGTGAATGTGTATAAATCTCAACTTCACTTTAGGATAGGAGGATAGGAATCTAACTCTATGCTGTGTATAACATGTGGACCATAAAGAGGAGAGTGTCAACAGCCATCCTAATAACCACAGTTCCCAAGTAGGTAATTTTATTTCTTTATGGAAGAGCCTTGCAGACTACTCCTGGGAGTGTTACAGGTGCAGTGTTAAATGCAGTGTTACCAGTGTATGGGAAGGAGACATGTTGAAGAAACTGGGATATTCATACCACGGACAGACTTCTATTAGTTCCCCACTGTCTCCCCACTTTCTCATGGCTCTCCAACATACTACCTGCAAAGCAAGTAGTTCTGATATCTGGCTGTCAGATTTGCTTCTCCCTCCACTGCACTGTTCTTACTTTCTCTCCTTTTCTATGAGCCTTTGCTCTGCTACCCATGTCCTCAATTTTATTCACACTGCATGTCCACCAATGATTCTCTTTCTTTCAACCTCACTGTTCATCCTTTTCAATATTTACCTATAATCCTTTTAATTGGTACTTAGTCTCCTCCTCACTTTCACTTTCACTAAGAAAGAGACAGATAGACGCATTGGATTAGTTTACTATCCTTAACTCATAGTTTTCTACCATTAGCCATTAATTTTAAAAAATCATAATTTTGTATATATGTTTACCTAATGCTAGTTAGGTAATGCTGGCACTTTATATAATAGGATAAAATAGAAATACACATATGTTTTTATAAATGGACTTAGTTAATGAAATATACCACATTTCTACAGAAGTCAGCCATATGATACTATATCAATATATTGGGTTGGCCAAAAAGTCCATTCAGGTTTTTATGGAAAACCCCGAATGAACTTTTTGGGAAACACAATATTGACTGACTGAGAAACATTCTTACAAAATGTTGTTGTCAAAACTGATTAAAACATTACTGTAACCCAAGTGAATTCAGAGGTTTTATGAGGTCCAAACTCTGAACAGAGTTGCACTTTAAGAACTACATCTGAGAGTAAAATTAATTAAAACATATAAAATACATAGCTATCAAAGAATATTAAAGGCTATCAAATTGATCATCCAGAACAAGACTATGACAACCAATCTTCTTTCTTCTTTCATTTTCTCAAATCCTGTAACGGCTTTGCAGCATCTTACCTGCCAATTTCTACTCTATCTCTCTCCCTCCACAGAAAAAAAACTGCTTACAGATGTCCACAGCAAATAATGGATAATATTTCCTTCTGTGAAGAACTTGCAATTTGATTTTTCCTTATATTTTCTGATTGTGAAAACAAATATATTTTCTTGCTCATTTATTTTTAAAGGCATTTGACTTTCTGAATCAAAGTTTATCATAATAAATGCTTATCTTGTTTATTTATTAACTGTACATGACTCATTCTTTGAAACACTCAGGTTAACTTTTGAGGTATTTATTTTCAATTATATTAACATTTCATATGCCCCTGAAAATTATTCTCTTATATATTGTTGTTTAAAGATTTCAAGTAGAATTATTTAAACCATAATGTTTAACAACTAATAATACAACTGCTGCTTTCACGAGCACTCAAGAAATGGTTGATTGGTTATGTTTCACAATAATGTTAGTCAACATTGTCCCAGAATATAAGTCTTTCAGAATTGGGTAATTTTTTTCTTAATTCTAGCTACTTTAGATGTAATCAATGAAAGGAAGGGTTTTTTGTTTGTTTTTTAAATCAAAGACCATAGATGGGCTTTCATAGGATATTCTTATTTTCTGCTTGCATATTTTTGTCTCTACAGTACTCTCAGTGGCAACATATTGAATCAATCAAGTGCTATTAACTTCAGCATTATCTGTAGAAACTCTCAGGGCAAATTCAAATGGAGCCTGATATCTACTATGGCCTTTTTTTACCATTTCATGGAAAGGGTACATATGGCTTCATTGTTTTCAACCCAAATGTTTTCAAATTTTCTGTGTCTCTTGCAAACTTGTGCTAAACAAGTACACATGACTTACTGATTCTTTTCTCTAAAATCTTGCTCAGTGAATTTTTTAATGTATATATATATATATATATATATATAAAGTGCTATCTAAAGATATTTCTTTATATCCCAAACAACAACAAAAAAAATTGTTATATAGCCATGGTTTTGCAACTACTCATAGAGAAGACAATAAGAGGAGTTGGAACACCAATTTCTCTTCTTTGCAGGAATAATAACATGATTCTATTCAATGACTTGGCTATAGTAGGCAAGCAAAGTAGTATTTTCCATCAACATTATCCAGTAGGAAATAAATAACTGCTTTTGTCACACTGCAGTTAACTCTCAAAGTGGAGACATCAGAAATACATGATACTTGTATTTTCTAGTCACCTTTATAGCATTTTCCATCCAGGAGTCTTGACTAATAATGATTTATTGCTGTCTATACTTTATGGTTAGAAAAATTTGGATGTATGGGAGTAGTCGTTCAGTCAGTGTTAAAGTGAATCATGTTTAAGCAAAGTACTAAATGAATGTATTTTGGAATAATTGTTATCCAATAAATAATATGTCCTATTTAGTTTTACTGAGAAACAAGTCTTTCGTCAACTATTTATTCAGTGAGATTGTCAGTCTACACATTTATGGCCAACTAAAAGCAAGAGAAATATGATTGAGCTGCCAGAGCCACTAGGACATCTTGACATGATGAGAGCACTGTAGCTAATGAGACAGATGTTAAGTAGAAATTCAAGAACATGCGGATGGAGGGCAAAATTTTTTCTAAGAAAACCATCATTAAAACTTAACGAACTACACTAATGATTTAAGCTTAAATGATTAAAACTTTAAATATCTAAAAAATAAGAAATCTAACTAAACTTTCTCACATCCATACATGACTACTGGAAAAATCATAGCTTTGACTAGATGGACCTTTGTTGGCAAAGGAATGTCTCTGCTTTTGAATATGCTATCTAGGTTGGTCATAACTTTTCTTCCAAGGAGTAAGCATCTTTTAATTTCATGGCTGCAATCACCATCTGCAGTGATTTTAGAGCCCCCCAAAATAAAGTCTGACACTGTTTCCACTGTTTCCCCATCTATTTCCCATAAAGTGTTGGGACCGGATGCCATGATCTTCGTTTCCGAATGTTGAGCTTTAAGCCAACTTTTTCACTCTCCTCTTTCACTTTCATCAAGAGGCTTTTTAGTTCCTCTTCATTTTCTGCCATAAGGGTGGTGTCATCTGCATATCTGAAGTTATTGATATTTCTCCCGGCAATCTTGATTCCAGCTTGTATTTCTTCCATCCCAGCGTTTCTCATGATGTACTCTGCATATAAGTTAACTTGGGTTAACAAATCATTAATGTGAAATAAAGTAAGAGACTGTTCTCACTTTTATTTAAATATTACTTACATATTTTTAAAAATTGTTAAAAAACTAAAAGACTTAAATAAATCAATTTTTAGTAAAGTGTTAATTGCTCAGCTGTGTCTGACTCTTTGCGATCCCATGGACTGTAGCCCACTAGGCTCCTCTGTCCATGGAATTCTCCAGGCAAGAATACTGGAGTGGGTAGCCATTCCTTCTCCAAGAGATCTTCCCCACCCAGGGATCAAACCTGGGTCTCTGGCATTGCAGGCAGATTCTTTACCATCTGAGCCATCAGGGAAGCCCTAAACTGAATATTAATTTGAAATCTCCAAACATTAAAACTCATATTAGTATGACACAACCCATAACACAAATTTGTATCTAACATAATTGGTTATCACCATCTCTTCTTCATCAAGTGTCAGAGCAGCCTATAGTTTCAAATGTTTGTGGGGGTGGGAAAGAATGAAAGGAGGATCAAGGAAAAAGAGGTCAGGCAGGGAAACAGCAAGTAAGATTGAATGCACATGTCTGTATGTAACATATTGATTCTCTGGTGGCTCAGGTGGTAAAGAATTCACCTGCAATGCAGGAGACCTAGGTTCGATCCCTGGGTTAGGAAGATCCCTTGGAGGAGGGCATGGCAACCCACTCTAGTATTCTTGCCTGGAGAATCTCCAGGGACAGAGGAGCCTGGCATGCTACACTCCATGGGGTTCCACAGAGTTGGACATGATTGAGAGACTAAGCACAAATAGATATATAATATCTATATATTCCAAATACACCATTAATAGAAGTTTTTATTTCTTTTACTAATGGATTTATGCTAATCTACCCATTATATACCTTTTTATATGACTGTGGCTATGTGGTCCTGAGTCACATCTAAGAGAAGGGCTTATCACTCCTGCTGAATAATCTTGAGTTTCTTCCCTGGTGTTGTCTTCTATGTCTTTTTAGATGACCTGTCTCCAAAGACACCTCTTGCCCTTGGGGTTGATATTAGTCTAACTGGCTGAACAAGAACTTCAGTATAAACAGGTTTCATGTTCTTCATATGTTAATTACAGTAGCCTTGTATAAAACAACCTGGAAAGGGCAGGGCAAGTACAAGGATGAAGCTGTGATTTATATCAGCTTGGACAACACTGGTTGATCTGACCACCCAATATATCTTCTAATATATTAAACAAAACATGTACTGGCTCACAATGGAAACTTAAAATTTCTTAACATTATTCATTGGAGACTGTCATACAGGTCTTAGGCATGCAGTGGGAGATTTCAACACCCTTTCTACAGCTGGAATAAAAGCACATTGATTTGAGCTTGTAGAGTCAAGCATCTGGTCACTAACCTGAAAACTAGGACTCAAAGACAGAACCATCTCTTTCAAACTTTTCAGTATGTCTTTTTGGCTTTCATTGTGATGCAAATTCAGTTGGTGGAGTTCTGCCAGTTACTAAGCCCAGAGGGGAAAAATCTGCTAATCAATCATCTGACCCAGGGAGCAGTTCTTGGTCCTTGAAACAAATTTCAAAAATAAAGGAAGATTTGCCCTTGAAGGCCCTTGCTTGAGCATATCTGTCTTTTTAAATGATGTACTTTGGAAAAACTTCCAAGCAATGTCCCATTGGTTAATTTTTCCTTCCTAAAAAGGCAATAGCAATAACCAGTTAGTATTTGAGATGACCGGTAGGCTGCTGAAGAAGCTTCATGGAATTTTAATGATATAATTTGGGTTAGAGGAATACACATTTTAAAGTGCTATGATTTCTTTCTATATGGCCATAATTTAAACAATTACTTTTGTAAAATCCACAAGGCAAAAGAGTTATCATATGATGTATTAGCAGAATGAGATGAGTTTTAGTACTATGAAGCAATATTAACCAAGCACAAAGTGAAAGTTTTTTTACATAAGTAGTATAAATTTCTGTATTGACAGATAGGTTCCTGATATTTTCAGGTGTGGTCCATTTGTCAAGCTATAAGTAGTCAAAAAAAGTATTCCTTGAAGGCATAGAAAAAGTATCAAATCTTTTGATAAGTTTATCTAAAAAGTATCCCAATGACCTTGTTATGCCCAAGTCGTGAAATCTCCCAATGACCACCAGGGAGCCGATATCTGATGCAAAAGCAAGGGAGTCTCTATTACCAAGCTCGAGCTGTGGCTCCCACCAATACCGACACAGTGGCTATAGGGAGGAGCCCTGGGTTTGGATTACATTGCTTATATAGGGAGTGTTCATGAAAAAAAGAATTTCTAGGTAGGGGGACGTCTGATTGGTCACTTTTTTTTGAAGGGTTGTGTGTTGGTTTTTGATTGGTCCCTATTACCTAGGTAGACCACAAGTTCCTGAACGTTGTCAGGAGATTCTGGTCTGGGGTCCAATTGGCTCTTGGGTGGTGGGGTGAGGTCAGGGGATTTCCAAAGGCTCTTTTCCCGGAACCTTACAAAATGGAGTTTTTCTGTTAACAAAATGGAGTAGCTTAGGTTCTTCAACCTCAAACTGTGCTAAGACCTTTTAGATCTTCAGTAGATCTGTGATTGACAACCTAGAAAAAGTCATACATTTTAAAACTTTTGTATCAGTGATTTTTAGTTGAATGGGTTTGTCTGGCTGTCTTAACATTGAATTTATGTACAACAGAATGGAGTCAGAAAGTAGGTCTTTTTGGTTTCACGAACGACTAAGAGAAAATCAATCCCTTAATTCCAAGTCCAAGAAATAACAAATTAAATCAATTAATAAATACTCTCTGGATATTCTCATTTTTTAACTGAATGCATATTTAACTAAATGTCACAAAAATAAAAAATACAACACTACCTTCATGACATTAGAGTGGGGCAGGGAGAACAGAAGGACAGTCCATAGTTAGTGTTATGGCAGAGGAATACAGGTATATACTTATCTATATACAAGGTAGAAAAGCAAGCCTATACAGTTTGTAAAGGCTTTGAAAATGGAAATCCACACACATTAAGCTTATTATGTTCTAGGGAGAATTGACTTAAATTGAAGTCAAATTACAAAGGAGAATTTTAATTTTACTTTATCCTATATTCTACATTTCTTATGAGCTATATATTACATATCTTTCTTAGCCTGTATCTGGATATACAGAACTTTATTCAAATTATCTTTTTGTCCAGATTAGCTATCCCTTCTGGTCAAAGAGAGGAAACCTGTCTTTCTGGAGTAATAAGCAGTCCAGCAGAAATTTTCAATGCCCTAAACAGGAAAAGCAAATCTACCTGTATAAGATGGGCAATGAGCAGTATCTTGAGCACAAGCTTATACTGAATGATTAAATGATGAGTTTAGGTTGATCAATATTACACCAAAATGACAATAATTGAATAACTGTGATCGTCAACAATTTATGTAGAATCAAAGTTCTGGCTAACATCAATCTATTAGTTACTGAAAAAGTTCTCTTTGAACACAGTGGAGAAATTCATGTATTGGTTCCTGTAACATGTTTATTGCATACTTAAAATTCAAAAGTACTCTACCAGGAGTAGGATAGACAGACAGGGAACAGACAGATGATAGCTGCCATTATCAAACATTTCCTAGTATTAAAAAGTACTCAAGTTTGACTCAGATGGTAAAGAATCGGCCTGCAATATAGGAGACCCATGTTTGATCCCTGGGTCAGGAAGATACCCTGGAGAAAGGAATGGCAACCTACTCCACTATTCTTGCCTGCAAAATCCCATGGATAGAGTAGTCTAGGATAGAGCAGACAGATGAAAGCTGCAATTATCAAACTTATTTTCTAGTATTACAAACACCAGTTCAGTTCAGTTCAGTCGCTCAGTCGTGTCCGACTCTTTGCGACCCCATGAATCGCAGCACACCAGGCCTCCCTGTTCATCACTATCTCTCGGAGTTCACTCAGACTCACATCCATCGAGTCAGTGATGCCATCTAGCCATCTCATTCTCGATCGTCCCCTTTTCCTCCTGCCCCCAATCCCTCCCAGCATCAGAGTCTTTTCCAATGAGTCAACTCTTCACATGAAGTGGCCAAAGTACTGGAGTTTCAGCTTTAGCATCATTCCTTCCAAAGAAATCCCAGGATTGATCTCCTTTAGAATGGACTGGTCGGATCTCCTTGCAGTCCAAGGGACTCTCAAGAGTCTTCTCCAACACCACAGTTCAAAAGCATCAATTCTTCGGTGCTCAGCCTTCTTCACAGTCCAACTCTCACATCCATACATGACCACAGGAAAAACCATAGCCTTGACTAAACAGACCTTAGTCGGCAAAGTAATGTCTCTGCTTTGGATCTATCCCACGTTGAAGGTCAGGAACAGCCCCTCGTCCTGAGCATTCTTTTGCATTGCCTTTCTTTGGAATTGGAATGAAAACTGACCTTTTCCAGTCCTGTGGCCACTGCTGAGTTTTCCAAATTTGCTGGCATATTGAGTGCAGCACTTTCACAGCATCATCTTTCAGGATTTGAAACAGCTCAACTGGAATTCCATCACCTCCACTAGCTTTGTTCGTAGTGATGCTTTCTAAGGCCCACTTGACTTCACATTCCAAGATGTCTGGCTCTAGATTAGTGATCACATCATCATGATTATCTGGGTCGTGAAGATCTTTTTTGTACAATGGAGTAATATCCATTGTATAAATATATATGCCACAACCTCCTTATCCCTCCATCTACTGAGGGGCATTTGGCTGCTTCCGTATCTTGGCTGCTGTGAATGATGCTGCAATGACAGAGAGGCACATCTATCTTTTCTAATTAGTTTTCTTTCAGTAAGTTTGTTTTCTTTGGATAAATACCCAGGGGAGGAAATGCTAGATTATATTTTTTGAGTAATTTCTATACTGTTTTCCACAGTGGCTGTACCAATTTACATCCCCAGTTCACAAGGGTTCCCCCTTCTCTACATCCTTGCCAACACGTCTTATTTGTTATCTTTTTGATACTAGCCATTCTGACGTGTGAGGTGATATTTCATTGCAGTTTTGATTTGCATTTCTCTGATGATTACTAATGTTGAGCATCTTTTCTTATGTCTGTAGCCATCTGTATGTCTTTGTTGGAAAAATGTCTTTTCAGATTCTCTGATCATTTTTAAATCAGTTTCTTTTTTACCTTTTGTTATGTAAGTCCTTTGTATACTATGGATATTAACCCCTTATTGGATATAAATTTGCAAATACCTTCTATTCAGTAGGTTGCCTTTTCATTTTGTTAATAGTTTCCTTTGCTATGAAAAAGCTTAGATGAAGTCCCATTTGGATATTTTTGCTTTTATTTCCTTTGCCTGAGGAGACATATCCAAAGAAATATTACTAAGAGTGATATCAGACAGCTTACTGCCTTTACTTTCTTCTAGAAGGTTTGTGGTTTTAGGTCTTATATATGTCTTTAATCCATTTTGAATTTATTTTTGTGTATACTGTGAGGAGGTAATCCAGTTTTTTTTTGCATATAGCTGTTAAATTTTCCCAACATCATTTACTGATGAGGCTATCTTTCCCCTACTGTACTATTCTTGCTTCCTTTGGCCTAGATTATTTGCCTATAAAATGTGGGTTCATTTCTGGCCACTATGTTCTGTTCCTTGGTTTATTTGTCTGTTTCTAAGACGGGCGGGCGGGTCATGGTGGAGAGGTCTGACAGAATGTGGTCCACTGGAGAAGGGAATGGCAAACCACTTCAGTATTCTTGCCTTGAGAACCCCATGAACAGTATGAAAAGGCAAAATGATAGGATACTGAAAGAGGAACTCCTCAGGTCAGTAGGTGCCCAATATGCTACTGGAGGTCAGTGGAGAAATAACTCCAGAAAGAACGAAGGGATGGAGCCAAAGCAAAAACAACACCCAGCTGTGGATGGGACTGGTGATAGAAGCAAGGTCCGATGCTGTAAAGAGCAGTATCACATAGGAACCTGGAATGTTAGGTCCATGAATCAAGGCAAATTAGAAGTAGTCAAACAGGAGATGGCAAGAGTGAACCTCGACATTCTAGGAATCAGCGAACTAAGATGGACTGGAATGGGTGAATTTAACTCAGATGACCACTATATCTAGTACTGTGGGCAGGAATCCCTCAGAAGAAATGGAGTAGCCATCATGTTGATCAAAAAAGTCCGAAATGCAGTACTTGGATGCAATCTCAAAAACGACAGAATGATCTCTATTCGTTTCAAGGCAAACCATTCAATATCACAGTAATCCAAGTCTATGCCCCAACCAGTAACGCTGAAGAAGCTGAAGTTGAACAGTTCTATGAAGACCTACAAGACCTTGTAGAACTAACACCTAAAAAAGATGTCTTTTTCATTAGAGTGGACTGGAATGCAAAAGTAGGAAGTCAAGAAACATCTGGAGTAACAGGCAAATTTGGCCTTGGAATACGGAATGAAGCAGGCCAAAGGCTAATAGAGTTTTGCCAAGAGAACACACTGGTCATAGCAAACACCCTCTTCCAACAACACAAGAGAAGACTCTACACATGGACATCACCAGATGGTCAACACCAAAATCAGACTGATATTCTTTGCAGCCAAACATGGAGAAGCTCTATACAGTCAGCAAAAACAAGACTGAGAGCTGATTGTGGCTCAGATCATGAGCTCCTTATTGCCAAATTCAGACTTAAATTGAAGAAAGAGGGGAAAACCACTAGACCATTCAGGTATGACCTAAATCAAATCCCTTATGATTATACAGTGGAAGTGAGAAATAGATTTAAGGGCCTAGATCTGATAGATAGAGTGCCTGAAGAACTATGGAATGAGGTTCGTGACATTGTACGGGAGACAGGGATCAAGACCATCCCCATGGAAAAGAAATGCAAAAAAGCAAAATGGCTGTCTGGGGAGGCCTTACAAATAGCTGTGAAAAGAAGAGAGGCGAAAAGCAAAGGAGAAAAGGAACGATATAAACATCTGAATGCAGAGTTCCAAAGAATAGCAAGGAAAGATAAGAAAGCCTTCCTCAGCGATCAATGCAAAGAAACAGAGGGAAAGAACAGAATGGGAAAGACTAGCGATCTCTTCAAGAAAATTAGAGATATCAAGGGAACATTTCATGCAAAGATGAGCTCGATAAAGGACAGAAATGGTATGGACCTAACAGAAGCAGAAGATATTAAGAGGTGGCAAAAATACACAGAAGAACTGTAGAAAAAAGATCTTCACAACCCAGATAATCACGATGGTGTGATCACTCACCTAGAGCCAGACATCCTGGAGTGTGAAGTCAAGTGGGCCTTAGAAAGCATCACAATGAACAAAGCTAGTGGTGGTGATGGAATTCCAGTTGAGCTCTTTCAAATCCTGAAAGATGATGCTACAGATCATCTGATGATGCTACAGATTAAAGATCTGTAAGTGCTACACTCAATATTTCAGTAAATTTGGAAAACTCAGCAGTGGCCACAGGACTGGAAAAGGTCAGTTTTCATTCCAGTTCCAAAGAAAGGCAATGCCAAAGAATGCTCAAGCTACTGCACAATTGCACTCATCTCAGACGCTAGCAAAGTAATGCTCAAAATTCCTCAAGCCAGGCTTCAGCAATATGTGAACCGTGAACTTCCTCGGAAGGCAGAGGAACCAGAGATCAAATTGCCAACATCAGCTAGATCATCGGAAAAGCAAGAGAGTTCCAGACAAACATCTATTTCTGCTTTATTGACTATGCCAAAGCCTTTGATTGTGTGGATCACAATAAACTGTGGAAAATTCTGAAAGAGATGGGAATACCAGACCACCTGACCTGCCTCTTGAGAAACCTATATGCAGGTCAGGAAGCAACGGTTAGAACGGGACATGGAACAACAGACTGGTTCCAAATAGGAAAAGGAGTAGGTCAAGGCTGTATATTGTCACCCTGCTTATTTAACTTATATGCAGAGTTCATCATGAGAAACGCTGGACTGGAAGAAGCACAAGCTGGAATGAAGATTGCTGGGAGAAATATCAATAACCTCAGATATGCAGATGATGCCACCCATTATGGCAGAAAGTGAAGAGGAACTCAAAAGCCTCTNAATTCTGAAAGAGATGGGAATACCAGACCACCTGACCTGCCTCTTGAGAAATCTGTATGCAGGTCAGGAAGCAACAGTTAGAACTGGACATGGAACAACAGACTGGTTCCAAATAGGAAAAGGAGTCCGTCAAGGCTGTATATTGTCACCCTGCTTATTTAACTTCTATGCAGAGTAAATCATGAGAAATGCTGGACTGGAAGAAGCATAAGCTGGAATCAAGATTTCCGGGATAAATATCAATAACCTCAGATATGCAGATGACACCACCTTTATGGCAGAAAGTGAAGAGGAACTCAAAAGCCTATTGATGAAAGTGAAAGAGGAGAGTGAAAAAGTTGGCTTAAAGCTCAACATTCATAAAACAAAGATCATGGCATACGGTCCCATCACTTCATGGGAAATAGATGGGGAAACAGTGTCAGACTTTATTTTTTTGGGCTCCAAAATCACTGCAGATGGTGACTGCAGCCATGAAATTAGAAGACACTTACTCCTTGGAAGAAAAGTTATGACCAACCTAGATAGCATATTGAAAAGCAGAGACATTACTTTGCCAACAAAGGTCTGTCTAGTCAAGCTATGGTTTTTCCAGTGGTCATGTATGGATGTGAGAGTTGGAATGTGAAGAAGGCTGAATACCGAAGAATTGATGCTTTTGAACTGTGGTGTTGGAGAAGACTCTTGAGAGTCCCTTGGACTGCAAGGGAGATCCAACCAATACATTCTGAAGGAGATCAGCACTGGGTGTTCTTTGGAGGAAATGATGCTAAAGCTGAAGCACCAGTACTTTGGCCACCTCATGCGAAGAGTTTACTCAATTGGAAAAGACTCTGATGCTGGGAGGGATTGGGGACAGGAGGAAAAGGGAACGATAGAGTATGAGACGGCTGGATGGCAACACTGACTCGATGGTGACTCTGAGTGAACTCCGGGAGTTGGTGATGGACAGGGAGGCATGGCATGCTGTGATTCATGGGGTCTCAAAGAGTCGGACATGACTGAGTGACTGAACTGAACTGAACTGCACTGAAACTCCAGGAACTGGTGATGGACAGGGAGGCCTGTTGTGCTGCAGTCCATGGGGTCACAAAAAATTAGACACAACTGAGCGACTGAACTGAATTTATATATATATATAAAGTAAATGTCTATGTGACATAAATTGAACCAGTGTACATGTTAGAAATAAAACCAATTAATTTTTTCTTCTGTTCAGTAAATGTAGAGTGATAATTCATTTTAGGATTTCTCGAATTTACAATTACAAGATCTTTTAACAGGGGGCTTTCTGGTTTTTTGGTCAAAAACGATTGAAAATCAACAGTTACAGCAGGCTCTGTGGAGTTGTAAACCCAATACTTACTCACCCCTCCTCTCTTTTGCAAGGGATTATGTCAAATGGAAATCCATGTGCTCCTTTTGACATAATCTCTTACAAATAGAATAATCCTATGGCACCAGTAATTAAGAAGGAAACACTTTAGATTTCTTGAAAGATGCAGGCACTGTGGCTAAGTCTCCTTCCTTTATGTTCTGGCCTTGAATACAGATAAGATACCTGGATTTGGGTAGATATTCTGGACCACTGAGTGGCAAGGAAAAGCCTAAGGAATCTGAGATATTTTCCCTACTAATATGGCTGTTAAATCAACACCAGAAACTGTTTTACTCAAGACTTTTTTTTTTTTTTTTTAATTCCTTGAGAAAAATACACCCCTATCATTTGGACTGCTGTATCTCAGATTTTCATATACCTGTGGCTGAAAGCTCATCTAGCTTTTATAGACAGGAACACTAGGTCATACATCTATGGTATTTATGCTTTTATACACACCATTATGTAAACAAAAGCCATTCTTGTACCTAAGACTGCATGTCTTCTTCCATAGTCCTTAAAGTCAAGGCATCTCACAAATGATGAATATATTAGCTTTTCAATTAATAAAAAGTCTTTGATAAGAAAACACTCTATTTTGGAGACAATTTTAATTCATAAAGAAGTGAGTGTGTCAAGTACAAACTTGGGAACACATAATCATATTCAGATATTAAGTATTACAGTAAAACTTGAGTTAATATAACCCTTCTTTCAGCCACAAAGAAAATAAAACTAGGTCTTGAGAAAATATGTTAATCAATATCCAATAACACTAAGTAAATATGTCATGATAGAATAAGAATGCCATTTACATACAGATCTTGATCTTGTGCTGTCGACAGACACATAAAGTGTGTCTGTCAATTGTACAGAGTTATTTAGTAGCTTCTTCTTTTAAAAAAAACAAACTATAACCAGTGACAGAGCATTTTCTGACTTTTAATGAGAAAAAAAAATTTTGATACAATTAAGAAAGTATTTACAGTATCTAAGGTAGTGTAAACATATACATCCTATGAAGAAGGAAAATTATACTACATATTATCACAAATTTTGTCACATATTTATTTAAAAAGGTTCAGAAGTCTTCCCCTGTCCAAATGCAACTAGTTTCATTTTCCTCTACCCTCAGTTTTAGTGTCAGAATTACACAAAAAAGTAGTAAAAGGAATCAGTGGCATTTGCTTGACTTTCATGGAAAGAAACTGGATTTTAAATATTCTTTAGTGAATTGCATCAAGTGAATAAAATATGTTGTTGCTGTTCAGACACTAACCCATGTCCAACGCTTAGTGACCCCATGGGCGCTAGGCTCCTCTGTGCTCCACTATCTCTCAACGTATGCTCAAATTCATGTCTGTTGAGTCTGTGATGCCATCAAACCATCTCATCTTCTGCCATTCCCTTCTCCTTTTGCCTCAATCTTTCCTAGCATCAGAGTCTTTTCCAATGAATCAGCTTTTTGCATCAGGTGGCCAAAATATTAGAGTTTAGGCATCAGTCCTTCCAGTGAATATTCAGAATTGATTTCCTTTAGGATTAAGACGGGTGTGTCATGGTGGAGAGGTCTGACAGAATGTGGTCCACTGGAGAAGGGAATGGCAAACCACTTCAGGATTCTTGACTGGAGAATCCCACGGACGGAGAAGCATAGTAGATTACAGTCCACGGGGTCGCAAAGAGTCGGACACGACTGAGAGACTTCACCTATCACCTATTCTTGCCTTGAGAAGCCCATGAACAGTATGAAAAGGCAAAATGATAGGATACCAAAAGAGGAACTCCCCAGGTCAGTAGGTGCCCAATATGCTACTAGAGATCAGTGGAGAAATAACTCCAGAAAGAATGAAGGGATGGAGCCAAAGCAAAAACAATAGCCAGCTGTGGATGTGACTGGTGATAGAAGCAAGGTCTGATGCTGTAAAGAGCAATATTGCATAGGAACCTGGAATGTCAGGTCCACGAATCAAGGCAAATTGGAAGTGGTCAAACAAGAGATGGCAAGAGTGAACGTTGACATTCTAGGAATCAGTGAACTAAAATGGACTGGAATGGGTGAATTTAACTCAGATGACCATTATATCTACTACTGTGGGCAGGAATCCCTCAGAAGAAATGGAGTAGCCATCATGGTCAACAAAAGAGTCCGAAATGCAGTACTTGGATGCAATCTCAAAAATGACAGAATGATCTCTTTTCGTCTCCAAGGCAAACCATTCAATATCACGGTAATCCAAGTCTATGCCCCAACCAGTAACACTGAAGAAGCTGAAGTTTAACAGCTTTATGAAGACCTACAAGACCTTTTAGAACTAACACCTTAAAAAGATATGCTTTTCATTACAGGGGACTGGAATGCAAAAGCAGGAAGTCAAGAAACACGTGGAGTCACAGGCAAATTTGGCCTTGGGATGTGGAATGAAGCAGGGCGAAGACTAGTGGGGTTTTGTCAAGAAAATGAACTGGTCATAACAAACACTCTCTTCCAACAACACAAGAGAAGACTCTACACATGGACATCACCAGATGGTCAACATATGGTTCTATGAAGACCTACAAGACCTTTTAGAACTAACACCTAAAAAAGATGTCCTTTTCATTATAGGGGACTGGAATCCAAGCGTAGGAAGTCAAGAAACACCTGGAGTAACAGGAAATTTGGCCTTGGAATGTGGAATGAAGCAGGACAAAGACTAATAGAGTTTTGCCAAGAAAATGCACTGGTCATACATAGCAAACACCCTCTTCCAACAACACAAGAGAAGACTTTACACATGGACATCACCAGATGGTCAACAGTGAAATAAGATTGATTATATTCTTTGCAGCCAAAGATGGAGAAGCTCTATACAGTCAATAAAATCAAGACCAGGAGCTGACTGTGGCTCAGATCATGAACGCCTTATTACCAAATTCAGACTCAAATTGAAGAAAGTAGGGAAAACCGCTAGACCATTCAGGGATAACCTAAATCAAATCCCTTATGATTATACAGTGGAAGTGAGAAATAGATTTAAGGGCCTAGATCTGATAGAGTGCCTGATGAACTATGGAATGAGGTTCATGACATTGTACAGGAGACAGGTATCAAGAACATCCCCATGGAAAAGAAATGCAAATAAGCAAAATGGCTGTCTGGGGAGGCCTTACAAATAGGTGTGAAAAGAAGAGAAATGAAAAGCAAAGGAGAAAAGGAGAGATATAACATCTGAATGCAGAATTCCAAAGAATAGCAAGAAGAGATAAGAAAGCTTTCTTCAGCAATCAATGCTGAAACCAAAGGAGGTCCTTAAATATCATTGCATTAATTTTAAGGACTCAGCATAGTTATGCCACCAGAGATCACATCAGGTATTTTGCCTCATCTGCACTGACTCCAGTGAAACAAAATGCTCACTTAACATTTTTTAAGTTATTCAATATTTCACTTAGGTGGTAGTTACACATAGACCTGAAATATACTCTTCCAATCTGGGTAATTTCTTTATATCACTGTAGGTGAAACTTCACAATTCATAAATTAACTCACAGTTGACTGAAGGCCACTTTTATAATGGCCCAGGATATTCAAACTAGACATTTGGTGGTTTTTTTTTTTTTTCCTCTAGTCATCCTAACAATCAGACTGAGCCAGAAAATTGTAGTTTTATTTATTGATTAACTTCTATGTACCAAGAACAGTTCTACATTTCACATTCACTATCTCATATAATTTCTGTCAGGTATTATTTTCCCCAATTTTACGGATGAGAACACAGGCTCATAAAAATTAAATAACTAGGCCAAGGTCATATAACCAATATCTAACAGGGCCAGAATTCAAGATAAAGCTTGCTCTTTCAGTTCAGCTCAGTTCGGTCGCTCAGTTGTGTCCGACTCTTTGTTACCCCATGAACCACAGCACGCCAGGCCTCCCAGTCCATCACCAACTCCTGGAGTCCACCAAAACCCATGTCCATTGAGTCAGTAATGACATCCAACCATCTCACGCTCTGTCGCCCCCTTCTCCTCCCACCCTCAATCTTTCCCATCATCAGGGTCTTTTCAAATGAGTCAGCTATTCGCATAGGGGGGTCAAAGTATTGGAGTTTCAGCCTCAGCATCAGTCCTTCCAATGAGCACCCAGGACTGATCCTCTTTAGGATGGACTGGTTGGATCTCCTTGCAGTTCAAGGGACTCTCATGAGTATTCTCCAACACCACAGTTCAAAATTATCAATTCTTCAGTGCTCAGCTTTCTTTATAGTCCAACTCTCACATCCATACATGACCATTGTAAAAACCGTAGTCTTGACTAGACAGACCTTTGTTGACAAAGTAATGTTTCTGCTTTTTAATATGCTGTCTAGTTTGGTCATAACTTTACTTCCAAGGAGTAAGCATCTTTTAATTTCATGTCTGCAATCACCATCTGGAATGATTTTGGAGCCCAGAAAAATAAAATCAGGCACTGTTTCCTTTGTTTCCCCATCTGTTTGCCATGAAGTGATGGGACCAGATGCCGTGATCTTCATTTTCTGAATGTTGAGCTTTAAGCCAACTTTTTCACTCTCCTCTTTCACTTTCATCAAGAGGCTCTAGTTCTTCACTTTCTGCCATAAGGGTGGTTTCATCTGTATATCTGAGGTTATTGATATTTTTCCAGCAATCTTGATTCCAGCTTGTGCCTCCTCCAGCCTACATTTTAGAGCAGCAGCAATATGATGACTTCATCTTTGGCTTCAAAGAGAAGTTAAATCAACAGAGGAGCTGGACTTGAGCTTGGGTTCAGCCTGTCATTAGTATTTGATATAGCTTTTCATAGAATCATTGTGACACTGAATGGAAAGAAGGAAAGTAAAGGGAATAGAATAAGCACCTCATAATAGACAAATATTACTATATATTTCTTAGCTTTTTAAAATTGTTTAAAAAGTCACATAATATAAAACATACTGTTTTAACCATATTCTACTGTACTGTTTGGGCTTTCCAGGTGGTACCAATGGTAAAGAATCCAGTTGCCAATGCAGGAGACACAAGAGGCATGGATTCGATCCCTGGGTTGGGAAGAACCTCTGGAGTAGGAAATGGCAACCCACTCCAGTATTCTTGTCTGGAAAATTCCATCGACCCAGGAGCCTAGTGGGCTACAGTCCATGGGGTCGCAAAGAGTTGAACATGACTAAAGGACTTAGCACAGCAACTGTACAGTTTCAGTAGCACCAAGCACATTCACACTGTTGTGCAACTCTTGCCATCATCCATTTCCTGAACTTTTCACCTTCTTAAACTGAAACTCTGTCACCAAGAAACACTGACTCCCCACCCTCGCTCCCCATTTCCCACCTCTCCCCGCGGCCCCTGGCACCTACCAATGTAGTTTCTGACTCTCTGAATTTGACTATTCTATTCTAGGTACCTCATATAAGTAGAATTGAACAGTATTTAAAAAACATCTAAATAATGTACCATATTCATGCAGATAATCAGCTTCAGACAGCCTTACATCAGTGACAAACCAGACAAGAGAACCAGCTGCTTCACCCAAGTTGGTGACACTGAGTGAAGGTTCTGAAAGCTAAGGCTCCCCTCCTGTTTCCTATCTTAATATTTCAATTTCCTTCTAGATGTTTTCATCTAAATAGTCCAAAGCAACAGTCTTTTACATAATTTATTAATTCCGTAAACATTGCTTTAGGACTAGTCTGTACAAATCTGTGTATGCTTCGTATTGGAGCAAGTGCATATTTATACCAAATGCCATAAATATGATGTTCATAAAAATATTAAATCCTTAAAGTGATCTTTATCATGACTTACCTGTTTTAGTCAAAAGTTAAATATACATGCATTTCTGGATATACATCTTACATTTAACTGTCAAATCTGACTCTTCCCTCCTGTAGTACATTATGTTGTACAACAATGACTGCCATGCCATTTCCACTGCCCATGTTCTTTCATAATCTTGTTATATCCCTCGGGGTGGAGCATAATTTCCCTCTTCTTAAATATGGAAAAGTTTAGAACTCACGTGTAATGAGCAGAAGGCAACAAAAGGGATCCCGAGTGTACTTTGGCAAGATTAGAAAAGGTGGTACAGATTATATTTTGCTTATGAAACATGGTTTTGGAGCCCTATGGCCCCAAGGAAGCAGTGAACTGCCCTGAAGCTGCCATTCTGTGAGGAGGCCCAAACTAACCTGCCACAAAGGAACAGCAGGTGGTTTATAGAAGCAATATATAGAAACTGTAGAGAAGTTTAGTTCCTACAACCACAAGGAACAAGACTCTGCCGACAAACCAAATGAGCTTGGAAGTGGGGTCTTCCCCAGGACAGCCTCCGGATGAGACTGCCACCCAGCTGGCACACAGGTAAGCTATGTCCCGATTTCCAACCCTCAGAACCTGTGAAATAAATGTGTGTGGATTTAAGCCAGTAAATTTGTGATAGTTTGTTACATGGTAATAGAAAACTAATACAGGAGCCAAGAATGAGATTAGTTTACAAACCTCATGCCATGAAGTGCTGCAGTGGTATATCAGGATTTTGGATCTAAGCAATTAGTATTAGGATTAGAAAGATCATATAGGAGACCTATAAGCTCCATGAAGTTAAAAGGAAATCATGGAAAACACAATTCTTCTGACTTGCAGTTGGAGGAGCAAGTACCTATTAGAGGCCACCCTCTCTCATGATCTTACTTCAGGCAATCTCTTAAGGCTCTGGCTTTGGGCTTCAGTCTTAGCCTCTTCCCTGTTCCTTGTCTTAGATTCTCTCTGTTGCATTTGGCCTCATCTCTACTATCACCCCCCCAACACACACACACACACACACACACACACACACACACACACACACCATCTCTGGAGTCTCAGAGTTGGCCACAACTGAGCAACTACATACATACACACACACACCCTTCTGTAACTCCATTTCAACTGCACCTCTGAGCTTTCTCTGACTTCCTGGTCTCAGGTTTTATTATTATTATTATTTTACTGGATGTAGTCCTGCTGTGTCTTTGTCAACACCCAGCACTATTTAGTAGTCCCTGGCCAAGTTCTGTCCTCCCAGACAGGAGACCAATATAGCTAAAGTGTCTGATTTGGTCTTTTCGTCTCCTGCTTGATAGAACTGCAATTTTCTAAAGGCATACATTGTGCTAACATGAGGGGGAAGAAAATGATAGCATTGATTCAATTCACCACTAAGCTGTGCAAGTGTTCAGACACTTTGCTATGGAGCCAGAGTCATGGTCAGGATGGAAAGTGTCCCCCCAGAAGTCATCCAGGCCTTCTTGTAGGCTAATTTTGCTTTATATTAAATTGTGCAGTCACTTTATGATGGGATCAAATGGCTTCTTTAAAAAGTGAACAGGTGCTATATTACAAGCCAGTGAAATCCATCCCGATGAATTATGGTAATAGACACGCTTCAATGTCATTCCAAAGCTAGTAATATAATAAAGCTTGCAGAGAAATAGGCTTTTCTTGTCTCTCAAAGCTAGATGAATAGGTAAAATAAATTAGTCTGTACCCTCCCTACATCCACAAGAATAGAGAGTGCCTCTGTGCCTGCAAATAGATCAGACATTAGGGTCAAAGTAGAAAATTAGCTTGAGTACTTTAGAGCAATGCATATCTATTGAAACATATACGTTTTTTAAAGTATGACTTTCTTTATAGATGAGAAACAAAAAATCCTTGGGCAGAACTCCAAACAGGCCATATGCCATGAACAGAAAGTTTATATTTTTGCAAAAGCTACATTTTACATCTTTATTTCCTATGATTTTAAATGCCTGCTTCCGTCATTATTTAAGAAAGCATTTCTAGTGCAGTCTTTTCATAAATCTCCCCTGACTTATTTCCAGTCATCTTCATGAGCAGGAAAACCTCAATTAGCTAATACAAGTAATCCAATTTGCATATTTTAATACATACCAGTAAATTAAGGTGCATCATTTCTGTGCTAAACCCTTGGGTTACAAACATGAGTCAACATTTCTGGTCCACAATGAGTAATAGCCTCATGGAAAGGACAACTAAAAATGCCAGTGGGGTAAATGCCTTTAAATGCTGGTTCTCATCCCTAAGTTCACACTTGAGCAAACTGAGGAACTTTTAAGTAATACTTTTGCTCTGTCACTCCTCTTAAAGAGTCAATCTAGAACAAGAGGCAGATAATAGAAATGTTTAAAAGTTCTCCACATGACTTGAATGTGTATCTAGGATTGAAATTCACTGTCTTAAAAGATTCATTTGCCAGGTGCTAAAATAATAATCCACCAACTCTACCTGTGGGAGAGAAGTCATCAAAATGCGCATAGCACTTGAGTTTAAATTTAAAGAATGCAGAAAGTCTCTCCAAGGCTTTGGGTTCAGGAAGTTTGGGGGGCTTTTGAAGTAGGATAAGCCTGCTGGGCACAATCCTGTTGAGACTAACTTTTAACTACCTTCCTAATTTATCTAAGTGTTCATCTCCACTGCCACCACCCTAATGCAAATCAATGCTATAACAGCCTAGCATGAATCTACCAGTTTCTTAGCTTTTTCTGCATGAGCACTCTTTCCTCTTCAAACATATTCATCCCACATGAGGAGAAAAAGATTTTCTTACACTACAAATCAGTTGCATTGTAATAATTCAAAATTTTCAGTGATTTCATTTTTCTCCAAAAATTAAAAATATTTAACATAGCAGATTAGATCCTGCTGCTGCTGCTAAGTCGCTTCAGTCGTGTCCGACTCTGTGTGACCCCATAGACGGAAGCCCGTCAGGCTCCCCCGTCCCTGGGATTCTCCAGGCAAGAACACTGGAGTGGGTTGCCATGTCCTTCTCCAAGATTAGATCCTATGTTATTTAATTCTGGTCTCCATTCAGCCTCATCTTAAATGTCCTGTCCACCTTCTCTCCACCTTCTCCACCATATCATGAACTAAATTTCATTCATGTCTTCTCTCTTTCAGTCTGTGCAAATAAACCAAATGAATGAATACTACATACATCAAAAATATAATCTTACCTACTTTTTCTCTCCAATAGTTTTTATTTCCACCCAGCTCAAGATTTGGGCCATGAAATGTGTCTTACCTATCTTTATTGTATTTTTTTTTCCTCTCTGCTTTCTCTTTGTATGGACCTTTGCATTTAAACAGAGAAACAAATAAACAATTATTATTAATAAAAAAATGATTACCTTAGTATGTTCATGTATGGATTGCCATGATGAAAAGGGAAAGGGAAGCTAAGTAATATTTTATGAGCAGCTACAATGTTTATCATATTCAGTTAATTATTTAATTCTCTTCTATGAATAATATTTTTTCAGATGAAGGAATTGATATTAGGGAAGTCATTCTTTCCCAATAATCTCACAGCTAATAATAGAACTACCAGGCTAATGACCAGTGCCTATACAATTCCCTATCCTTTCCTCTCTCCACTACTCCAGTGAAACTATAACAAAAGGTAGATCATTACCAGGGATTCAAAGCACTACATGGGAAGCTATCTAACATATATTAACTTTATATAGCTTCTTACATTATAGACTTCAGGTGTCTGTATTATGTTTCACTCAATTATGTTTATAAGGCTAAAAGATTATACACATTACCAATTCCTACTCATTTCATAACCTTTTTAAAATTGCATTCTTTCATCCATTCAATAATGTAAAGTACTGAGAATATAATTCTGATTTGCTTTCAGAAAATGTATATTATTAATCATAAAGACATTTTTTAAGATTCTGAATTTGGTTCTACTCCATTTCTTTCTAAGCTTTGAAATTAAATTCCATTATGCAATACCTACAATATGGTTGATAATTCTTGCATGTGTATGAAATGAAAAAAAACAAAAAACCTGCTGGCATGAAGGGAATGTGGAATGAAGAAATAAACTTGCAAAGTGTTTCCTGACTCTTAAAACACATATGCTGTGCCAGACCACATCATGATGGAAATCCCAGGCTAAGTGCAAACTCCTTTAATAATTAGTTCAATTAAACCCATGCGGCCCAAGATAATATTACAAGCAAACTGATCTAACATTAACTCCATGCAGATTCATAAATTTTAAAGATAAAATCATTAAATATTCTAGAAATTTCGTGGTTTACAATTTCCTATCAATCCTTGACAAGACCATCCTATGACTAACTGTAGCCCACCTCTCCCCTCTTTCCTAGCCCTCCCTGAAAATCCCATAAATGGGTCTGATAATAGTTAGTTCTTAAGACCATCCCAAATTGGACTACTTATTATCTCTTACCATGACAAGGTCTTATCTAGAAGGGAAAGGCTGCAAAGACAATATCTATCTGAAAGACAATGTCTATCTGAAAGGTAATATCTTTCAAAGGCAGTGTCTAACTAGACACATTTACCTGACATCAGTTTTCATCTGTTATATTCTAGGCCCCAACCTGATGGAGGTGTCACCTGTACAAATTGCTTAAACAAAAGTAAAAAATTTAAAAAAAAAAGATTTATTCAAGGTAGCTATTGGCCACATAGCAACTTGATTAAAGAGAAATGAAATTAATAGTCAAATTCATAAAAGAACTATATTAGGATTGAAAAAAAAATACTGTAAGAAGAGGGTAATAGGGAACAGAATAGATGAGACAAGTGAAAGGACAGTCAGAAAATTTGGTTTAAGATAGAAGAAACCAAGCAATTTGATTGTTTTAAAACTTGATTTTTACCTGCTACCCAATGAAGTTACTACTCCCCAACTGTAAACAGCTGTAAAATGGACCAAATATATGAAGTACATATTTCTAGATGTTTTAAAGCATAGACCATAGAATGGCAAATCTGGAAAGAAGAAATAAAGACTTGAATTTCATTAACCCCTGCTTTCTTCCTGAAGCCACTTTCCAGGCTAAAGTGCAAGGCAGTTCATATATAGCACAGCTGTCTCACTGAGTTCAGTAGATAGAAATTAGAGTTCTGTTCTTCTGGAGAGGCTGGCATTTATGGAACAGAGTACCACAGAGAAGAGAATTGTGCAGAAAATGAGTTCCAGACTCTTCATACAATGTTTTCTTGAATTTTCAGCTAAACACTAAAATACACGTACTTAGGGCAGGTCTCAGTAAGGATGAGCAAGACATAACTACCAGGGAAAGAACACAACAGAGGCTATACTTGGGAGTCTGCACAAGATAGGAATAAGAGGCTTCATTAAATAATCCAGGTATTTAGTAAAGATCACAAAAAGCCCCTATGGTAGAAGAGCTAATCTAGACTTATAGCAAATTCTGCTCTAGATCCATCCCACCAAAGGATATGAACAACTTATCTGCAAATAAATGAAAAAGCCAGTACCTTGTCAATAAAACAACAAAGTCCCAAAATAGAAGTAAGAAAACTTCAAAGGCTGCACTATAATACTGCAAGATAAAATATTTAAAATAAATGAGAAAGAAATAGATATCTCTGTGCTAAAAATAAATGTCAATTCATAACTCACATCATGTTGAAACTAATGCAAAATGGATCATAGATTTAATTTAAAATAAAAATTGAATTTCATATAAAATTATTTAAATTCTAGAATGAATTATAGGAGATTATATTTGTGACCTAGATCTTACCTACAACAGCAAAACCATGATCCAAAAGACAAAAATAATTGATAAATTTTGATTAATTAAAATTAAAAATTTCTGCTCTTTAAAGACACTAGTGAAGAAAGTCATAGACTGAGAGAAAATACTTGGGAGTCACATATTGATACACTCTTTGTATCCAGAATATGTAAAGAGCTCTTAAAACTCAATAATTAGAGAAACAAACACTCCAGTAAAAAATGGGGAAAAGAAATTAAAATCACTTCATCAGACAGTGTAAATAGAAAGTTATCACAGTCTGACTTCATCAGCAAAGAAACCTAAACACATTTCTAAGACAAAAGTTAGTTACTTTACACTTATGAGTGACACATTGTTTTATGGCAGAAACCAATTAAGCATTGTAAAGCAATTATCCTCCAAGTAAAAGCAAAATATAAATAAATGAAAGACATTTATAACATCAAATAATTTAAATACATAAATTATTGAAGAAATAATGAAAATATTTCAAACTGAAGGACAGTGAATATTGTTGTTATTGTTTATTCTCAATCATGTCTGACTCTTTTGCAAATCCATGGACTGTAGCCTGCCAGACTCTTCTGTCCGTGGAATTTCCCAAGCAAGAAGACTGAAATGAGTTACCTTTTCCTTCTCCAGGGAATCTTTGTGATCTATAGATCAAGCCCTTGTCTCCTGCACTGGCAGACTAGCTCTTTATCATTGAGCCATCAGGGAAGTCCAACAGTGAATATGCGACATATCAACATATCTTTTCAATGCAGTACTTAGAATGGAGTTTAGAGTTCCATGCTTACTGTAGGTTGAATTCTGCTTCTCCAAATTTGTATGTGGAAGTCCTAAGTTGCAGTACTTAGAATGTGACTTTATTTAGAAATAAAGTCTCATACTGGAAGAGGGTGAACTCCTAATCAAAGTTAACTGGTGACTTTACAAAAAAATGGAATGTTGGACACAAGCACACACACAGGAAGAAAGCCACATGAAGACAAAGGCAGAGATTGGGATAATGTTGGTACAAGAAAAGGAATATCAAAATTTGCCAGAAAACCACCAGAAGCTAGGAGAGAGACCTAGAACAGATTATACCTCATACCTCTCAGAAAGAATCCATTTTGCGAAAACATTGATCTCAGATTTCTAGACTACAATAAAAACCATGAGACAAAATTTCTGTTCTTTAAGTTGCCCAGTTTCGGGTACATTTTTTATGGCGGCAATAGAAAACTAATGCAATGTTTTTAATAAAAGAAGAATGGTTCAATATCAATGATCCATGCATCTACATTAAGATACTAGAAAAAGAAAAAATAAAATGAAAAAATAAAAAATAAATGAAAAAATAAAAAATAAAATGAAGGAAAGTCAAAAGAATAGTGAAAATTAATTTTTTAAAATGAATAAACAAATGAGGAAAAACAAAAAAATCTAATTGACAAAACTCTGGATAGACTAATCAAGAAATAAAGACAGAAAAGTGAAAATACCAATACAGAAATATAACACGCCAATGAATTACAATAATATCATTCCAATGCTAATTCTCTCTTTATATGTATGCATTGTACTCTTTGTGTGAATAATACATGTACTGTTCTTGTTCAGTCTCTCAGTCATGTCTGACTCTTTGCAAACCCTTGGATACCGGTTGCCCTTCACTATCTCCTGGAGTTTGCTCAAAGTTACATCCATTGAGTTGATGATGCCATCCAAGCATCTAAACCTTTGTCAACCTCCATCTCCTCTTGCCCTCAATTGTTCCTAGAATCAGCATCTTTTCCAATGAGTCAGCTCTTCACATCAAGTGGCCAAGGTATTGGAGTTTCAGCTTCAGCATCAGTCCTTCCAATGAATATTCAAGGTTGATTTCTTTAGGATTGACTGGTTTGATCTCCCTGCTGTCCAAGGATTCTTAAGAGTCTTCTCTAGCACCATAGTTCAAAATTCATTAGTGCTCAACCTTCTTCATGGGCCAACTCTCACATCCATACAAGAATACTGGAAAAATCATACCTTTGACTAAACAGACCACTGTTAGCAAAGTAATGTCTCTGCTTTTTAATACGCTGTCTAGGTTTGTCATAGCATTTCTTACAAGGAGCAAGCATCTTTGAATTACAAGGCTGCAATCATCCTCTGCAGTAATTTTGCAGCCCAAGAAAATTGTATCACTGTTTCCATTTTTTCTCCATTTATTTGCTGTGAAGTGATGGGACCAGATACCACGATCTTCACTTTTTGAATGTTGAGATTTAAGCCAGCTCTTTCATTCTGCTCTTTCGCCTTCATGAAGAGGCTCTTTAATTCCTCTCTGCTTTCTGCCATAAGGGTGGTGTCATCTGCATATCTGAGGTTATTGATATTTCTCCTGTCCATCTTGACTCCAGTTTAAGCATTATCCAGCCTGGCATTTAGCATGATGTACTCTGCGTATAATTTAAATAAGCAGGGTGACAATATACTGCCTTGATGTTCTCCTTTCACAGTTTTGAAACAATCCACTGTTCCTTGTCTGATTCTGCTGTTTCTTGACCTTTATACATGTTTCTCAGGAGGCAGGTCATATGGCCTGGTATTCCCATCTCTTTAAGAATTTTCCACAGTTTGTTGTGATCACGCAAGTGCTTTCGCATAGTCAATAAAACAGAAGGGTTTCTGGAATTTTCTAAAGTGCTACATTAATCAAGAAAATGCAGTATTCAATTTAACAGAATAAAGAATTTAATTAAAAAGACTAACACTCTTGCAAAACATTCATTTTCAATAAGATATCAAAGCAGTAAAGTGGAGGAAGGCCATTCTTTGTAATACATTTTGGAATAAATTGTGCTGGAAGACTGGTACTACATATGAGAAAAAGATAGACCTTAACCCATATCTCACACCATCACAGAAGGTTCAACATGAGATAGAGCAAAGATCTAAATGAAAAACCTTGCATTGTAAAGCTTATATTTTTCATTGAAGTGGACAAAAATGTTTATAAATAAGACACAAAAAACTTTAAATAAACAAAAAAGAATGCTATCTAAATTAAAACATTTTGCTCGCATTGCTAAAAATATGAACATACAAACTGCAGACTGGGTAAAATAAGCCATAAATATAACTTGCAAAATACTTTAATCAAGAATATATAAACAACTTGTAGAGCTGTATGGTAAAAAAGAAAACCAATCCAAATAAAAAATGGGTATTTCACCAAGGTTTATATACCAGCAACAGGGCTAGTAAGTCATAAGAGTATTCCATATCATTAGTCATCATTAAGGGAGAAGGCAATGGCACCCCACTCCAGTACTCTTGCCTGGAAACTCCCATGGATGGAGGAGCCTGGTAGGCTGCAGTCCATGGGGTCGCTGAGTCAGACACGACTGAGCGACTTCACTTTCACTTTTCACTTTCATACACTGAAGAAGGAAATGGCAACCCACTCCAGTGTTGTTGCCTGGAGAATCCCAGGGATGGTGGAGCCCAATGGGCTGCCGTCTGTGGGGTCGCACAGAGTTGGACACGACTGAAGCGACTTAGCAGCAGCAGCAGCAGTCATTAGTAAAATGTCAATTAAAGCCACAATGTGATGATGCTACTATCATCTATCCAACTATAATGGCGAAATGTAGAAAAAAAATAACGCCAAGTTACAACAAATGTGTGGAGCGACTGAAACTCCAACAGTTGCTGGTAAGAATGTAAAAGTGATGAAATAAATTTGGAAATCAGTCTAGTAGATTCTCACAAATGTCATTGTTTATCCAACAGCATGGATGAATCTCAAAAGCATTTATACATTTGAATATTGTGAAATATTTTGAAGTAATGGCTGTCTCTGGCTGAGGCAGGATTGACTGAGATAGGGCACATGTGTTCTTTCTGGGGTAATGGAAACCACATACCATTTTTTTATACATTCTCTGATGTGTGCCATTTTTAAAGTCTTCATTGACTGTGTTACAATAGTGCTTATGCTTTATGTTTTGGTATTTTGGTCACCAGGCATGAGGGATTTTAGTTCTTCAACCAGGGATTGAACTTGTATCCCCTACATTAGAAGATAAAATTTTAACCACTGAACCACCAGGAAAGTCCCTGAAATCACCTATATCTTAACATATGGGTGACAGATTCATGCAGCTGTCAAAATTCATCAACTATGAACTTAATATTTGTGCATTTCCTTGAATGGAAGTTATGATTCATAAAAATTTTTTTAATTGAAAAAGAAGCCTTTTTTATGTCATACTAACCCTATGACGCAGAACTGTCTGCTCAGCAAATTAGTCCAACTATGTAATCAGTATATAAACCATTCTACGTTCTGAATATAATTGGTTTCTCATTCTGGAAGATACACTTACTCATCATAATTTATAATTTAAGTGGTGATAAGAAAGTCTGCTTCCAGAAAAATTTTCAGTTT
Source organism: Cephalophus harveyi (assembly GCA_006410635.1). Classification (NCBI taxonomy): domain Eukaryota; kingdom Metazoa; phylum Chordata; class Mammalia; order Artiodactyla; family Bovidae; genus Cephalophus; species Cephalophus harveyi. The sequence goes on along the minus strand of SJYT01035228.1, from coordinate 48,358 downwards.
TCCAAAAGTATATCCAGTTTTCTAAGTTTGGTCTAGTATGTTCGTCTTCCAGGAAGATTAAGAGTATTCTGTTAAGCACATTACTTTCTAATTTCAAACTTATGTAGTAGTGAAAATCTAATGCAGATTAATCTAATTCCTCTCAAATTTATTAATGTTTCCTGTTCTCTTCATTTCTATCTCTCACTTCAAGGTTTTTCTTCTGTGAAACAGATCATCACATTGAACAATAGAGGAATACCTTCTATAAACCTGCAGAAGGAAATGCAACAGTTTTGTTAAGATGCAATTCATATTCCATGTACTTCACCCATCTAAAGTATATAACTCAGCGCTCTTAAAAGTATTCATGCAGTTGTGCACCATCACCATGAGCCATTTTAGAACACTTTTATCACCATCATATCACCTTGTTATAGTTTCCATTTCTTTAATTTTGCATTTGTTTTGTTTTAATATTGTGCCAGGTTAATTATTATTTCTCTTGTCTTACACATACTCTTAAATTCCTCTTTTACTTATAATATTAAATATATGATTATATAGCCTATCCAAAAATTCCACAATCTCAAGTATTTGTAGATCTCATTATAGTTGTTTTCTTTTTTCCTGATTCTTTCAGGTCTCAAGTCAGCAAAGGGACCGGCTTGTGGTTAAACATTATCAGGGATAGTTTTATGGTATTAACGTGTGCCATCACCATCTCCTGGAGCTTGCACAAACTCATTGAGTTGGTGATACCATCCAACCACCTCATCCTCTGTCATCCCCTTCTCCTCCTGCCCTCAATCTTTCCCCACATCAGAGCCTTTTCCAGTGAGTCAGTACTTGGCATCAGGTGGCCAAAATATTGGAGTTTTAGCTTCAGCATCAGTCCTTCCAATGAACATTCAGGACCTATTTCCTTTAGGATTGACTGGTTTGATCTCCTTGCTGTTGAGAGGACTCTCAAATCTCTTCTCCAACACCACAGTTCAAAAGCATCAATTCTTCAGCACTCAGCTTTCTTTATGGACCAACTCTCATATCCGTACATGACTACTGGCAAAATCATAGCTTTGACTAGATGGACCTTTGTCACCAAAATGATGTCTCTCCTTTTTAATATACTGTCTAGGATTGTCATAGCTTTTCTTCCAAGGAGCAAGCATCTTTTAATTTCATGGCTTCAGTCAGCATCTTCAGTGACTTTGGAGCCCTTCAAGAAAATAAAATCTCTCACTGTTTGCACTGTTTCCCCATCTATTTTTCATGAAGTGGTGGGGCTGGATGCCATAGTCTTAGTTTTCTGAAAGTTGAGTTTTAAGCCAACTGTTTCACTCTCCTCTTTCACTTTCATCAAGAGTCTCTAGTTCTTCTCTGCTTTCTGCCATTAGGGTGGTGTCATCTGCATATCTGAGGTTATTGATATTTCTCCTGGCAGTCTTGATTCCTGCTTGTGCTTCATCCAGCCCAGGATTTGCATGATGTACTCTGCATTTAAGTTAAATAAGCAGGGTGGTGTACTCCTTTTCCAATTTGGAACCAGTTCGTTGTTCCATGTCCAATTCTAACTTTTATTTCTTGGCCTGCATACAGGTTTCTCAGGAGGCAGGTAAGGAGGTCTGGGATTCTCATCTCTTTAAGAATTTTCCACAGTTTGTTTTGATCCACATAGTCAAATGTTTTAGTGTATTCAATGAAGCAGGAGTAGATGTTTTCCTGGAATTCTCTTTTTTTTCCTATGATTCAGTGGGTGTTGAAAAGTTGATCTCTAATTCCTCTGCCTTTTCTAAATCCAGCTTGAACGTTTTGGATTTATCTGTTCATATACGGTTGAAATCTAGTTTGGAGAATTTTGATGATTACTTTGCTAGCATGTGAAATGAGTGCAATGGTGCAGTAGTTTGAACATTCTTTGGCATTGCCTTTCTTTAGGATTGGAATGAAAACTGACCTTTTCCAGTCTTGTGGCCACTGCTGAATTTTCCAAATTTGCTGATATATTGAGTGTGGCACTTTAACAGCATCACCTTCTAGGATTTGAAATAGCTCAGCTAGGAGTCCATCACCTCTACTAGCTTTGTTTATAGTGATGCTCCCTAAGGCCCACTTACTTGACTTCACACTCCAAAATGTCTGGCTCCAGGTGAATTAAAGTAGACAGTGTAAACACAATGCCTAATATGGAGGAAAATTCACATATAGTCATTCTCCAAATGCAAAACATTAAAAAACAAATAGATTATTATAAGTATGAGCCTGAAAATCCATGTGAAGTCCTTTAAATTAATAGCCCCAAAGAGGGTTCACAGATCTTTGTTACCCGTAAATCTTTTCAATTTCATTGATCATTTTCTAAGCATTAAGAACTGCCCTTATGTTCTATGTGTATTTCATGGTATTTACTCTACAGCATGAGGTGGCCAAAGTACTGGAGTTTCAGCTTTAGCATCATTCCTTCCAAAGAAATCCCAGGGCTGATCTCCTTCAGAATGGA
>SJYT01035228.1:25995-44711 GCA_006410635.1 Cephalophus harveyi | reverse complement strand
CTATCTATCAGATCTAGGCCCTTAAATCTATTCCTCACTTCCACTGTATAATCATAAGGGATTTGATTTAGGTCATACCTGAATGGTCTAGTGGTTTTCCCTACTTTCTTCAATTTGAGTCTGAATTTGGTAATAAGGAGTTCATGATCTGAGCCACAGTCAGCTCCTGGTCTTATTTTTGTTGACTGTATAGAACTTCTCCATCTTTGGCTGCATAGAATATAATCAATCTGATTTTGGTGTTGACCACTTGGTGATGTCCATGTGTAGAGTCTTCTCTTGTGTTGTTGGAAGAGGGTGTTTGCTATGACCAGTGCATTTTCTTGGCAAAACTCCATTGGTCTTTGCCCTGCTTCATTCCACATTCCAAGGCCAAATTTGCCTGTTACTCCAGGTGTTTCTTGACTTCCTACTTTAGCATTCCAGTCCCCTTTAATGAAAAGGACATCTTTTTTGGGTGTTAGTTCTAAAAGATCTTGTAGGTCTTCATAAAACCGTTCAACTTCAGCTTCTTCAGCATTACTGGTTGGGGCATAGACTTGGATAACTGTGCTAAAGCTGAAACTCCAGTACTTTGGCCACCTCATGAGAAGAGTTGACTCATTGGAAAAGACTCTGATGCTGGGAGGGATTGGGGGCAGGAGGAGAAGGGGACGACCGAGGATGAGATGGCTGGATGGCATCACGGACTCGATGGACGTGAGTCTGAGTGAACTCCGAGAGATGGTGATGGACAGGGAGGCCTGGCGTGCTGCAATTCATGGGGTCGCAAAGAGCCGGACACGACTGAGTGACTGAACTGAACTGAACTGACTCTACAGCAAGAAAGACACATATATCAATTGCTAATCATTGTTTATTGTTGTATTATGGTAGTATACGAAAGGAGTAGATAGAAGTACCTTCTGATATCTATCTGGACAAGAAATTACTTGATAGAGAAGCTGATGTTTCAATAGGTATTTAATGAATTAATGATTAAGAATGAGAATCCAGGTAGTAGTGTTTGGAGGCTTTTTGCCTCTTTCAAAGCGACTGTAGAAGTATTAGTTGGTGAGGTTGATAATTTTCATATTCTGCTTTTTGTTTGTACCTTTGATTTCTTTAAATTCACCTTCTAAAAAAATCTTCCTAGAAATCATAAGAAAAACATTTTAATCCCATAGACTCGGAGAAGAATGTACATTTAGAAAAATAAAATTTGTTGGGAAGTTTCTTTCAACAACATGGGAACATTCATATTGAAAATACTCCATGACTATGGAGGTTTTTTTTTTTTTTTTTTTTTTTGCCATTTTGCACTACAGATGAACATTTTTCAAATTCTGTAATCCTCTAAATTTTCGCAATTCACATAACCTCCCACTTACCCTCTGTCTCCATTCTCTGTTTCTGATTTTTATCTTACATAAATTTGCTGACTTCCATTGAAATGTATGGAGTCACAGAATGATCCCAAAGGAGATTATTTAGTCTACCAGAAACCAAGCAAGATGATGAATACGATGATCGGAATGGAAACAGAATGGCCTGTGATCTGCCCAGTACTTGCTACATGGTGTTACTTGCATAAATACAGTAACAGGACAGTTTTCTTAGTTTAAATCTCAAACTAAAATTCCCAGTGCTGTGGTTAATTATTTCACTCCGAAAAACTCTGATTGATAGATTATATTTTCTGTATACTCACATAAGCTGTATATCTTATGACTGACTAAGAGATGGAAGACAAATTAAAAGCTATTTCCTAAATGCAATTTTCTTATTGAAGAAAGTATTTGAAAAAAATGGAATATGTAGATGGAAAGTATAAAAATATACATTAACTGTTAATCTAGTCTATAATATTTATTTTCTTAACTAAAAGCTTGAGATCCAAAAGGGCAAAATTAGTGGCTCAGGATCCAACAAGTTAACACCAACATCCACTGGATCACAGAAAAAACAGGAAAATTCCAGAAAAACATCTACTTCTGCTTCATTGACTATGCCAAAGTCTTTGAATGTGGATCATGACAAACTGAAAAATTCTTAGAGATGAGAATACCAGATCAGCTTACCTACCTCCTGAGAAACCTGTATGCAGCGCAAGAACTGGATATGGAATATGAATGGTTTACTCATGGAATGAGAGCAAAATGGAAGTGAGCAGTTGATGCAAGGAACTGAAGTTCAGCTTTGAATTATTTTAATTCCAAAATTGATTTAGCATGATCTTGGAGTGTGTGGGGAGAGAGTAAATTACAAAAGATGATGTGTTTAGGCTCTCTTACATCATGTTTTGCAAATAATGACTATGGCACCTGACCTGCCTCTTGAGAAATCTGTATGCAGGTCAGGAAGCAACAGTTAGAACTGGACATAGAACAACAGACTGGTTCCAAATAGGAAAAGAAGTACGTCAAGGCTGTATATTGTCACCCTGCTTATTTAACTTATATGCAGAGTACATCATGAGAAACGCTGGACTAGAAGAAACACAAGCTGGAATCAAGTAGCAACTGAACTGAACTGAACTGAACAGCTGAGATCATTTATAACACTGCCCATGTGCCTCTGGAGGTACTGGCTTGATTGTGTATGGTATGCCATATACGTACGTGGTACGGCTTTTCTTGTGGTTCAGCTGGTAAAGAATCTGCCTGTAATGCAGGATACCTGGATTCAATCCTTGGGTTGGAAATGTTCCCTGGAGAAGGAAAAGGCTACCCACTCCAGTATTCTGGCCTGGAGAATTCCATGGACTGTATAGTCCAGGGGTCACAAAGAATCAGACAGGATTGAGTGACTTTCACTTTCATCTAAAAATCGGTGGCATTGCTGCTGTGTCACGGCTGTGTCTGTTGGGTCAGCCACGAATGAAGAGAATATAGCGTGTCTACTGCTGTGGCTGCTGAGGAGAGAATAAAGCTCCTTGAGTCTCCTTCCAGCCTCTTAGCTTGCACCTTGCCCACTCTGGCTTCAAGGAACAGTGCGTACAGTGAGATACAGTGAGGCAATTCATGTCAGGAGCAGGATCAGCAACATAGTTAATGTTTCCAGGCACAGTTCAAGAAAAATAGACAGACAGAGATAGAGACAGACATAAAGAGAGCCATTCCATACTTCAGGTTAATTTTATAAGTAATTTTCAAAACACATTCGATACAATTAAAAAAAAAAAAAAAGAATGGAAACCATGAAACAATATGAAAAATAACCAAAGGTGTTAAAGTAGTGTTCAAACAAAGAAGGACATATAATTGTGGGAACAGTATAAAGAGTCTTGGCAAGATGGTTATCTTTGTGCCTGTTGCTGAAACTTGAAATGCATAGGTCTGGCAATAGGGAAGAAAAGATAGATATAAAGTAGGGGAGAACAAAACAATCTGGAAACCACAATAGAAAGGAAATCAATAGATTATTGAAAAAACACTATCAATCAATCTGATCAAATTGACATCTATAGACCACTCTGCACATTAATAGAAATGTGCATATTATTTTCAAGTATACATAAATAAAGCATTCAGCCAAGTAAAAAATACATTATATGCTATAACCAAGTTTAAATAAATTTTAAAAGATTGAAGTCATACATATTTCTCTAACCACGAAAGAATCTGAAACTAATACACAAAGATATCTGGAAAAACTTAAACAGTAGGACAATAAATATAAACTTAGGTTCGTATTACCCTTATGTCAAAGTGCAGTACACAAAAACATTTTGAACTGAATAAAAATAGATAATATATCAAAATTTGCAGCATGCAGATAGAGCCATAATTGGAGGAAAATTTATAGCTAAAATATTTGTATTCAGATAATTAAATGTTCCAAAAGCAACAAACCACTTAAGTATGCACCTTAAGGAGCTATAAAAAGAAAAACAAAGTAAACTCACTGTAGGGAGAACAAGGAAGTGAAAAAGATATAGGCATAAAATTCTTAAATAAAAAATTATAAAAACATATAGAGAAAATTAAGCCAGAAGTTTTCTTTCAGCTAATAAAAAAAAGTCATTAGAGGGATCAATAAAAAGATAAAGAATAGATTATCAGTATCATTAATTTTAAAAAAGATTATCATTAGAGATCAAACAATTGAAGAACAATGAGTGAATGTTATGAATGCTGCTGATGCTGCTGCTAAGTTGCTTTGTCATGTCTGACTCTGTGCGACCCCAAAGATGGCAGCCCACCAGGCTCCTCCCTCTCTGGGATTCTCCAGGCAAGAACACTGGAGTGGGTTGCCATTTGTGAATACTTGTTATGAATACTCTACACCAACAAACTGAATAACTAAGACAAATTTCTTGAATAATAAAATCTACCAAAACTTACTCAAGAAGAAATGAATAATTACAGTAAATGCAAGAAAAAATAAATATCAACAACTATATGTCCACACGCAGTAAACTGAATTTAGACTCCTAACTCACACATACACAAAGATTAACTCAAAGTGGATCAAAAGCCTAAAGATATAAGCTGAAACTGTAAATTTCTTAAAAGAAAATACAGGATAAATCTCTGTGACCCTGGATTAGTCAGTGATTTCTCAGATAAAACACATAAAGCACAATTGATATGAGAAGACTGTGAAACTGGACTCTGTCAAATTTAAAACTTTCATAGTTTAACAAACATCATCAAGAAACTGCAAAGATAAACTCACAAACTAAAGAAAATAATTTCAAATCATATAACCAGTAAAAATTTTGTATACAAATACCTGTGAAGTATTCTTCTGACTCAATAACATTTTAAACAATCCTATTTTAGAATGAGTAGAGGATTTGGATACTTATACAAAGATATTTAATAAGAGCACAATTTTTATTATTTATTTAATATTCTATTTAAGCATTTAAATTAATATTTATTTTTATATTTAATTATTTATAAAATGTTTAGTAAACACACAAAAAATTGGTCAACATTATCGGTCTTTATAGAAATACAAAGCAAACCACAATGAGTTGCCACTGCAAACCCACTAAGATGGATATAGTAAAGAAGATAGTCACTAACAAGAATTGGTGGAGAAATTGGAATCTCATATGTTGCTGCTGGAAATGTAAATGAACACAACACTTTGGAAAACAATCTAGATGTACTTCAAAAGATTAAGCTTAAAATTAACAAATGACCTAGCAATTTTGCACTTAGGTATCTACCCAAGATAAGTGGAAAAATAGGTCCACACAAAAGTTGCATAAATGTCAAAGTGGCATTATTAATAACAGTTGGAAGATTGAGGCAACACAATATCCAACAGATGAATGAAAAAAATAAAAGGTGGTATATGATGGAACAGCATTGTGCATCCTGATACACGCTGCAACATGGATGAACCTCAAAAACACCATGTTGAGTGCAAGCAGTCAGAAAAAGACCACATTTTAAGAAATGTCCAAAGGAGACAAATCTACATAGAAGGTAAGTAGGTTACTGGTTTCCTAGAGCTGGAAGTAGAGAAGAGAAGTGGTAGTGACTGCTAAAGGTTTCATTGAGACATGGTGAAATTGTTCTCAGTTCAGTCACTCTGTCATGTCACTCAGACACTTTGCGACCCCATGGACTGCAGCACACCAGGCTTTGCTGTCCATCACCAACTCACAGATCTTGCTTAAACTCATGTCGATATAGTCAGTGATGCCATCCAACCACCTCATCCTATCTTGTCCCTTTCTTCTCCTGCCTTCAGTCTTTTCCTGCATCAGGGTCTTTTCCAATGAGTGAGTTCTTCGCATCAGGTGGCCAAAGTACTGGAGCTTCAGCTTCCGCATCATGCCTTCCAATGACTATTCAGGACTGATTTCCTTTAGGATTGATTGGTTTGATCTTCTTGTAGTCCAAGAGACTCTCCAGAGTCTTCACCAACACCACAGTTTAAAAGCATAATCCTTTGGTGATCAACCTTCTTTATGGTTCAACTCTCACATCTACACATGACTACTGCAAAAACCATAGCTTTGATTTTATGGATCTTTGTTGGCAAAGTAATCTCTGCTTTTTAATATGCTGTTTAGGATGGTCATAGCTTTTCTTCCAAGGAGCAAGCATCTTTTAATTTCATGGCTGCAGTCACCATCTGCAGTGATTTTGGAGCCCAAGAAAATAAAGACTGTCACTGCTTCCATTGTTTCCCCATCTATTTGCCATGAAGTGATGGGACCGGATGCCATGATCTTAGTTTTCTGAATGTTGAGTTCTAAGCCAACTTTTTCACTCTCCACTTTCACTTTCATCAAGAGGCTCTTTAGTTCTTCTTCACTTTCTTCCATAAGGGTGGTGTCATCTGCATATCTGAGGTTATTGATATTTCTCCTGACAATCTTGATTCCAGCTTGTTCTTCATCTGCATATAAGTTAAATAAGCAGGGTGACAATATATAGCCTTGACTTACTCTTTTCCCAACTTGGAACCAGTCTGTTGTTCTATGTCCAGTTTTAACTGTTGCTCCTTAACCTGCATACATATATCTCAGGAGGCAGGTAAGGTGGTCTGGTATTCCCATCCCTTTAAGAATTTTCCACAGTTTGTTGTGATCCACACAGTCAAAGGTTTTGGCATAATCAATAAGGCAGAAGTAGATGCTTCTCTGGAACTCTTGCTTTTTCTATGATCCAACAGATCATGAAATTGTTCTAAAATAAAACAATGGTGATGTTGCACATTATGTCAACATGCTAAAAACCATGGAATTGTATATTTTATAAATAGATGAACTCTATGCCATGTAAATTACAACTCAATGAGAAAAAAGTAAATCATATAACTGAGAAATTAAAATCAAAATATTTAATTTGAAACTTCCCACAAACAAAATGCCAGTTTATGATTGCGTTAATGGAGACATATGTACAATATTTAAGGAAGAAATAGTATCAATTTTACTTAATTTCTTGTAGAAAATGGATGAGAAATGTGGAAGACAATTTTCTCTTATTTCTCAGTAAAGGATCCTAACATCCTGAATAATGGAAACTGACAAATTATAAAAGGAGACTGCTTCCTTTTTCCCCCAGAAACTATCATTTTAAGAGTATTAAGTCTAAAACTAAGCATTTAACTTAGGTTGAAAACTACCTAAAGTTTCAGAGGGAAATTAGATGCCAAGGTACTCTTTTATATTCAAAATACTGGTAAAGAAGGAAATGTTTCATTAGTTTTCCAGGGATTTGTTTACATTATGTAAATTAGTTGTCTCTAGTTCTCATGGGAGGAGCAGGTAAACTGTACAGTATATATATATTTAAACTCAAACATTCAAAATTCGGTTTCTCTCTTGTAGTGTAAAATATCCCTTTCTGGTATTCAGGTATAGTCATCTGTTATAAGCAATAACAGTTTGGTTCTGATCTAGAAACCTCACCTTTGCTTTCAGAACACTAAAAGTACCTTTAGATATTAAATTGTAAGAAAGCTTTTCAAATCATTTTATGTGACCATGGGACTGGAAGATGTCAGTTTTCATTCCAATCCCAAGAAAGGCAATGCTTAAACTACTGCACAATTGCACACATCTCACATGCTAGAAAAGTAATGCTCAAAATTCTCCAAACAAGATTTCAAGAGCACATGAGCAGAGAACTTCCAGATTTTAAAGCTGAACTTGGGGAAGGCAGAGTAACCAGACATCAAATTGCCAACGTCTGTTGGGACCCTGAAAAAGCAACAGAGTTACAGAAAAATTTCTACTCTGTTTTATTGACTGTGCCATAGCCTTTGACTCTGTGGATCACAACCAACTGTGGAAAATTCTTAAATAGATGAGAATACCAGACCACCTTCCCTGCCTCCTGAGAAAACTGTACACAGGTCAAGAAGCAATAGTTATAACCAGACATGGAACAACAGACTGGTTCCATATTGGGAAGGGAGTACATCAAGGCTGTATTTTGTCACCGTGCTTATTTACCTTATACACAGAATTACAAAATCATGCAAAATTCTGGGCTTGATGAAGCACAAGACGGAATCAAGATAGCCAGGAGAAATATCAATAACCTCAGATATGAAGATGAGCAGTCATGAAATTAAAAGACACTTGCTCCTTGAAAGAAAAGCTATGACAAACCTAGACAGCATATTAAAAAGCAGAGACAATACTTGGCCAACAAAGGTCCATCTTGTCAAAGCTATGGTTTTTCCAGTATCCGTGTACGGATGTGAGAGTTTGTCCATAAAGAAAGCTGAGTGGTGAATAATTGATGCTTTCAAACTGTGGTGTTGGAGAACGTTCTTGAGAGCCCCGTGGTCAGCAAGGAGATCAAACCAGTCCAGCCTAAAAGAGATCAGTCCTGAATATTCATTGATAGGACTGATGCTGAAGCTGAAACTCCAATACTTTGGCCACCTGATGCGAAGAACTGACTCATTGGAAAAGATCCTGATACTAGGAAAGACTGAATGCAGGAGGAGACAGAGACAATAGAGGATAAAATCATGAGGTACTATGAAAGCTCACATACTATTAGTATAAATATTGACAATTTTTCTCTTGGCTAAATTGCAAGCCCAAGGAAGAGCCTGTTGGGCTGAAGCAGCCATAGGTAAAGATGCTGCCTCAACAACATCAAAAGGAGCTGAAGTATCGTACCAACACAATACTTTCTATTGTCTTCTTTTAAATAAGAGCCATCATTGAACCAAGAGAAATCACTGTTATCTAGAGGAATTTGTTATAGATCATTACAATGAGTTAAGAGATTCTCCATTAGTCTTAAGCAGTTTATGAAGGCCTGGTGAGGTAGTGGAGGAAAGTAGCAAAGTTAAGGCTCTTAAAACATAAAAGAGCCATTTGAAGAGCCATTAACAAAAAGAGTTTACAGGAGGTGAGATAGTGGGCTGAGAAGTGTTGAGTGTGATAAGAATTCAGAAGAGTTTCTACTGCATGAGGTACAAGACACGGTTAAAGGAGATTTCACAATATTTTCTTGGGGTCCTTAATGAAAAGGGCTGTGGGTGTAATGTCTCTAAGGCAAGGGGGTACCCACACATAGTCCAGTCTCTGGCTATAATATCTTAGTTGATGGCTGTCCCCATGTTTTGGGGGTGTTTTGGGGTGAGCAGCCCAGCAGTATTCCCTTCCTTTTCATCCACACAAAAAGGAAAAAAGTATCTGACAATTAAGATGCCCAAGGGCAAGTGGTTTCATCAAACTCTCCTTTGTTTTTCTCTGTAAAATTGGGTTAGGCTTGCTATTTTTAAGTAAAACTTACAGAGATTTGGCCATGAGAGAGATACTGGCAATCTGATTTTGGCAATAACCAAATAGAAAACCTCAACAGCTGACACTTAAGTTTGGATTTGGGGAAACTTATGACACTTTGAAGCCCATCTGAATGTAGGATATCTGAATGTAGGATATCTGAATCCCTTTGTTTGGATATTAGATGTTCTAAATGTCCAACCTGGGTTTACTGTAATTTGTTTTTGGAGATTTTATGTCCCTTTAAGTCTAAAAGCTTTAGCAAATGGATGATATCTTTCTGTGAGGAAGCTTGAGAAGGAAAGCAAAAAAGCAAATAATCCACATACTGCAATAAGGAGAACCTCTAGGGATCTTTATGTCCTCCCAGATCAGCCTTCAGGATTTTTGAAAAATAAGGACTCTCATTAAAACCCTGAGATGCTATTGTCCAGGTGAATTGTTTTTCTTTCCAAGTGAAAGCAAACGGATATTAACTAGCTTCACCAACTGGAATACTAAAGACTGCACTGCATAAATCAATTACAATAAACAATTTACTTCCAGTTAGTAACAAATGAGGGTCAAGAGCAACAGAGTGTCCACTGGCAACAATAGAGTTTATTGCTTAGAGGTGCTAAACAAATCTCCATCTTTGGCTCTTAGATTTCCTCACGTTTAAATGCAAGTGTCACAGGGCTAGTACAAGAGATAATGGGTCTTGAGGCTTGTAATAATCTATTATATGTTTTATGCTTTGAGGGTCTTCTTCAGTATTGATTAATTCTAGGAAGAGGTTTTTAGGAGTCTATCTGAATCTTGATGGAAAGTGCACTGTGAATTTTGCCATCTTAAGTTGCAGATCATGTCTGTAAGGAAAGTGATAGCTGATTCAACAGAGACAAATTATTGATGTTTCTGAAATCAGCTCTAGCACCATCAGAGATGGAACAAATAAAAGATGTCAAAAGGTCATTTAATTCAACTGGTGGGTTACTTTGATAATTATTGTCAGTTTCTAGGATTATCACTCCCCCTTTTTGTGAGATTCTTCCAAGATACTTCTCTAAAAATCTTGGCCAAAGAACTGGGTGGGCCTAAACCAAAGGAAATACATTTAGAAATAGGATTTTTTTTAGATTCATTAGAGATCACCATTGTTTGATATCTTTTAGTACTCCAAGGCAGAACCATTTTACAGTAGTGAGGTTAAGTACCAGGAGTGATGTTCCAGACTCAGGAGGGCTAGAAAATATTCGTTCCCAATCCAAAGAATGTTTATCTAAGCATAGAAACTATAAGAGGGCAGCTTGAAAAGAGCCTCTGTAGCTCCTTGTTGCTCTATCATCGACAGTTGGGATGACAATGGAAAGGCTGGTGAGAGGGTAAATTCACCTAAAGTTGTAGTTTTAAAAATCTATTTCCTTGGGTCTTTGCAATAATAGAAGAAACTAGGAGGGAGTTGAAGTTTAAAGATTTTGGTGTTTGTTTGTTTTTTGGCGATAACTCAACTAGAATGCAAGAGAGCTGGTGTGCCAGAATAACTGAATCTGGAATGGACATATTTTCTAATTCCATCATGGTCTTTTTTTTTTTTTTTCCTGGAAGGGAAAGTTTCCGGTTCAGTCTGCTAAAAAGCATAGTGTTAAAAGCTACTTGGATGGAATCAACATTTGAAGAACAGAATTTTCTTTAAAACTAATCTGAAATCTACTATAGTAGTCTTGAACAGATTTGTCAGATTTTTATATACAAGCCTGAATTTTGTCCCAACTATCAGACTCTGGAAAATCCTAGATATTGCTTGATGAAGCAACCTAACAATTAGCTGAGCCTGATTGTATAGTAAGTTAGCAGGCTAGACTTCTTTTTGTAATTCTAGATATCTTTCAGGATTTTCCCAATTAGTATTTTTCTTCTAATTGTTGGCCTGATCTTCACTGATCAACTATCAACATTTGAAGAACAGAATTTTCTTTAAAACTAATCTGAAATCTACTATAGTAGTCTTGAACAGATTTGTCAGATTTTTATATACAAGCCTGAATTTTGTCCCAACTATCAGACTCTGGAAAATCCTAGATATTGCTTGATGAAGCAACCTAACAATTAGCTGAGCCTGATTGTATAGTAAGTTAGCAGGCTAGACTTCTTTTTGTAATTCTAGATATCTTTCAGGATTTTCCCAATTAGTATTTTTCTTCTAATTGTTGGCCTGATCTTCACTGATCAACGCATGAACTGGCTGATATGTCAGAGACACCATGTTGCTAAGTTTAAATGTTTATGTTTTGTAAAGTAAAATAAAAAAATAAAAATAAAAAAAATCTATAAGGAAGATATTTGGTTACTTTATGGAAATCTTTGATTTTGGTTCATAGTTAAGCCTTAGTTCAAGGAGTATAAGAAATTAAGGGGTTAACCTCTGAATCCTCAGAAGGCTTAATTTTAGAGGGACAGGTTCTGACAAGTTCTAAGGAAAAGGGAATGAGAGAGTTTCAGAAAAAAAAAAAATGGAAGTTTGGTGATAGAATTAGTACAGAGGATCTGAGGGTACAGAGGAGGCATAGGAGGTTTAGAAGGGAAGGAAGAACATAGTATCAGAGGCAGAGTCTATTCACAAGACGCTGAGGGAGAGAGAGACAAGATAATGTCAGAGGTAAACCTGAGACAAAGAAGCCAATTTGGAAGCCACTTTATCTTTCTGCAGTGCATGAGACCCAGGTTCAATCCCTGGGTTGGGAAGATCCCCTGAAGAAGAGAATGGCCATCCACTCCAGTATTCTTGCCTGGAGAATCCCATGGACAGAGGAGCTTGGTGGACTACAGTCCATGAGGTCACGAAAGTCAGAAATTACTGAGAGGTTAACACTTTCACTTACCTTTTTGCCTTCAGTTCATTTCAGTTCAGTCACTCAGTTGTGTCCGGCTCTTTGCGACCCCATGAATTGCAGCACGCCAGGCCTCCTGTCCATCACCAACTCCCGGAGTTCACTCAGATTCACGTCCATCAAATCAGTGATGCCATCCAGCCATCTCATCCTCTGTCGTCCCCTTCTCCTCCTGCCCTCAAGCCCTCCCAGTATCAGAGTCTTTTCTAATGAGTCAACTCTTCGCATGAGGTGACCAAAGTACTGGAGTTAGAAGAAAAAATTCAGCTTTAGCATCCTTCCTTCCAAAGAACACCCAGGACTGATCTCCTTTAGAATGGACTGGTTGGATCTTCTTGCAGTCCAAGGGACTCTCATGAGTCTTCAGCACCACAGTTCAAAAGCATCAATTCTTTGGCACTCAGCTTTCTTCACAGCCCAGCTCTCACATCGATACACGACCACTGGAAAAACCATAGCCTTGACTAGACAGACCTTTGTTGGCAAAGTAATATATCTGCTTTTGAATATGCTATCTAGGCTGGTCATAACTTTTCTTCCAAGAAGTAAGCATCTTTTTATTTCATGGCTGCAATCATCATCTGCAGTGATTTTGGAGCCCCGAAAAATAAAGTCTCACACTGTTTCCACTGTTTCCCCATCTATTTCTCATGAAGTGATGGGACCAGATGCCATGTTCTTAGTATTCTGAATATAAATCTTATTTTGCAGAGAGGAATTATTAGATTATTTATTAGGAATTATTTATCAGAAATTATTAGATTCCTGATAATGCTGGGGAGCCTCAAAATACCAATCAAAATAAGCATTTCACTTGGTTCTGTGTCAGGGAATGTTTAAGGAATCCTATATGTTGTTTTCTGTTTCTGAAGGGCCCTCTGCTCCTTATCAGTTCCTGGAAAACAGGAACAAGCAGAGCTGCTCGCAGTTCTCAGGACTGAGGTCATGAGGCACAACACATACATGGATCCCTTTCAGTAACCTTTTTCACTTTTCTGTAAAACTACTTAGTCATGTTCCTATTTCCAATACATGGATTGTCTTCTGGCCCTGTGACGATTGTTATTCCCCTAGTTACTGTTGTTATGGGCCTATGACTGTTGTTATTCCCTTAGTTACTGTTGTTATGAGTCTAGTTTTGGTATTTTTTACCCAACTTTCTTTTTCTGCCTAAGGCTTCATTGTATAACAAAATATAAGCACAAACTGCCATGAATAAACCACCCTTGTTCCACTAGAGACTTGGGTTCCCCATGTCCTTTCATTGCTTTCTTTTCATCGACTCCTGTCCCCAGGTCCCAGTTTGTCAAGAAGACCATAACAGTTCTGAAATTCTTTGAGCTATTGTAGGCCAATTAGGTTTTAAGAAAATGAAGGTTGGTAATTTCAAAAGTTCTCCATAATGATCACTGATAATCTAAACTGCCTTTGCTCAACTTGGTTCATTTAGTTGGAAATGAACTTGAGGATGAACTAAGGTTTTTAAAGATAAAATCAGTCAGCATCTCTGTAGAGTGAGGACATCCTCAAAATACTGAAATAACTGTAATCCTATTTCCTAGAGGTTTTTCTTCTAGAGTTTAAAGAAAAATTTTTTTCAAATAGCTTAAGCAGCTTATAGTACAAACAGCTCAATTCAAACAGCTTGCAAACCAATCCTAGCCTGCCATAAGAAGACAGCTTAGTTCCAGAGGATATGCCCTGACATTTTACTCAGGATCAGCTGAGAATTATAATTTGGGATCTGCAATCATAGAGCCCTGTTCAAGTCCCTGCACTGCAAGGGAAGGAGAATATTTTTTAAGTATTGAGTCTTTGCCAGCAAAGAAGAGGAGTCTTTCTTCTTCCTGGGCTCTGTTGTCACAGGCTATGAGCGCTCTCCCATCTGGTCTCCCAATTCTATTTAATGAAGTTGCTGCTTATTAATTTTTTACATATATGTTACAGAAAAGGGAACCCCTTCCAGGGCCTGAAAGAGGGCACTTGTCTAACACTCAGCAGTGAATTATCTGAGGAGATCCATGGGCTGACAAAGAAAGAGATTGTATTGGGAAAGGGCACCCAGGTGAAGAGCAGCAGGGTGAGGGACCCAGGAGAACCCCTCTGCCACGTGGTTTGCAGTCCTAGGCTTTATGGTGATGAGGTTAGTTTCCTGGTTGTCTCTGGTCAATCATTCTGACACCAGGTCACTCCTGGTAGTGCTTTCATTGCTCAGCCAGGGTGGATTCCATTGAGCAGGATTCTGGGAGGTTAGTAGGACATCTGGCTGGCATTTCCTTTATCCTTTTGACCCTTCCCAAATTCTTCTGGTTGGTGGAAGCTTGTTAATTCCACATTCCAGTGTAACCTCTTGTTACAAGATAACTCTTGCAAGTGGTTACTATTTTGCCTGGCCAGGGTGGGCAGTTTTGGTCAGCATTTCTCCTAACACATGCATACTCTCAAAGTTTAATTATCATCTTATCTCCTCTTTAACAGTTTTTCTTTAATAATCTGAAAGGCTGTGGTGAATTTAGTCAATTATTCTGTACTGAAGATCCCTCCTCCAACCTTTCTCACTGCTCTCCAAGCCACAGATATAAATTTCTAGCCTCTTGTTAAAATTTCTACAATAGTGTTTCAAATTTAATGTGTCACTAACAAACTCATCAACTTCTCTCTCTCAGTATGTTCCTCCATCTCCTTAAATAGATGTTCTTTTTAAAATTTTCTTGTTATTTAAGTCAGTATGCTCTTAATTACACAACTCAAGAATCCTGTAGGTATCTTCCTTAAATATCAGGGTACATTTTTTATTTGCTATCCATGTTTGTTTAACCTTCCTCAGTCTACAAATAATTTTCTATACATTACTACATGTTCATTTAGTGAATAGAATATGGGTTGAAGCCAGACAGAACTACATACTAATATCTTCTCCAATGAGTGGTTGTACCCTTGAGTATAGAAGAGAAAATCTCAGTTAAAGGGAAGCATACAGATCAAACTTTAGTCCCATGAATATTCATGCAGTTCTGTTTCCACCACATTTCAATAGCTTTATCTCATCCTTTTTCCTCCACTGCAGACTCTTACTTGAATCATGTACAACTGAAACTTACAAATAGTTGAAATTTTAAATAAAAATAAAAATTTATTTTGATACTGGGAAATGGCTACCTTAAATGAAGTTCTGTAAACATTCTTTTGATATTATGCTCAAGAACATGGACCTGAGAGCCTACTTGAGAAGGCAGTTTTTGTATGATTCCCTAAAATAGGTTTAAATACATTTTCATTTGGATACCATTAGGCCAAGACTATGCACTCTACGCATAGTCCTATCTTATTCACATCTCCCAGTCACTCTTTGGTTTATTCCTAGCCTCTTTCAGCCATTTATCAGCGCTGGCCCAATGGTCATGTTGTCTTTTAATGTTTGATCTATATATTTAAAGTAAAAAAAAAAAAAAAAAAAAAAAGAGAATGCCAGAAAAATAAATAAAACAAGTTCATAAATTTAAAGAAAAGGATAACAAGTCTCGTTTCAAATAAGTTTTCAATTTCTTAGAAGAATATATTTGAGAGCTTAAAAATATCAGCACTCCAGTTTCAGAGCCACCCTCCTCATAAAGGACTTTCTCGCTTCCTCATTTGTACTCTGACAACACTCTCTGTGCTTCTCTGATGTGAAAAATTGATCTCGGAGCTTCAGTTTCCATACTCATAAGTGTTTTAATAATTTGACTTCCCTGGTGGCTCAGATGGTAAAGCGTCTGCCTACAATGCGGGAGACCCAGGTTCGATCCCCGGGTTGGGAAGATCCTCTGGAGAAGGAAATGGCAACCCACTCCAGTACTCTTGCCTGGAAAATCCCATGGATGGAGGAGTGTTGAAGGCTACAGTCCACGGGGTCGCAAAGAGTCGGACATGACTCAGCAACTTCACTTTCTTTCTCTCTACCTAATTTTAGTTTTCAAGACTAAAGTGCAGTCGCTCAGTCGTGTCCGACTCTTTGCGACCCCATGGACTGTAGCCTACCAGGCTCCTCCATTCTTGGGATTCTCCAGGCAAGAGTACTGGAGTGAGATGCCATTTCCTTCTCCAGGGGATCTTCCCAACCCAGGGACTGAAACCAGGTATCCTGCCTAAAGGAGATATATAAGTAAAATGCTTAGCTCAATGTCTGACAAAGAGTTGAAGGAGTTTTATATTAGTTAATCAGTTTGTATTAGCTATTTCTTTGTTTTCCAGCGAACAACAAATTCCTTCAGCATAAGCTTTTGTTTGTGCAAGTTTGGTTCACCCTTCAGTGGCACTATACTAGGATGAGGAGGTGTATAAGGAAATCATAGGCCAATTCCCAACCCCAGACATGTTGATTCATTCAAACAGGGTTAAGATTTGGATACAGTTCTTATTCAAATATTCCCCAGATAATAATTTCAACTACCATGGTTTGGGAACTATCAATCTAAATCAACTGGCCTGATTCCCAAGCAAAATAGACTTTAAGCTCAGACATCTCAGTTTTTAAACTCATTTCTGACTTTTTTTCCCTTGGGTCTTGGGCCACATTACTCCTTTTAATACAACAAAAATAACCTATATGTGCAGCAGGTATTGACTTCCTAAGGAATATGCATAAGGCACACTTCTCTAAGGGGAAAAAAAGAGGGGGGGTGTATATTCCACTAAATTTCATCAAGTGTCAGAGCTAAAAATAGAACAACATAGAAGACTCATTCCAGTCTCCCTCTTAGGGTTAGAGTCCAGACAACATTGGAAAGACTACACAGTGCTCTTTTGATAGTAGGGATATTTGCAGAGGTGTTTCACTGGTAAACTTTCCTGATGATATGCCCTCTGGGGTCCAGGATATCTTCTACTGGAAGGTTTCCTATACTCTACCCTCAAGGATCCTGCTAACAGGAAACACACCCCAGAAACAGAAAAAATATTGATTCCCTTCCTATTCTAATGCCCTTCTAGTACCCTATACTGGATGTTATTTATAGGACAATTAAGGGTAAATGCAGAAATTCTGTTCAACATTGGCAAAAGAAACTATATGTGTGACTGGTTAAAGTCATCATTGAATGCATTTCTCTAAGTATTTCCCATGATTTGAAACTAATAATGAATGCATTGCTCCATGTTCTCTTGATAAAATGAATGATTAAAGTATTAATACTGATTAGAATGATCAGTATTAAAAGAAACTGAAATCTAGAACTTTTTAATAGTCAAATGCAAAGTGCTGAGCACTTCTTTGGGAATGTAGGGACCATAGAGTGGCCATAGTCTGCATCATTAAGCCTGGACGTGAGCTAATAGCACATAAGAATGTATCATTTGTATGTCACTGGTCCCTCATGCATCCAGGATGAACACTGTACCATAATGGCTGGCTTAAATGAATTCAGCAAGATTTGTAATGGCACAGAATTATGTATTTAAGCTGTCCCTCACGTGGCTTAACTTATATGAAGCAATTTGGCCTGTAAAAAAGAAAATTATATCTTAAAATAGAGATTGCTAATTCTCTCCAAATTTGAGTGCTCATATAAAAGAAGGAATCCACTCAATACTTTAAGATGTTGAGGATGCTTTAAACTCTCCATGAAACCTTCAATGATTAAACCAGCCATCATTGATTTCTCTTTCCCTGAACTCTCTCTTAAACTTAAGAGACCTCTGCATCTCCATAACTCAAATACCTGGAATGTACTCAATAAATACCACTAATGTTTGATTTGCTTCTTTCAGAGACTAGAAAGGTATATATACTCCCAAATGGCAATTATAAGTTATCATATTCATTCATTGTATAACTCTTGATTCATTTCTGTCCCTTGCACTAATGAAACTGTATGCTGACAGCTTATGGTAAGTATGATAAAAAAAAATTTAACAAGTAATGAAAGAGAGATTACTTGGGGTGGAATAGGAGGGACATTTGGGATAGTGTAATTCAGTAAAGACTTCTAAGAGAAAACACATTTGAATCAAAAACTGAAGTAAGAGAATAAGCCCATCAACTGAAGGGCTGAGGGAAGAATATTCCAGGCAGGCAGGACAGTGCAAACGTCAGAAAGCAGAAGGGCTGGTGTAGAAAAATGCTTTAAAATATATAACTTGAAATATCTGTGGAATCTCACTATTTCATGGTTAATAGTCATGTGGTCAGAAATATTCTGTTTTATATTCTGTCACATAATTTAAAATTGCAGTTCCAGAACACACATGCAAATTTTCAGTGGAAGTAATTTTTGAGCTCAAATATCATCATCTAATGTTCAAATTTTGCTCTTTGTTTATAGTTGCTGATTCTGTTATTAATATTAATAGATCTTTGAATATTCCAATTTCAAAGATACTGTATATTTCTTTAAATTTATTTTAAATTAGATGAATTAATCACATTAAGTATGTTAATAGCTGGGAAATAGTCAGCAAGCATTTATTGAGATCATAATAATATAAGCAAAGGATGTTACTTATTTCTCCTAACATCTTTGATTTCACATGAGTGATAATAACAAAATGTTAAGGAGACATTTCACTGGCCCAAAAGTTTCCTTATTTCATGATCAACTTCTTGTTTGCTATAACTTAAAATAAAGTTTCTAAAAGTTTGGAAACAAATTAAACTGTGCTTATTA
>SJYT01035228.1:0-15868 GCA_006410635.1 Cephalophus harveyi | reverse complement strand
TGTGAGATGAGTGCAATTGTGCGGTAGTTGGAGCATTCTTTGGCATTGCCTTTCTTTGGAATTGGAATGAAACCTGACCTTTTCCAGTCCTGTGGCCACTGCTGAGTTTTCCAAATTTGCTGGCAGATTGAGTGCAGCACTTTCACAGCATTATCTTTCAGGATTTGAAACAGCTCAACTGGAATTCCATCACCTCCACTAGCTTTGTTCGTAGTGATGCTTTCTAAGGCCCACTTGACTTCACATTCCAAAATGTCTTGCTCTAGATTAGTGATCATATCATCATGATTATGTGGGTCGTGAAGATCTTTTTTGTACAGTTCTTCCGTGTATTCTTGCCACCTCTTCTTAATATCTTCTGCTTCTCTTAGATCCAGACCATTTCTGTCCTTTATTGAGCCTTGGTATCTTTAATTTTCTTGAAGAGATCTCTAGTCTTTCCCATTCTATTGTTTTCCTCTATTTCTTTGCACTGATCACTGAAGAAACCTTTCTTATCTCTCCTAGCTACTCTTTTGAACTCTGCATTCAAATGGGTATATTTTCCTTTTCTCCTTTGCTTTTCGATTCTCTTATTTTAACAGCTATTTGTAAGGTCTCCTCAGACAGCCATTTTTGCTTTTTTGCATTTCTTTCTCTTTGGGATGGTCTTGATACCTGTCTGCTGTTCAATGTCACGAACCTCCGTCCATGGTTCTTCAGGCACTCTGTCTATCAGATTTAGTCCCTCAAATCTATTTCTCACTTTCACTGTATAATCATAATGGATTTGATTTAGGTCATACCTGAATGGTCTAGTGCTTTTCCCTACTTTCTTCAATTTAAGTGTGTATTTGGTATTGGAGTTCATGGTCTGAGCCACAGTCAGCTACCAGTCTTGTTTTTGTGGACTATATAGAGCTTCTCCATCTTTGGCTGCAAAGAATATAGTCAATCGGATTTCACTATTGAGCATCTGGTGATGTCCATGTGTAGAGTCGTCTCTTGTGTTTGGAAGAGGGTATTTGCTATAACTAGTGCATTCTTTTGGCAAAACTTTATTAGCATTTGCCCTGCTTCATTCTGTACTCCAAGGCCAAATTTACCTGCTATTCCAGGTGTTTCTTGACTTCCTACTTTTGCATTATAGTCCCCTAGAACAAAAAGGACATCTTTTTTGTGTGTTAGTTCTAGAAGGTCTTAAAGGCCTTCATAGAACCATTCAACTTCAGCTTCTTCAGCATTACTGGTCAGGGCATAGGCTTGGATTATGGTGATATTTAATGGTTTGTCTTGGCAATGAAGAGATAATTCTGTAGTTTTTGAGACTGCATCCAAGGACTGCATTTTGGACTCTTTTGTTGACCATGATGGCTACTCCATTTCTTCTGAGGGATTCCTGCCCAGGTGTTGACCATCTGGTGATGTCCACGTGTAGAGTCTTCTCTTGTGTTGTTGGAAGAGGGTGTTTGCTATGACCAGTGCATTTTCTTGGCAAAACTCTATTAGTCTTTGCCCTGCTTCATTCCGCATTCCAAGGCCAAATTTGCCTGTTACTCCAGGTGTTTCTTGACTTCCTACTTTTGCATTATAGTCCCCTAGAACAAAAAGGACATCTTTTTTGTGTGTTAGTTCTAGAAGGTCTTAAAGGCCTTCATAGAACCATTCAACTTCAGCTTCTTCAGCATTACTGGTCAGGGCATAGGCTTGGATTATGGTGATATTTAATGGTTTGTCTTGGCAATGAAGAGATAATTCTGTAGTTTTTAAGATTGCATCCAAGGACTGCATTTTGGACTCTTTTGTTGACCATGATGGCTACTCCATTTCTTCTAAGGGATTCCTTCCCACAGTAGTAGATATAATGGTCATTTAATTTAAATTCACCCATTCCAGTCCTTTTTAGTTTGCTGAGAGTCCCTTGGACTGCAAGGAGATCCAACCAGTCCATTCTGAAGGAGATCAGCCCTGGGATTTCTTTGGAAGGAATGATGCTAAAGCTGAATCTCCAGTACTTTGGCCACCTGATGTGAAGTGTTGACTCACTGGAAAAGATTCTGATGCTGGGAGGGATTGGCGGCAGGAGGAGAAGGGGACGACCGAGGATGAGATGGCTGGATGGCATCACTGACTCAATGGATGTGAATCTGAGTGAACTCCAGGTGTTGGTGATGGACAGGAAGGCCTGGCGTGCTGCTGTTCATGGGATCACAAACAGTCGGACACGACTGAGCAAATGAACTGAACTGAACTGAAAATGTCTGTGTTCACTCTTGCCATGTCCTGTTTGACCACTTCCAATTTGCCTTGATTCATGGACCTAACATTCCAGCTTCCTATGCAATGTTGCTGTTTACAGCATCGGACTTCACTTCTATCACCAGTCACATCCAGAAATGGGTATTATTTGTGCTTTGGCTTTTTCTCTTCATTGTTTCTGGAGTTATTTCTCCACTGATCGTCAGTAGCATTTTGGGAACCTACCAACCTGGGGTGTATACCTTTCAGTGTCCTATTTTTTCCCCTTTTTGTACCGTTCTTGGGGTTCTCAAGGCAAGAATATTGAAACAGTTTACCATTCCCTTCTCTAATGGACTAGTTTTCTGTGAGTATGGTTTCAGTATGTCTGCCCTCTGATGCCCTCTTGCAACACCTACCATCTTAATTGGGTTTCTCTTATGTTGGGCGTGGGGTATCTCTTCACGGCTGCTTCAGCAAAGCACAGCCGCTGCTCCTTACCTTGAATGAGGGGTATCTCCTTACCGCCGCTGTTCCTGACCTTCAACGTGGGATAGCTCCTCTAGGACTTCTTTTGATTATCTGTGAATTGTAAGATTTGTGATAATATTTTGTTCTTAGGCAGTTTATATTTTACAAATATTTTAATGCTGTGTTACAAATATATGAGCCTATGTTTCTTTGAAAAGCAGAAAAATGGTTAACACAACAGTGTAAAAAATGTGGTATGTTAGTCCCACCGATTCTTTACAGTTTAAGGAGCCAATACCAAGGCTTGCTTATGTTTCCTTATGACAAGTATAAAATTCTTCCAAAACATCACTGTTAATCAGTGAAGTGGAAAATTCTCTCTGAAAAACCAGTTTTTGATTACTGGGCTGACAGGATCAGGTGACAACTTGTCTACCTCAAGTTCCCAAACGTTAGTGTTTCTGGGACACATTAATCATAATTGCCCTGTATCAGAGCCAGATATTTATGAAGAAGCATTTGGATGTGCTTTGTGCATCACTGAAGAACTGTGTTGCCAGCAGTAAGCTAGTGAGCAAATTGTTCAAGCCTTGCTCATCAGTATGTGCACTCTGGAAATACTAAAGTAAAACAACACACCTAGTAATCATCAGAGAATTATACATGTATTTTGACCTGGAAGAATGCTGTTAGCCATTTGAGGACTTTATGATTAATAGGCTATGAAAGCATTTTTAATATTATTTAACAAAACCAAATAGAAAAAGTGAAAGTGGTTTGTATTTTGAAGTTGCCTTTCCATGATTATCCCTTAAAACATTGAAACTATATGAGTTTCACTTTTACTTTTAGCATAGTTTTTAAAACATTGTAGTGACACATTCAGGGGCTTCCCTGCTGGCTCAGCAGTAAAGAATCTACCTGCAGTGCAGTAGACACAGGAGATGCAGGTTTAATCCCTGGGTCAGGAAGAGACACTGGATAACTCCAGTATTCTTGCCTGGAAAATCCCATAGACAGAGGAGGTTGGTGGGCTACAGTCCATGGAGTCACTGAGTCAGACAGGACTGGGCACCAGACAAAAAGAAACATTCAAGTGTTTCTGTAATATGTGTTTACTAGACTCTGTGGTTAATTTTGATATATTATTCCCTTTTTCTTTTTTGGTTTGATTTTGAAAAAAAAAAAGAAGAAGACATCTCCATGCAAATAGAGTTACTCCGGGAAAAATCTGTAATTTTAAGGTTTTAAAAAAGAAATATCCCAGGAACCTTACTAACACTAGTTCACACTCCTATCATCTTTTAGATGATGTATTACATTTATCTCCTGCTATGTTTTTCTCCTTTCCTACTGCTGTTGACTGAATCATGTCCCCACAAAATTCATATGTTAAGTCCTAACTACCAGTGTGATAACATTTAGAGATTGAGCCTTTGGTAGATAATTGCCGCTGCTGCTGCTGCTGCTGCTGCTAAATCACTTCAGTTGTGTCTGACTGTGTGACCCCATAGACGGCAGCCCACCAGGCTCCTCTGTCCACAGGATTCTCTAGGCAAGAATACTGGATTGGGTTGCCATTTCCTTCTCTGGGTATATAATTAGGTAATTGCATTTATATGAGGACACGAAGGTGGGGCCCTCGTGGTCAGATTAGTGCCATTATAAGAACAGACACCAGAGAGCTTACTCTCTCTCCTCTCCTCTGCCATGTGAGGATGCAGTGAGAAGGCAGCTGTGTCTGCAAGCCAGAAAGAGAGTGCTCCCCAGAACCTGATCATGCTGGTACCCTGATCTCAGATTTTCAGTCTCCAAAACTGTTTTGTAAAAATCGCTTTGTTTAAGCCTCTAGCCTAAGATATTTTCTTATAACAGCTGAGTAAATACACCTACATTTCTCCATACTCCTGCTGGAATTATTTTTCTAAAACAAAAATCTGATTGTTATTCCTTTAAAGTTATCACATGGTTCTTCAGTCAGTCATTTAATAAATATTTATTAACTCCTTATGTGTACCAAGTACCATACTAGATGCTGGAAAATCAGAGATTAAAGTTCTTTTTTAGAGTATAGCTGATAGGGAATGCGTCATTAAATAAATAAATAAGTCCTAATTCCTTAGTATTACATCTTTATAGAATTGGCCCCTGAAAATCTCATTTTTTTAAAACTAGTTTCTCAAACCCTCTACTTTAGTCTTTCAGATTCCCCCATACTTTCCATGTCTTCAAACAAGCAATTCTTTCTACTTTCCTGCTCTGATTCTATACCTTCTCTAAATCTCCACTCAAATTCCAATTCTGAGCTGTAATAGGCACATAGTAAGTATTTATTAGTTGATTATTGACCATTTCTATCATAGCACTTAATGGTATTATATTAAGTATCTTTTACTACATAAAAATCACCCAAAGTTTCTGACCTAGGACAACAATAATCATTTCTTTTGCTTGCAAATAAAAAACTCAGACAGAACTCTGTGGGCATAGCTTGCCTGTCTTCCATACAAGGTCAGTAAGAGGGGCTCAAGGCTGGGATCATTCACCGGGACTACAGGCTTTTGGAAGCTTGCACACTTACATGACTAGTGGTTGATGCTGGCAATTGGCTGGGTCATTGGGGCTGTTGGCCAGGAACACCTGCAGGGGACCTCCTGTGTGTTAGCACATTGGACTGAGCATTGTAAGAGGCAGGAAAATGAAACTCCCAGTTTCTAAAGACCTGAACTGGAAAGTGGGCATAGCAGTGCTTCTGTCATATTCCACTGAACAAGCAATTGCAGCATCTACACTCAAGGGGAAAGGAAATAAAACCCACCTCTCCATGGAAAGAGTATTAAAGAATTTGGGGGCCATATTTGAAAGCTGCCACACTATTGTAACTTTTTACTTGTTTCCATAGCATTGGCCTGACTCTCTTATCTCTGGGTTCCCAGGCTTTCAACAATAGGTGTTCCATAAACATTTGTTAAATGTAGTAAATAAAATATGTCATGATTAAATTGGTACACTGCCATTAGCAGCCATGAGGGAGTAACCGGCTTCGGCCTTACCTTTTCACCATAACCAAGTAAAACACTGGACAAAATATATGAAACAAGTGATTGCAGACCTGAAACAGCAGTCTGTGATCCCAAGGAGAAAAAAAAAAAACAATGAGCCCTATGATTGCCACAGCCTTCTGTCTAGAGTCAGTTTCTGATTATGCCCAGGGAGCGAAAACCCCAAAATTACCAAATGGGATAATGAACAACACTTTACAAAGATAAAGGCATAATTCACCAGAAGACATAGTAATATCCAATGTGTTTAACCTAAAGACTGAACTGGAAAAAGAGGAAGCAAGATTTACAGAACTGACAGAAGAAATAGATACATCCAGAGTTTTGTTATCTATTTTAATATTCCTCTCTCAGGTAAAGATAGAACAAATAGAAAATTAATAATTACATAGAAGACAAAGAACGCTTTCAACCAACTTGACCAAATTAACATTTGTGATGGCCCCACCCAAACACTGCAAGACAAACATTCTTGTCAAGTAGATAAGACCAGTAACAAAGACAGACAATATGCTGGCTATATAAGGACTCAAAACAGTTTAAAGGATAAAATTAAGTAGATTGTTTTCTTGACTAAAACAATTACCTTAGAAGGTAACAGAAGGCTCTCTGAAAATTTTCAGTTTATGTAAAGATTAAACAATACAGTTCTAAATAATCTGAGTCAAAGGAAAATCAGAGACTATTTTGAACTAGATGAAAGTGAAAACAACCAATTAACATTTGTGAGATGCAATTAAAGTAATGCTTAGAGGAAATACTTTACGCATTAGATATTAGAAAAGAAACTCTAACATCAATGAGCTAAGCTCCCACCTTAAGAAGATAGAATTCAAGTAGAAAAGGGAAATAATAAAGATAAAACTAGAAATCAATAAAATCAAAATTCAACCTTCTTAAAAGTCAAAATTGATAGCACTCTACCTAGATCTAAAGATTAATAAGAGGAAACAAATTACCAGTATCAATAATTAAAGAAGCATCATGACTATAGATCCTGTAATTAAAACATTACAAAAAACATTCATAAAGGAATATTCTTTTAAGAATCTTTAGGCTGATAAATGTGATGACATCAGCTCAGTTCAGTCACTCAGTCGTATCTGACTCTTTGTGACCCCATGGACTGCAACACACTAGGCCTCCCTGTCCATCACCAACTCCCAGAGCTTACTCAAACTCATGTCCATTGAGGCAGTGATGCCATCGAACCATCTCATTCTCTGTCATCCCCTTCTCCTCCCGCTTTCAATCTTTCCCAGCATCAGGGTCTTTTCTAATGAGTCAGTTCTTTGCATCAGGTGGCCAAAGTATTGGAGTTTCCGCTTCAGCATCAGTCCTTCCAAAGAATATTCAGGACTGATTTCCTTTAGGATTGACTGGTTGGATCTTCTTGCAGTCCAAGGGACTCTCAAGAGTCTTCTCCAAAACCACAGCTCAAAAGCATCAATTCTTCAGCTCTCAGCTTTCTTTACAGTCTAACTCCCACACCCATACGTGACTACTGGTAAAACCATAGCCTTGACCAGATGGACCTTAGTTGGCAAAGTAATGTCTCTGCTTTTTAATATGCTGTCTAGGTTGGTCATAACTCTTTGCGATCCCATGGACTGTAGTCCGCTCAGCTCCTCTGTCCATGGGGATTCTCTAGGCAAAAATACTGGAGTGGGTTGCCATACCCTTCTCCAGATGATCTTCCCAACCCAGGGATCAAACCCGGGTCTTCCACATTGCAGGTGGATTTTTTTTACCTTCTGAGCCACCAAAGAAGCCCATATATATATATCAGTAACAGAAATTAAATTCTAAAATACACTCTACAAAAATCTCTAGGCCCATGAGTTCAATTGTTAATTCTATCAAACTTCTAAGGAAGAAATAATATCAAACATTTACAAAATCTTTTAGAAAATACAAACAATTCCTAATTATTGTATGAGACCAAAAGCATCCTGACACCAAAATCAGATGTTATAATTATCAAAATTATTCTAAAAATATAGTATTTTCAAATATTATAAAATTATATTAAATAATACCTTTATTAATAGAAATATAACAATCCTTTAAAAAAAGAAATTTATAGGAATATGAAGAGAATACATCATGACCAAGTAGTGTATCCCAGGACTATAAAGTTACTTTAGTATTTGAAGATCAATCAACATAGTTCACCATACTAACAGTATGTAAGAGAAAAACCATATGAAAATTTCACTAGCCACAGAAAAATACTATTTGACATAATTCAAAACCTTTGTGATAAAAACAACAAAGAGTAGAAGAAACCTTTTTCAACCTGAGAAAAGTCATCTCCAGAAAACTTAGACCTAAAATCTTACTCAATGGTGAAAGAGAATGATTTTTCTATAGTAACAAGCAACAGAAGAATGCCCATTTTTACGCTACTGTTTAATGACAATCTTAGTGCTAAAGTCACAGAGAAGGCAATGGCATCCCACTCCAGTACTCTTGCCTGGAAAATCCCATGGACAGAGGAGCCTGGAAGGCTGCAGTCCATGGGGTCACTGAGAGTCGAACATGACTGAGCGACTTCACTTTCACTTTTCACTTTCATGCATTGGAGAAGGAAATGACAACCCACTCCAGTGTTCTTGCCTGGAGAATCCCAGGGACAGGGGAGAATGGTGGGCTGCCGTCTATGGAGTCGCACGGAGTCAGACATCACTGAAGTGACTTAGCAGCAGCAGCAGTGCTAAAGTCAAGAAGAAAAACGAATATACTTTTCAGACTTTGCCTTTAGCCAAGATGGAATAACAGAGACTGGATTTATCATTTTGCCTGAAACAACTGAAAACTAGGCTAAATGATTATAGTTGGAAATTTCAACTCCCCATCTCAATAGTAGAAGACTTGAATACTATCAAACTTGACTTAAATGAAACTGATACAACACTACATCTGATGAAAGCTGATTACATAGTCTTTTCAAGTGCAAGACATATTTACCAAGATAGAGAATATTCCATGCCATAAAACAAATCTTGATAAATTTAAAAGGAGTCAAGTCATGCAAAGTATGTTCAGTTCAGTTCAGTTCAGTTCAGCTTAGTCGTGTCCGACTCTTTATGACCCCATGGACTGCAACATATCAGGCCTCCCTGTCCATTGCCAACTCCCAGAGTCTACTCAAACTCATGTCTATTGAGTCGGTGATGCCATCCAACCATCTCATCCTCTGTTGTCCCCTTCTCTTCCTGCCTTCACTTTCCCAGCATCAGGGTCCTTTCCAATGAGTCAGTTCTTTACATCAGATGGCCAAAGTATTGGAGTTTCCACTTCAGCATCAGTCCTTCCAAAGAATATTCAGGACTGATTTCCTTTAGGATTGACTGGTTGGATCTCCTTGCAGTCCAAGGGACTCTCAAGAGTCTTCTCCAGCACCACAGTTCAAAAGCATCAATTCTTCTGCACTCAGCTTTCTTTATAGTTTTTCAGCTTTCTTTATAGTTCAACTCACCCATCCATTCATGACTACTGGAAAAACTATAGCCTTGAGTAGCTGGACCTTTGTTGGCAAAGAGTATGTTCTCTGAGTGTAAATGAATTAAGTTAAAAATAAATTACAGAAGGATATTTAAAAGTCCCCAAATATTTTGAAACTAAGTAGCACTTCTAAATAACGCATTAGTTAGAGGAGAAATAAAGTGAAAAATAGGAAGTATTGAGAATGAGTTGATACTGAAAATATAAAATAACAAAATTTATGGGAAGCAATTATAGCAGTATTTAGAGGGATATTTATAATATAATATAGCATATATGGGCTTCCCTGGTAGCTCAGCTGGTAAAGAATCCACCTGCAATGCAGGATACCCTGGTTTGATTCCTGGGTTGGGAAGACCCCCTGGAAAAGGGATAGGCTACCCACTCCAGTCTTCTTGGGCTTCCCTGGTGACTCAGATGGTAAAGAATTCACCTGCAATGTGGGAGACCTGGGTTCAGTCCCTGGGTTGGGAAGATCCCCTGGCGGAGGGCATGGCAACCCACTCCAGTATTCTTGCTTGGAGAATGCCCATGGATAGAGGAGCCTGGTGGGCTACAGTCCATGGGGTCGCAAAGAGTGAGACACAACTAAGCGAATAAGCACAGCACAGCATATAGCATATATACTGGAAAAGAGGAAAGTTCTCAAATCAATTATTTTGATTTCATTTTAAGGATCTAGAAAAAAAACTGCAAATGAAACCCAAAGAAAGCAGAAGGAAGGAAGTATTAAACATCAGAGAGAAAAGCAATGAAAAAGGAAACAGAGAAACAATAGCAGAAACCACACTTAAAGTTCATTTTTTTGAGGAGATAAATAAAATTGATAAAACTATAGTCAGATTGACAAGGGAAATAGGGAAAAGATACAAATAACCAGTTTCAGGAATTAAAGAAGTGACATCATTACAGATGCTACACATATTAAGAAGATAAAAGGGGACATTATTATGGCCAATTCTGTTTAAAACATAAATATATATAGGCCTCACAGCTTGCAATATCTTAGTTCTCTGATTACAGATGGAACCTGGGCCCATAGCAGTGAAAGTGACAAGTCCTAACACTGGACCTCCAGGGAATTCTCATGTTATGGCCTACTCTATACCTATAAATTAGATAAGAAGAAAAGGCAAATTCCTTCAACAGCACAAAATTCTAAAGCTCAAGACAGAAATAGTTCACTTGAATAGCTCTATTTCTATTAATGTAATTTCTTACCGTCACTCAATTCCTGACTTCCACTTTGGCTCCTTTCTTATTATAAAGATTATATATTTTCTTTAACCTGCTGCTGCTGCTGCTGCTAAGTCGCTTCAGTCGTGTCCAACTCTGTGCGACCCCATAGACGGCAGCCCACCAGGCTCCCCCATCCCTGGGATTCTCCAGGCAAGAACACTGGAGTGGGTTGCCATTTCCTTCTCCAATGCATGAAAGTGAAAAGTGAAAGTGAAGTCGCTCAGTCGTGTCCAACTTTTCAAGACCCCATGGACTGCAGCACACCAGGCTCCTCCGTCCATGGGATTTTCCAGGCAAGAGTACTGGAGTGGGGTGCCATCGCCTTCTCCGTTCTTTAACCTAATAACTGCTAATGACTGAGTAACTGGATTAGCAACACTCATCTGCTGGTTCGGGGTTTACGGTGATTCTGCCGACATAGTTTGCATCTGGTGTATCATGAAGGATGTTAGAAAATAAAGACATCCCCAGGAAATCTGCTCCTCCCCAGCATTTACTATTCAAAGACTATTCAGAGGCTTTCATGCATGTTAAAATAAGCTACAGATTTCCAAAAGAGATAACTACAGTTATGAAGGTGGCTCAAAGTTTCAGGGCAGAATGAATCAAAATATGTAAAATTTCTAACCATACCAAGTGTTGGCTGGGATGTAGACCCACTGAAACTCCTCCACTGTGCTGGTGGAAATGTAAAATGGTACAACCCCTTTGGAAAACACTTTAGCAGTTTCTTTGAAAATTAGACAAATATCAACCATGCGACCCAGTCATCCCACTCCTAACTATTTACCTAAGAAAACTGAAAGTGTGTCTCTGTACAAAGACTTGTCAACAAATATTCATAGGTGCTTTATTTGTAACTGGGAGAAAAAAAAAAAACCAAATATGTAAACATGAGTAGATAAACTATATGGTAAATAGATAAACAAACTGTGGTATATCCATGCAATAGAATGCTTCTCAGCAATAAAAGAGAGCAAATTACTGATACACACACTATCGCATGGATGAATCTCTAATTCATAATTGGTGGAACACAGCTACATAATTGGTGGAACACAGAGCAAAATGAAAATATGCATTCCCTTATTCATATATTATTAAGGATTTCAAAACAGTGACAGCAGAGCATTAAAACAAGTGCCAAGCCCTTTTACGTACAAGATCCTATAGGACTGCACTAGCCACATGCCTGTGAAGCTGGACCTGCTCAAACGAAGAGTTGACTCATTGGAAAAGACTCTGATGTTGGGAGGGATTGGGGGCAGGAGGAGAAGGGGACGACAGAGGATGAGATGGCTGGATGGCATCACGGACTCGATGGACGTGAGTCTGAGTGAACTCCGGGAGATGGTGATGAACAGGGAGGCCTGGTGTGCTGCAATTCATGGGATTGCAAAGAGTCAGACATGACTGAGCGACTGAACTGAACTCAACTGAACTGAAGGAAGACAGACAAAAAGGGCACATAACATATGATTTCACTTACTTTTAAATTAATTTTTATTGGAGTATGGTTGTTTTACAATGCTGTGTTAGTTTCTGCTGTACAGCAAAGTGAATCAGCTATATACATACTTACATCGCCTCTTTTTCGGATTTCCTTCCCATTTAGGTCACATCAGAGCATTGAGTAGAGTTCCCTGTGCTATACAGTAGGTTCTCCTTAGGTATCTATTTTATGTACATGGCGTGCTAAGTCACTTCAGTCGTGTCTGACTCTTTGTGACCCTATGGACTGTAGCCTGCCAGGCTCCTCTGGCCATTGGATTCTCTAGGCAAGAATACTTGGAGTGGGTTGCCATGCCCTTCTCCAGACGATCTTCTTGACCAAGGGATCAAACCCCCATCTCTTGTGTCTCCAGTATCGGCAGATGGGTTCTTTACTACTGGCACCACCTGAGAATCCCTATCTATTTTATATATAGTATCAACAAGGTATGTATGTCAATCTCAATCTTCCAACTCACCCCACCACCCCCTCTTCTCCTCTTGGTATCCATTGTTTGTTCTCAACATCTGTATCTCTATTTCTGCTCTGCAAATAAGTTCATCTGTAACATTTTTTCTAGCTTCCACATGTAAGAGATCTATATAAAATTACAGAAAATGCAAATTTATCTATAGTGATGGAAAGCTGATCAGTGGTTACCTGAGGAGGAGTAAGAGGAGGGATTCAAAGGAGCACAAGGAAGTTCTTTGGAATGATGTATGTATTTACTATCTTGATTGTGGTGAAGGTTTCACAGATGATAGAGTTGTGAGCTGTGCCATTCAACCCAGGCACTGACCTCTGGAGAGTTTTCCACACTGAAGAGCCTACTTTAACAGCAGACAAAAACAGTGTTTTAGAAAAGTTCTAAAAAGTTTTAAAGTTCTAAAAGTATTTTCTTTGCTAAAAAAAGTTCTCAGAGCAACTTATTTTATTCTAAATCCAACAAAACACTTTGTGTGGGGGGAAAAATTGCAAAACATTACTTGGCCTTGGAAAAGGATTTTTAAAAAATACAGTTCATAATCTCTATGCAGTTCTTCACCAGAGCCAAAACACAAACGGTTCAGTTGAGTTCAGTTGCTCAGTCGTGTCCAACTCTTTGCGACCCCATGAACTACAGCAAGCCAGGCCTCCCTGTCCGTCACCAACTCCCGGAGTTTACCCAAACTCATGTCCATCGAGTTGGTGATGCCATCCAACCATCTCATCCTCGGTCGTCCCCTTCTCCTCCTGCCCTCAATCTTTCCCAGCATCAGGATCTTTTCAAATGAGTCAGCTCTTTGCATCAGGTGGCCAAAGTATTGGAGTTTCAGCTTCAACATCAGTCCTTCCAATGAACACCCAGGACTGATCTCCTTTAGGATGGACTGGTTGGATCTCCTTGTAGTCCAAGGGACCGTCAAGAGTATTCTCCAACACAACAGTTCAAAAGCATCAATTCTTCGGTGCTCAGCTTTCTTTATAGTCCAAATCTCACATCAGTACATGACCACTGGAAAAACCATAGCCTTGACTAGATGGACCTTTGTTGGCAAAGTAATGTCTCTGCTTTTCAATATGCTATCTAGGTTGGTCATAACTTTCCTTCCAAGGAATAAGCGTCTTTTCATTTCATTGCTGTAATCACCATCTGCAGTGATTTTGGAGCCTCCCAAAATAAAGTCTGACACTGTTTCCACTGTTTCCCCATCTATTTGCCATGAAGTGATGGGACTTGATGCCATGATCTTCGTTTTCTGAATGTTGAGCTTTAAGCCAACTTTTTCACTCTCCTCTTTCACTTTCATCATGAGGCTCTTTAGTTCTTCTTCACTTTCTGCCATAAGGGTGGTGTCATCTGCATATCTGAGGTTATTGATATTTCTCCCAGCAATCTTGACTCCAGCTTATGCTTCATCCAGCCCAGTGTTTCTCATGATATAGTCTGCATATAAGTTAAATAAGCAGGGTGACAATATACAGTCTTGACGTACTCCTTTTCCTATTTGGAACCAGTCTGTTGTTCCATGTCCAGTTCTAACTGTTGCTTCCTGACCTGCATACAGGTTTCTCAAGAGGCAGGTCAGGGGGTCTGGTTTTCCTATCTCTTTCAGAATTTTCCACAGTTTATTGTGATCCACACAGTCAAAGGCTTTAGCATAGTCAATAAAACAGAAATAGATGTTTTTCTGGAACTAAAACACACACAAGTATGAGTTAAGTAAAAGCAGAAGATGATATGTAATTAACTGCTAAAATTAATGACACATTACCAGTAGAGTTTTATTTGCAGAAGTATAAAGATCCAGCAGGATTCGAAGCCATCAGAGAACGCCAATCAAAAGGCCCGCTATTGAATATAGCCTTGAAGAGTGAATGAGATTTACACAAACATGAAAGAAGGGAAAATAGCAGTTTGGGTAGGGAGAAAAGAATGGAGATTTGGATTAAAAATTATCCAGATCAGTTTACAGACAATGAAGAGATCTGCTTGGTTGGGTCAGTGTATTTTGGTGATAGGCACTTCACGAGATAACATTTGATTAGCTCCCTGGGATATTGTAGAGAGCTCTGAAGGTAAGCTGAGTAATCCATTTTTATCTGAAAGACAAGGGCTAATGTGTAGAGTGATAAAAAATGTTGTGAGAAGTGAAAGGAAGTTATATGTAAAATGCTATTTCAAATCTTCTGTGCTTTGGGGACCCCTTTCTTTCTTTTATTCTTTTTAAACTTTATTTTATGTTGGAGTATAACTGATTAACAATGTTGTGAGTTTCAGGTGAACAAAAAAGGGACTCAGCCATACATATAGTTGTATCCATTCTCCTCCAAACTCTCCTCCCATCCAGGCCGCCACATAACATTGAGCAGAGTTCCCTGTGCTATACAGTAGAACCTGTTGGTTTTTTCATTTTAAATATAGCAGTGTGGACATGTCCACCCCTAGCTCCCCGACTATCCCTTCCCTGCATCCTTCCCTACGGGCAACCGTAAGTTTCTTCTTTAAGTCTGTGAGTCCATGTTTTATAAGTTCATTTGTATCATCTCTACTAGAGTCCTCGTATAAGAGATGATGTCATGTGATATTTCTCCTCTTTCTGGTTTAGTTCACTCAGCGTGACCATCTCTAGGTCCATCCATGTTGCTGCAAATGGTATTAAATTAGGCTCCCACCTCAACTTTCTTTTTCCTTGGCTCAAAATATCTCCACCTCCATTTCCTTTATTCCTGTCTGAGAAAGAAGTGTCCTTTCTCTTTTTGAAAATGAATTCCTCCATCTATCTTCTTAATTGCTTATCCTCTCACATCTTGCTTCATGAAGTAACCTATTTCACATAGACAGTCTCTTCATATCGTAATGGCACCTTTCCTTCAACAAATAAGCAAATAAAAGCTTTCGCTTGGACTCTGCTGTGTCTTCAAGAAAATTAGAGATTCCAAGATATTAAGAAGAGGTGGCAAGAATACACAGAAGAACTGTACAAAAAAGATCTTCATGACCCAGATAATCACAATGGTGTGATCACTCACCTAGAGCCAGACATCCTGGAATGTGAAGTCAAGTGGGCCTTAGGAAGTATCACTACAAATAAAGCTAGTGGAGGTGATGGAATTCCAGTTGAGCTATTTCAAATCCTGAAAGATGACGCTGTGAAAGTGCTATACTCAATATGCCAGCAAATATGGAAAACTCAGCAGTGGCCACAGGATGGGAAAAGGTCAGTTTTCATCCCAACCCCAAAGAAAGGCAATGCCAAAGAATGCTAAAACTATCGCACAATTGTACTCATCTCACACGCTAGTAAAGTAATGCTTAAAATTCTCCAAGCCAGGCTTCAGCAATACGTGAACCGTGAACTTCCAGATGTTCAAGCTGGTTTTAGAAAAGGCAGAGGAA